>JAQOOD010000001.1:29529198-29884976 GCA_029633175.1 Citrus glauca | reverse complement strand
AGACTCAGTCTCTTCCTGGGCTGATCTCCCCAAAGAACTCTTGCTTCTCATTGCCAAACTCCTTGATACTGATGATGATCACCGTCATCACATCAACCTTCGCCGTTTTCGAGCTGTGTGCCCGCAATGGCGCAACGCAGCCTCTACCCTACCCATCAAGTCTCCACCACTACTGCCCATGAATTTAAGATTTCCAATCACACTTTTCAGCAACACCTCCTTTTTCCCATTCACCTTGTATCAAACCACTGTCTATCGCATCGAAGAACCTGGCAGTTCTCCCAAAAACACCTGGCTCATCAAGGTCAGCGAGCAAGTCAACGGCAGGTCCCGTCTCATGAATCCATTCTCCTCGCTTCCCATTAAATACTTGCTCGACAACCGTTTACCAAAGCAAGTGAACTTGCTCAACTTCCGATTTTCGGAAGTATGCAACCGGTTTTACCTTCGCCCCAACAGCGACACCGCCGGTTTTGATGATCCCGACATCATGCCTTGTTTCAAGGCGGCGTTGCCGTCTGATTTTCGTTCAAGCGATGATCATCAGAGGTTTCTCGTGATTGATCAGGACGGGGAGTTGCGCTGTCCCAGAGACGGGGCTCATTTCTGGAGGAGGATTGAGAGAGATTCTGGATTTGTTGACGTTGATACTTACAAGAACAAGTTCTACGCCATTGAACTGAATGGCAAAGTTAGGGTTTTTGAGGAGTTATCGTCTTCTTCTCTTGATGCCAGCGCTTGTTCTGTCAGCCTTTCTCAACCAAACGATCGGTTGTGTACTTGCGGTGAATGGTATTTTTTGCAATCTGATGGGGCTTTGTACTTGGTGGGAAAAATTATCCATACATGTCAGCAGCAAGCAGCTGCGGTAGTATTTTATCAGAATGCTGCTGCCGTTACTGCTGCTGCTGGTGGCGGCGGTGCCGCAGCTGGTGATGGTGGTGATGATGATGACGAAGATGATGAAGATAGTGATGAGACCGAAGGTGATGGTGATGATGATAATGATGAAGATACTGATGAGAGTGATGATTATGGTGATGATGATGATGATGATGATGATGATGAGCATGATGTTAATGATGACGACGAGGACGAGGAGGAGGATAATCTTGGAGATTTTTTAGGAGTTAATTTTGTTCCTAATGTGGTATTCAAAGTGTATAAACTGAATGACAGTCATTCAGTTGAATACACTTGGGATCCTGTCACGGATTTAGGTGATCAGATATTTTTCATAAGCCGCGATTGCTCGTTTGCGGTTTCATCCCAAGATTTCGCCAATTGTGGTGGGAATTGCATAATCTTCGTAGACGACCCAATTTATCGAAATAATCATTGGCATTTTCGCATTGGTGATGAGCCTGCTGGACTAGCCGAGAGGAGAGTTGGTATATATGATTTGCATTTGGGAGTACTGATCAGACCTCTCAAACTGATACCCAGATATTTCAACATGTTCTGGCCACCCCCGGCTTGGTTGAGTTCCAATCATCAATGCTGCTCCATGAATGTAAGCTTTTACCAGCTTTGAGTAAATTTACATGCTATTTAATTTGATGGTGCTCCGACGTCTGGATTTTACACAATTCGGATTTGAATGTGCAACCCTAACATTTCTTCATAACAACCTGCAGTACTATTGGTTAACGAATTATATGAACGCTGTAAAGATGCAGGCAGCCAACATTCCTTACTTCAGACCAGGTAATTAGAAAAGCACTCATGGATATGTTCTAGCTGTTATATATATATATATTCTGATACAAATAATTAATTCTCATTATTTTCTCCAACAGATTTACTGTTAACTGAGATGAAACTTCCAGAAATGTAGTAATCTTGAGACACAAAAGTCGATTACTCCTCTTTGGAGCTGGAAGAATGATAGACAAATCAGGACTTCGTTGTTGTGATCGATGTTGTTGTGTTAAGTTTCTTTTATATTGAATTACCTTCAGACAATTTTATTCTCGCTAAATGATGACTTTGTTATTTAAAATGGATCTTTAAGGAGGAATGTATGTTGTGATTTTGATGTTTAATTTTCGTATCTTTAGCCTATATATTAATTGTTAATTACAGCCGATAATCACATCTCCTTGTTTATCCAACCATAAGCATTACTTTGTGGAATGGAATTTTACTAATAAAGAGTAATGCTACGTTTACAAGGTTGAGGGAGATCTGAAGTTTTTATGCCAACTGATTAATGAGACTTACAAGTAAACTTTTTATAATTCATTACTTGGCAATGAGGTTACAAGGTAAGTAATCCCTTGCTGCATGGCAATTTAAAATGTTGATTCATATACAATAGTAGAAACAATGTGTTTATTTTGAAAAAAAAAAGAAAAAGAAAAAGATGCGAATTTGGGAATGATTTTAGTAATTGTCCTAATTGGTATTTTGGTTACATATAAATGTTTACTAAATAATGAGTGTGCTGGGTATTTTTTATGAGTGTAAATAGTTCCATCCATTTGAACAAAATTATTACTTGAAATTAATTGCAAGAGATAATTAAAGTACTACAGTTACTAATTCTCATCTTGGGTTTACTTTTTATTTTCTTAGGATAACCAAAATTATGAAATCTTGATGTTGTTGTATATATCATGGAGGAAGGATTCTTTCATTAATTATATTTCCTTTCTTACATTTTATTTCTAAATCAATTGTTTTTGTTATACTAGTTCGTTATTTGCATGTAAAAGTACTTTTTTTTTTTTTGCATCTGATGCATGGGTAGCATTTTATTTTATAATTAATTACATTAGTTGATAACCAACTTCAAGAGCGAGAACTTTTCAAATAGACGAACCTGCAAAATTTACAAAAATAATCTAAATTTTTTTATAGTTTTCAGAATTAGTCACCCTAAGGTTTTCTCTCTAACCAATTATTATTATTATTATTATTATTGGCTGAGTAATTAGAAACCAAACTCTTTACGAAAGCTTGTAAAATGGTCGCTTCATTACTTGCTTTGCAGGGTGTGCAAATGATCGAAGTTTTAATCTTTTATGTGTTAAAGAATCTCATTTGAAATTTTATCATATGCATCTACTGAAACTATCATAAGGTGAAGTTTGTTTTTTAACGTAATAACTTAAAGTGACTTAACTTAATTAAAATTAGTTTAAGTGGCATTTATTTTTTAACTTAATAACTTAAAGTGACTTGACTTAATTAATTAAGTTAATTAGAGGTGTTTGTTTTTATAACTTAATGAGACTTATTAGATAATTTTAACTTAATAAATTAAGCTAATTTTTTTGGCTTTTTACTTAATGGAGAAATCTGAATTAAGTCAATTACTTACTAATGTCAACAATATCCATACTTCATGATTTATTTTTCATGTCTATCCCAAAACTCACCCATAAACATTTACCCCGCATAAAAATATCTTTGTTTTTTCTTTCTTATATTATATATGATAAAATTTGAAATTTATGGTATTTTATATATTAAAATTTCAAAATAATTATGTATTCACTTGAATATAGTTTTACTTATAAATGTTAAAATATTGTGGTATTTAATATATTATTTATTTGACATTCAAATTTAATAATGATACAAATGTAAAAGTATATATTTTCAGCTTTTTAAGTTGAAAAAATAATTTAATACTTATTTTCTAAGATTCAGACGAAAAAATAAATATATTACTCAGATTCATACATTCAGATCTATTTAGAGTTCAGATTAATTTATGTCTATTCAGATTTCAAACAAAAAAACAAACGCCAGTTCAAATCAATATATGAAATTATAAATGGATAGCTTTTTTTAGCCTCTTAATTTATAGATATTTTTAAAATGACCTCTATAAGTTTGCATGTTTTTGCATTCTGAAAAACCCCCTTGAACACGGAAAATTTATAAAAATAACCATAATATTTTTATATTTTTTAAATTTAACCCCTTAAATATTTTTTTTCTTATCATAACTAGCTAAATACTAAACTTCTGGACCAAATTGTCCTCATCACTTTCATCAAATTTTCAAATAATGACACTCTTACAATACTCAACACTCTCAACAAATCTTAACATTCTTAACACTCTCAACACCCTAAACAAACCTCAACACTCTCAGTAAATCTTAACATTCTCAACACTCTAGCATTATAAAAGTATAAAATCATCAATTGGAGAGCATTCTAAAGGTTAGTATATGTTCTTACACAAATATGAATTTTTAATGTATTAAGTCTATGGTTTAAGTTCAAAATTAATGTAGATTTTGTTGTAAATGTTGTTATTTTTCATTTATAAAGTAATGTAATTGGTTAGGTAGTTAGATTTGAGTTGAGAAATAAAAAAAATCATTAAAAAAAGTAGAAGTTTGAGTTAGAAATGATATGTGAGACAGGTTGAATTATGCACGACATGCGCCTGTCTCGCATAAAAACTATTGTCGCCCAGCCTATTGCATAAAATTATAGTATGTATGATGGTACTTTTTGGAGGTCATAACTTAGGCTATATGTGTCCATTTTTGACACTCAAAAAAGCCCCCCCTGAACTAAAAATCGTGATTCGACTATTCCATCATTTTTTTTTCCAACAAGATTTGCCATTCCCAAGCTTGAAAATATGTATTGACATAATAAATTGAGAACATTCGATGAATTTGTGCTGTGCCTGTAGAATATGTATCGGTAGAAGCAATCACTAAAGTATTAGACAAGTTTAATTTCTATATTAATTGTGTAGAAAGTAGAAACCATACATGCATTTTTTTTGCTTATTAGGGCATATCGCTATAGATAAATTGCAAAAAGAACTTTGATTGATTCAACCGGTAAAGAATCGCTTCCATGATTGCCAAGGGAGAAATCCACCTACAATTAATAAATTAATAGCAAAAAAAATTAATAAAGAGAACAAATTACACTTAACCAATCATAAGAGTAACACAATTTCTATTAAACTGATATTTGCACTAAAAATTAAGGGTATGCACGCATTGAAATATGATTAGATACGCTACTGCCCTACAGTTTTACATCGTATCAGGTCCGTACATGCATAATTAATCAAACCATATGACATACCACACTCGGGGCATTTAAAGTAATCCTTTTCCCTTAATACGAGTCCTGACCCTCCACAAACCTCACATCTTCTCTGTGCTATCTGCAGCCACAACGATGCAATCATTATACATGTAATTAAAAAAAATAAAATTATAAAAATAACTAATTTCGTCTCTACTCTAGCGTTAGAACAACAATGATTAAAATATATATATATATATATATTGTTGATGAGTAAGTATGATATTTTCACATGCACATTGATTATCTGAGAGACAAAGATTTCTAAAATTAAAGCTAATTAATTTTTTTTTTATATATAATTGAATGGTCATATATGCTGGTCTGCCTTTCAACTGTGTGTTTTCTTTATAATTAATTTTTTAGATACCCAATTATTAAGTATATATTAGACATTATTGTAAGTAATTGTTTATGTAAGTAATTGTATATATAAAAATACAATCACATACAATTAGTTGAATATATATATATATATATATATATATATATATATATATATGGATATTTATACTATATGTACTTACAATTCTTTTGCTGAACTCAATTCCTGCAACTACAAAGGGGGTAACACCAGCTGCATCCATGCACGCATGATAAACAAATTAAAACAAGAAAAAATATATGTACAATTATAAGGGTGAAAAATTATATATTTTTTTCTTTTTCAATTTTACAGAGATATAATACATACCAATAGCACCGACAATAATCTGCCACGTGACCTCGGCCGTGACGGGATCAGCTACACTAGAAACATCGTTACTCGCTGCACTTGGAGCTGCCAACCCTCGATTTCCAATCAAATTGTAGCAGCATCTTTTTCTGTTGCAACATGCAAATTCGACCTTTGATTTACAATACTTTGTGGTTCTGTTTACTGATAGAGTGTTTGAGATGGGGGTTGCCACTGGAGGAGAAAAGATTGAAGCTGCTTCCATGGCATGGCATAGAGATGAAAGCCGTGTTTGAGTTGACTGTGTGGTTTTTCAATTGACGATAATGACCCGTTTAAAATGGGCCACGTTGGCCTTTTTTTGGGTCGGGTTGGCGCCAACCGCATATAAATCATGTGGTTTTAATCGTGTGTACGTAAGTGTCTGCACAAGTTGCTGATAGGCGCACCGTTTTGTTGAATCGGACGACAAACCGTTTCACCAGTTGCGACAATTTAATAATTATTGATTAATTGATACCATATGACCAATTTAATGACATGCACTTGCCCTATCCAATCATTCGCCACGTTATCGTTGTATAACAACTATGCTTTCGAATATTATTAAATAGAGCTAATTTTGTATTTGTCCCAAAACAAAAAAAAAAATTCTTAGTGCTCAATTTTAAAAAATTAATCAAAACAACTTGGAAAATAAATACAATAAAAAAAAATCATACAATTCTTAGATATCTCCAATAGAAAAACCTAACACAATATATAATAAACCATAGCATAGTGCAAAGCGTTGAAATGTCAAAAAATTAGAACTAAAAATACCGCCGATTAAAATCCTAAACCTTAATTCTAAAATTGGATAGTTTCATGCAAGATTTAGGAAGTGCTCCGTGAAATTTTCCACTTAATAAATTGATAATATATATCCAATTATGTTATTAATTGATAAAATACAAAACTAAAGGGTTCTAGACGGTAATATGGATTTTTTTTTTTTCACAAAAGGTACCCAAAAATCAAATTCCTAAAGTTTTCTACCCAGAAAAAAAAAAAAACATGACAAGATAACGAAAACGACAGTCACGACAGATACAGTAAGCAAAGCAAAGAAAGGTTTAAGCTTTACAGATTCTCTCACTATTAGGGTTCTTGGGTATATTCTCTTTTTCTTCTTCTCTTTCTGTTTTAGCTCTAAAAACCATGTCAGTTCTGTGTCTCCACCCGGTGTTCAGTTCCCCGGCGACAACTCTTCACTCTCACTCTTTGGTTCAGACAAGACCCAATACGCCCCGTTTTGTGGTCTTATCCACTCATTCTAATGCTAAGATTCTTAAGACTAATAGGAAGTCGAGGTACGGGCAGACGCTGTCTTTGTATGACGATGACAGTGAAGAGGAAGGAGAAGATGATGATGATGATGACGATGACGGGAAGGAAGATGATTGGTTAGCTGATGATGACGTGAGTTCTTACCCAAAAAAAAAAAACAATATTTTTTTTGTCCTTTTTGCTGTGGATAATATTAGAAGTTTGCTTTTTCTTGTTAACATTTTTGCAGTACTTTCTTTCTTTAATTTTGATTGCTGATGTTCTATTTGAGGTTTTTGAATGTGCCCTTTGTTTAGATTGCTACTAAAATTGACAATTAAGCACAAACGTTTGAACTTTCTGTTTGATGTCGTTTCTCTGTCAATAGCTTGCTTCAATTGAGCTAATTCGGTTATATGATGCTCAGTTAAGAGCAAATTAGCCTTTCATTATTTGTTTTTATTATTTTAAAATTAACCAGTGATTGCTCTATTACTGGAAAAGTGAATTGCTCTTCTTTTCCGTTGTATTACATTAAGGTTCAGTAGCTTAGATTTGGATTCAATTTTCCCAATGGCTAGTCATGATGCTGTCTCTATTAATTTTGAACTTAAGCTTCGTTTGATATTGTGGTATTTTGGTTTCAAGCACAACTACTGTGGAGTGAAAGCTTTAGCAGTTAACGAAAGTTGATGCTTTCAGGTAGACACCAATAACCATCAAGCAAAAGTTGTTATTGAATTTAGAGCTTATTTTTTGGTAAACAGCTGCCAAGAAGCTTAAAACAAATGGAGGAATAGTTTTTTAATGGGAATCACCTTGGAAGCATTATATTCTTCAGTTTGCTGTATAGGATGGCTTCCTATTTTGCTTACAACCTTGTTTAAGATGATTGATTTGTACTAAATATGTACATATTACTCTAAGGCAAGCATTGTTGACTCCGGAGGGTACAACATATAAGAAGCTTGTGGGCATAACACATACAAAAAAATTAACTCATAACTTGAAGGTTGCCCAAGCCTTGTATACTTAGCCTAAGATCTTTCTCAGCCACTGTGGGATAATCTGCCTTACGCTACACTGCTGAAATGATCCAGCCTATGACCTACAAACATGTTTCATTTTTATCTGTTTTAATTAAATATTTGACTGCATTTGTGTTAGTGCTTTTCAACTGTATACATAATGATAGATAGGTTAATACTGAACACATTACTTTTCTAGTTTCTTTAACTTACAGCTTTGCTCAGAGTTTTTTATTTTTTATTTTTTTTGCAGGACTTTGCAGAAATCAAGGAATATGATGTCAATGGAAGTAAGTATAGGTCACAGAAGGGAGTCAATAAAAGTAAAGGTATGCCTTAAGAGTTAAAAGCATTCTCCAAAAATATTCAGAAAAGTGCAGCTTAGAGATAACTTCTTTGTGCAGGCAGTCGGAGGTCACCAGTGAAAGGCTGTGGTGTAGGATCATTCAGATCTGGACGAAGCCTTCACGTTGCACATGAGCAGTTGGACATCAGAAACAGACGGAACACAATCAAGAAGAGTTTTGATGATACTTACTACAATAGTAAGGATGTCGATCAGAGAGGAAAGGTATGAAAGCTGCAAGTGTTACTATGAATTGTGCCAATAGCGAAAGAGTTTTTATATAATTTCTTTTGCTGCAGATGATGACAAGGAATGCTACAGAAAACAGGTACCAATGGCTTTCAGAAGAAATTGAGTTGGATAAGAAATGGCTTCCCCTTCTTGATTATTTAAGCACCTTTGGGCTGAAGGAATCTCATTTTATTCAGATGTATGAGAGGCACATGCCTTCCCTTCAGATAAATGTATGTTCTGCCCGGGAAAGGTTAGAATACTTGTTGAGTGTTGGTGTCAAACAGAGAGATGTCAGAAGAATACTTTTGAGGCAACCGCAAATTTTGGAATACACTGTTGAGAACAATCTGGAGTCTCATGTTGCTTTCTTGATCAGTTTGGGTATACCGAATTCCAAAATAGGGCAGGTAATTGCCGCTACTCCATCCCTGTTTTCTTACAGTGTTGAGAACTCATTAAAACCAACTGTGAGATACTTGGTTGAGGAGGTTGGTATCAATGAAAAGAGTTTAGGTAAAGTTGTGCAACTGAGCCCTCAAGTCCTGGTTCAGCGGATTGACATATCATGGAATACTCGCTGTATTTTTCTCTCAAAGGAATTAGGAGCTCCAAGAGATGACGTGGTGAAGATGGTGACAAAACACCCCCAGCTTCTTCATTATAGCATTGACGATGGTTTACTGCCTAGGATAAATTTTCTAAGGAGCATTGGAATGCGTAATTCTGATATCTTAAAAGTCTTGAGAAGCCTCACGCAGGTCAGCTTACTTATAGCGAATTGGGCCATGTTTTCTTTTGTCTGTGCCCTGATTGAATTCCTATGCTTCTTTGTTGATGAAAGTGGTTTAGGTTTTGCACTTACCTTTTTTTCTCAGTGGGTGTTCTTGGTTTTTTTCTTCATTTGCTATGAAGATTTTCAAGTTGAACAGAAACAGAGTGGTTTCTTGAACCTTGTCTTTTAGTTTTAAAAGATGTTTGCCTTTTACTGGAAGCATTTCTAAATGAATGTTCTGTGAATGCATTTGCAGGTACTGTCTCTCTCACTGGAAGACAATCTAAAACCAAAGTATACGTACTTGATTAACGAGCTTCGTAATGAAGTGCAGTCCTTGACCAAATATCCCATGTACTTGAGCTTGTCTTTGGACCAGAGAATTCGACCTCGACATAGGTTCTTGGTTTCCCTTAAGAAAGCTCCAAAGGGACCATTCCCTCTGAGTTTGTTCATTCCAACTGATGAATCCTTTTGTCAGAAGTGGGCTGGGACTACTGTAGACAAATACTTGGCATTTCGGCAGAAGTTGCTACTTAAAGATTTTGCTAAAAAATATGAGAGGCGAGGATAATGTGTTGCCCCAAGTATTTCCTGTGTTTTCACTTCAACAGACTTATAGAGGTGCAGAGTGATCTAATTTTAAACCGGGTTCGCTAAGTGGTTTCAAGGATTTTTTGGATTGTCAAAGAAAAATATAGAATACTGGGGTGATCTCTTCATCATTGTCATTGACCAATAAAGCTGGATTTATGCAATTGTTATCTCAGGTTATCAGAGTACTGTAAGCCTTTGGTAAGTACTTAATGCATTTGTGTATTCATTTGTGTTTTTCCTCATTTTCCTTTCTTCTATATGTATGGCGTCACTATACTAACATTCTGTTTAATGTCATATTGTGCAGGAGCTGCTCCTATTTCGTGTTTTGCATTTGATGCTTATGCTTTAAAGTCAATGGCATGCAGATGCGGATATTTCTAACTGCAGGTGATCAAAGACAAGAAGAATAAGTCATCAACACTTAGTTTTTAACCATAAGGTTAGTTATTGAACATTTAACGATAGATCCTCATAAGTGGGCATGGAAAATTCAAGCTGCATATTTGGCAATGGTAGTTGCCATAGAAATAGTATGGCTGCCGGTCAGGCCTATGATTTAATACACCCTTATATGTTCCTTACTGTAAAAACTCCATACTTTTTTATGGTTGCTACATTTCACTTTTGTGCCTTTGCACCATTGGATGGCCTCACTTCAGCAATCCGCCTTTTTTTTTTTTTAATTTGGGTTTATTTAAATATTTACCACTGTATGCAAAGAACTTGAACGAACTATTTTCCAAAGAATTTTTTTTTTCTTCAGATCAGTTATTTGGGTGCTGCTGGTTACAAGCTCGTGGATTTTTAATTTTTACTCATGGTTTTTTAATTTTTACCTGACCCTTTGCAGGTTTGCATCCTGCTTCTGACTCATCAAGACAATTTTGCACAAGCAAGTTGTATTTACTGCGGGTTTTCTAGCTTCCAGGGCACTTTCAAATTTTCATTTTTGAATTCTCTTATACTTTCTACATATTATAGTTACCTTTTGCTCTCTCACATGTAATTGTTGCGATTTTCTATTGTATGTGCCTCTTTTTGGATGAGTGTAAATCTGATTTTTACTTTGCTTAATATCATATTTTACATGTTTCTATATTACCTGGCTGCTAAAACATGGCTTGACTAGCTTTTTATCCCTGTACAGATTATTTTATGTCAATCATAGCCAATTTCTTTGCTGGAATATAAGATTGAAGCCGTGTGATTGTTGCTGGAACGTGATGACACAAAATGTTGCATTATCATCAGGAAAAGTGTAACACTGCAAATTTAACACGTGCGGAGCACGCGATAAAGGTTATTTACAAATTTAAATTTAAAAAAAAACTCAGACTAAAATACTTCAAATTTTTAATTAACTAAAGCCACAAATCCTTGTGTCTAATACTAAATAATCTCTCCCAAACATATAAATATAAAACAAGTCTCAAAATTCTCAAATTACAAGTTCATAAAAATATATAAACTTAAAAGAGAAATGAGTTTATTCATTCTCCTGTTCAACTAACAAAAGGAAACAAATTTCTAACTCTAATGACACGCACACCTCTCAATAATGTACTTAATCTACAAAAAGTAATTATAAATGATAAGTCGTCAACTCAATAAATAAAATTATTCCCAACACACTAGACTTAGTGACACCAAAAATATTGCAAGCTTTCTTTTTAGTAAAGCATATGTTATAATTCATAAATTTCATAACATGACACATCACGATAAGATGACATATATCCATGGTAATTCAGAATATCAAAAGCATAGTTAAATATGAAAACAAATCATATAACACATACACAGAAAAATAAAATGTTAGCTCATGTCACATAGTATGATCTATACTCCTGGTAACCCGGCCATAAATAGAATTAGAATCAAAATTAAAATATCATGTGTACACTCAGAATAGAAATCCAGTAGTAGTCCAAAACATTCAAATTAGTTTTTCATATGTAATGACTTGTACGTGGCACTTTAAACTATATGTGGCACTTCACGGCACACTGACTTTTGACAGGTGACCCCATATATTCTTAAGATGTGGTCCCCATACAATCATAAATAACTTAAATCGTGCATGGGTGCAAAACATTCGTAGCAGAATTATAAATGTCTATAACAATAAATTAGGTTTGCAAAATATTTTATAAACAAAATTATAAAAGGTAATCATGTAATAAAATAAATTACATATTTAAAAGTATTTATAATATTTTTAAAAAAAATATAAAAAAACAACATAATTTTTCATATTTAAAAATATTTACATAAACTAATTTTGTTATGAAAATCAATTAATCTTTTGAGTAGTATAAAAACACTTATAATAATATCAAAATAATTATATATATCCAGTATATTGGGAATGAAATTTCTTACTTCGATAAAAGAATTTAATCTAACGCACTTCTAAGCCTCTAAGAGCCTCAAACACCTCTTACACCTTAAACAAATTTAAGATATAATTATTAAGAACTTATTTTAAGAACCTAATTTTCTAATTCATACCCGTACAAGTCTGATTCTTAGAATTTTAACTATTAATCTAAAAGTTAGAATGACATAATATTTTACAAAACTATTATGGACATCCATAGGCATCTCATGTAAATTTTCTAAGAAGATCTGATGCCAAAAACATTTTCAAAATTATTTGTTTCTCGACAAATTTAGAAATTATCTCACAGTGCCTTGAACATAACAAATTACCAAATTTTTATAAAATCGGAGATTAATCAAAAAATTATGAAATTAAAATTGAGAATACTAAACGCATATATTAATCTCTATTTGAAATTTCAGAATTTTTTGAATTTTTTTGGCACTAAATATAATTTTGTGAAATATGTCATTCTATTGAGGTCACAGTTTTATAGTGCAGCAGTTTCTGTTTTGAAAATACATATAGTAGAAACTGCAAATATGAATATTCTATATAGGAATAACCCTTTCATAGTAATAAAAAATTGTGGTCCCAACTTGGGACTAGTTATAATTAGGAAATAAACTTCCCATTGTAATAAGTTATATTTTTTGTAGGTCTCGTTTTAATAATCTTACCTCCATATAGTAATAATATTTAAAAAATATATGTCGTATTACATTAAATAGTTAAGATAGAACAATTTTTTTTTAAAGCTACTTGTAACAATGATTTATTCTTTAAATTTGCAATTACATCTTTCAACTTGCGAGTATGTATTAATTGCGGGACGCGAGAGCGGTATCAAATCGGGGCAAAAATATATGCAGTGTTACATTAAATAATTAAGATAGAACAATTTTTTTTTTAAAGCTACTTGTAACAATGATTTATTTTTTAATTTGCAATCACATCTAGGGATGGCAAATTTTTCCAGACCCGGCCCGGACCCAGACAAACCCGGATCATCTGTATGGGTTCAACCCGCACCGGATGCATTAACAATGCGGATCCGGATTGTAATTTTTCAAACCCGGATACATTTCGGGTCGGGTCCGAGTTTAGGTGAACCCGAATCTCCAAAACCCGGACCCGGACTACTATTTATTTATTTATTAATTTTTATTACAAACTAAATATATATAAGCATTAAACAATAAGTTGGGCAGGAAAAAAAATTAAAAGCAAACAAGACAAACTCGCAAAACCCTAAAGCAAAACAAAACAATTGCAGCCCCCACCTTATTGAGGGGAGGGGGGAACATAAACAAAACAAATCAATCCATCAATCTTCGTCTTCTTCATTCCCAACGGCCAAGTTCATCAATACATCATCAATTAAATCATCCCAATTCATCATCCATTATTATCAAGAACAATGAACAAATACCCAGCTCCACCATCATCAAATTCGGTCTCATCTCTCTCCAAAGAGCAAGCTTTGCTGCTAGTTGCTAACCCCTTCTCGCCGGTAATCATATTTTCACTGGCCCATGACCGCCTTAGTTGCGACCTGAAATTTTCTTTTGTTTCTTTGTATTTCTCTTTTAATTTTTTACTTTTGCTTAATTTTTGTAATTATTAATTTTTTTTCTTGTTGTTAATAGCCAAACGCAGCATCTTAGCACATAATATCCATATAATTGTAAATTTTATTATTGAAGTAAGCAAATTTGGTTGTGATCCCATGAATTCGTCCTATTGTTTTTAGCTTCTGTAATTCCAAAGAACCAAAAAGTGGCAAGTATTAAATCTATCTTCATCCAATACCGGGTTTAAAACCCGCAATCCGGAAACCCGGATTTTTTCGGGTTGAACCCGGGCCGGACCCGGAGTGAAATAATTCGGGTTTTATATCCGGATCCGGGAACCTAAATTGTCATCCGGATCAGGAATCGGAAACGTTAAACCCGGACCCGGACTCGGATTTTGCCATCCCTAATCACATCTTTCAACTTGCGAGTATGTATTAATTAGTTAGCACAAACACTTAATAATTGGTCAACAAAATAATTAATTTATTAATGTCTATACATTGAATTTGACTCACTTATTAATTTATTAATATATGACATAATTTACCTTTATATCACTTGCATTAGGGATAATTAAGCAAAGACAATAATTTTTATACCATACCTCTATTGAGTTATAATATTTTTATAAGAATAAATTTCTTTAGTCCCAACAATATGACTATATAGAGGTTTTACAAAAATGAAGTCAAATCTCATGAAACAAATTTTTTCAATAAGTCCTACATGTCTAGTTTTCATAAAGATGAGGTTCGTAACAAAATACATGTATAATTTCAAGATACTCATGATGTCCAAAATTGTCTGGTGTGCTTAATGCATTAAGGATTGATTAACAAGACTCAACAATCAATCAAGTCCTAAACAAACTTAAAAACATCCTAGATCATGCATTATGATTTGTAACCATCTAAAATTATGCCAATTAAAACTTTCTATAGAGTAATACGAAAACTTGTGGAGAGTAGAGCGAGTAAATTGACCAACCATTATGATTTTTTTCTTAAACAAATGTTTGAATCATAAAGTATGAGTAAGAGCGTAATGAGCAGTAGAGAAAAAAAAGAAAACGTCGTGGACTTAGGATTATGAAAGGGAAAATATATGAATTTATAAAGAGTTTTAAGAAACCCTATTAAATTTAAAAAAATTAATTTTTTTTCAAAATTATCTCATGAATAACTCTATTTATAATTTTAGTATCCTTATTAATAAGGGTTATGGAGCCGTATATGATTTCTAATAAAAACCGAATTTCCATAATTTAAATATTACGGAATTTGGCGTTACAAAAAGCACTAGAAAGATTCTCAATTGCCTCATCATTGGTTCATTACTTGCACGACGCATCACTATCCAGATTGTTTCAGGGGCTTTTGGCTTCAGTTCAAGTTCCTTGGAATCTGCCAATCGAAAAAGGCAGTTGAGTTGGATTCTCAGCAGAAATGCTAAAAGTCGTCTTCTGTGAACATCTCTTTTATCCTACTCATGAAATCCTAATACATCACCAATAATTGGTGTGATTCATTATCATGGATTGTTTACTCGACAAAACTGATAATAGAAAATTTCAACTTCGGATTAAATAACGATTGATGTAATCTGGGAATGAGCTGATAAACGGTCACTAGGTTCTCTATGGAAACAGGGATTGTGGCTCACTTTCAAGTTAGTGCCCTTGGCTTGGTCATAAATGTATGTTGTTCATTCATGTTATTTATTGATCATCTCTTTTCTATCCGTTTGTTTATGGTGATCAAGTGCATTGTGAAGCTTGAAACATGAAACCTTTGCATAAGAGTAGAATAATAATATTATATTATAATAAGATAAGGCTGATTTATCATTGTTCGTTCCCTTGTTGTAAGTGGATGTTATTATCATATTGAAGTTAGTTCTCTCTTTACGTGCCCAAAAGACAGGTCTGAATTGGTAATTTACTGTCATATTCTCTTATCTTTTCGGAAGACAAATCTTTCTAGTCCTGTCTTTTTATTGTTCTGCACTATCTGGATCACATTTCCTTTTTTTCCAAATATGTTTACGAGACACGCCTTGAAGAAACCTTGATAGTTTAGTTGATGCGTTGTTTGCCAGGTCTCTCTCAGCTGCTCTTTTAACAGTCCATTATTATCTGAAAATCGTGATTTTACTGGTTGATGTTGTCAAATCAGCCAACAAGTTGTTTTGGCAAGGTGGTGTCAATTTTACGGTCCGCTTATAAATGCGTAATCCAACAGGAAGGGATAATGAAAGAGACAAACTTCAACAATGCAGGTCGTTTTTTTCCCCATGATGTTGATTTGATTACAAGTTCCAAACTTACTACGATGGTGACCTTACCTTTTTGTCACTTGTGTCTTGTAACAAGTTTGATTTTGATGGGATATTGAACTGATATCAGTACCATGCATTTGTTGATTGCCCCAACAAGCATCAGAACCATAAAAAATGAAGGTACAAGCTTGAGTCATCATTAGTCTTCAATCTCTCTATACATTCACATTCTGTCTGAGGATTTGGATCTTCATCTAAATTTTTTTGAGTTTCTAAAAAAATTATTTCATGTGCTTGTCCTGTGTATGGATAGAATCAACTTTTCTATTTTTTATTTCTTAACCACCAAGCACCATTAGAATTTTTGTTAGTATAAAATCAGATCACAGAGAAAACCATAATCTCTTCAGATCCAAAGTTTCATGTCTTGGTTCCGATGCTCAACAAATGCATAAAACTCATGTCCCCATTGTCCCCATATCACAGAAGATCGAAACCTCAATCTCACTGTTCTCTTTAATCTCAGCACGGTCATGTGTAAAAGCATTAACTGCTAAAACAAAAAGATAAAAACGAATATGCAATTTTAACTTAATATGAAAGCCAACGATGCCTCTATAAGAGAGAAAATTTACAGAAACTAGCAACAATTTATAAACAGAATAAACTGCTATCTACCCTTTTGTTAAAAGTTACTAGCATCTATTATTCAATGTTAACAGAGATTGTAAACATTTGAACTCATCCCAACACTACTCATACCCTAGTTCTTTCGTTCTACTAAAGACTATATTATCAAATCCTCTCTTCTAAGCATTCCATAGCCTTCTTTCTGTGATTCATTTAAAAAAGAAAAAAAAAACCTGTAGAAAGACCTTCATGTAATCTAAGTATCATGTTCTTCTTTGCTACATCTCTCAACGTCCGAGGCTTCAAGTGTTATCTTCTAGAGCCTGTATGTACTTTGGAGAACTTTCCAGTGACAAACAAAGGGAAAAAAAAGAAGCTGTTTATGTATCAAACCGTAAGATGTTGCATTTGAGCCATAACTCTAACTCTATAGTTCTTCTGTGTTGCTGAACCTATGTGACAGTAGAAATGCCGCTAGCTATTGGATTAGCAAATGGGCTATCAGGGAGATTAAGACCTTCACTGCTAGGAAAAATTGAAAACGTCAGAATGCAAGGAAAAATTTGGAAGGAAAATTATTTAGAATGAGGATTGCAATGCAAACACTATTAAGTAAATCTTTACAAGAGGAAGTAGTCTTCAAGTTTGAAAGAAAGTGGGATGGGGAAAATATTTCGCTAATCATAAAAACGGAAATGTTAATTACTACCATACCTTTCCTGGTCAGTGTAATTGGTCTCCACATGCTTTACTCTATCACCAGTGGTTGAGCCGTTGTTCAAAACTCCAATCAGATAATCGATACGCTCTGCTGATGGAAAATTGAGACGGTCTGCATTGAGAACTAAAAACATATTAAAGGAGAAAATTGGATAAAGAAAAAGAAAACAAGAAAAATGTATACAGACTATTCAAATAAGCATTCAGAATGGTTGTAGACCTTCTGGGATTTTCAAGCTATCCATGTAGCCGCCAAAATATGGTGGATTGGGCATAGGTTTTTGGACTAATTGAAGCTCTGCAAGACGCCTCCTCTCAAGTTCAAAGGCCTGTTCCTGCTCTTCCAAAAGCTGCTTCCTGATAAACCTAGAGGTTTCGCATCCTCGTGAAACTGAGAGAAGAGATAAGTGTGATTTCTGTAAAAACACGATTCATTCAAGAAACCAGTTGAATGAACAAAGAAGGCAACACCAAATGACTTAATCCACTTTTTTTAAATCACAAAAGTAGGGCAGAAATAATATTTAGATAAGTCATAAAAAATAAATTATTTTTTCCATGCCATTCAGAATGATAAAAATCCAATCCTAAAATGAAAATTCAAATGAGATATGAAGAGAAGTGAGGTGCTTCGGTTCAATTTCAATACAAGACCGCCAAATAGTAGAAATCTGCTAAAGTTCCATTTCCAATCATCAAATTCTAAAAGAACCTACTTACGTGAGTGAAGCTCAGAATCCATATCAACATACTGTGGAGAAAAATAAATTGGCGACTCCAGTCTCTCTTGGTACTTCCTGCATTAACATAAAATTCCATATGAAGAAACAGAAGTTGTAGTAATAAATATTATTGAACAGTGAGCTACAACAACAAAATCCATGAAGCTGTCATTGGTAATGGCACGCATGTAATGGTTGTAGCTTGTAAAGCCAGACGCACCAGTGGTTCAAAAATGCAGGAAATGAGAGATAAAAAGATAAAAAGCTGAGATAAACAGTTTAAGTATGGGAGAAATATTTCTGCTGAATGATCAATAAATAATTATACCTATTGCACCACCAGTGCATAACTTGAGAAATATATAAATTTCACTTGGTTCTAAACCTTTTTTTTTCCTGCATTTTATAAATTGCTAAAAGTTAAGATCAGACATTATATTTACCTATCAACAAGCTTGGATTTCTCCCGGTAAGGTTTCACGAGAACCCGAGCCCCACAAACAAAATGAGGATTTCCCTTTGCCAAAATCATTTTCACAGTATCTGCACTGGCAAAGGTTACAAATCCAAACATCCGTTTCTGTTGGCATGGAATTCTTACATCGTCAACAGGTCCATAGGTGCTGCAGAGCAACCGCATCACAATAAGAGAAGAAAAGTTTTAAGAGTGAAAATTAGATGTAACGAACTGCAAGAAAATTACTTGAAGTAGTTGGAGACATCATCTTCTGTAAAAGTGCTCTCAGCCGGAAAGGTTAGATATATCTGCCGAGATCCAGTAACAATTGGACCAGGATCACTTCGCTCATTCCGATTCTCCAAGTATTTTGGTGCATCTTCAGCCAAAATCACTGCATGTTGCCCATGAGGTCTGAAATTCATTGATGAATAATGCATTTTAGACTCTGATACATAAAATTTTCATCGGACACAAATCACTGGATAGAATACAACACAGTACGCACCTGTCGATCAACCGGACACTGTTCTTCAGTCTAGCTAGAAGCTTGGTCAAACTGTAGCCAGCCTTACCATGCCTCTGGCTCTCGGTAAGATAACCGCCTGCTTGAAGAACTTTCCCATACTTCTCATAATACAACATTGGCAGAGAAGCAATTGAAATAGGATTTCCTCTTCTTGCTTTCAGAAGCTCAATGATTTCCAACTCTAACTTCTCAAGTGACCCAGGTGAGAAAAGATGGTCATCATTAAAACCATCTGGTGAAGTTTGACCAAAAATTTGAGTGAAGCTCTCAGAGACTAGTCCATGATAGTACCTACAGTTGCTTCCATGCTTACAGAAACCCTTATTGAAGTAGTGACATGTCTTCACAGGAAGTTCAGCATTAAGGCTTTGATATCGACGACCTGCTCTTGCACCTAAATTACTCAAAGCAGCATCAGAGTAGTAACAATCACTTGAAAATCCTGTATTCCCCAAATTGACATGCTCCATCTGATCCTCTAAACTCAAGAATTGAGTTTGACTTTGAAGTTCATTGATAGAATCCGAATATCCTAATGCCACGAAATCTGGATTGTTCTTGTTAGTGACTTTGTGATCCCAGTAAGATGGGACTCTACAGCCTGCTGGTGACACTGGAGGCCTAGATGAAAAGGGATTGAACTGAAAGGAGACCTCATTCACAGGCGAGTTCATGGAAGGAGAAATTGGGGATGAAGCTGATTTCATAGCCAATTGCTGAAGCTCGGCTTTGGCCTTGTAAACAACTTCCTGAATTACCGCATCAGGACTCATAGCCAGATGAATCATTTCTTGCTCTTGCAAGAGAAGGTACCCAATAATCTTTGTAACATTTTCTGGGTCCAATTTCTTGATTCTATTGAACACAATTCTTGTTGATTCTGAAAAATCCATGTTGCATTTACAGTATATGTCTAATCAACCAAAATAAAATTATTAGATTATTATACTACCATCAACAGGCAAATGTTTTTACAGAAGTGCTATATAACAATATAAAAATCTTAGAAATCACAAACAAAAAGTCGCAGAATCTAAGGCCTCATAAGTAAGAAAGAGTTGCAGATCTTCGTACATAACTGAACCAAACAAAAGGGAAAAAAAAAGAGTCATGTTTCTTAAGGATGACGAAACTACCCTAGGAATCTACAATATATGAGACCAATAAAACGGGAAAAATACCCACAAAATTTTCTCTTATATTTATTTCCAGTTTCTTCTTTTCTATAAAAGGATATGTGTAAAGAAAAAGCTGCAATCATTGCAATAGAAGACCGCCAGTCTGGCAGAGCCTGAATGAACCTTTTTCCTAAATCTGGAAAAATAATTGCAAATACATATTGAACTTTTGTTTCCAACCAAACACACAACAAAAATAATTGCAAATACACTTGCTGCAGAAATAAAAAAGAAATCTTTTGTTTCCAAACAAACACATAACTAAAAAAAAAACACAATACTTTTTTTTTCCTCCTATGGTGGGATACAGTTTATACAGAGAAGAACAAAAAGCAAGCAACAAACAGAACAAAAAAGCTCGTCCGAAGAAACTCTATAAAGACAAAAAAAAAAAAGCATTTATGCTAGAGAACGAAACCCCTTTGAAGTTTTTGAACTGCGACTCAAGCGTTGAAGAGTTGTAATTTCTCACAAACTTAACAACCCTTTTCCTCTCATAGTTAAAGGCCTGCAAATAGTTTTCAAAGACTGAAAAAAAAATTCATATCTTGAGTCTTATTTGCAGAAACCCGCATGAAAAACACATCTTTTTGAACAAAAAGAAGTGCCTCTGAACAAGTCTCATCCCACACGAAGAATATAAACACCTCACTCTCCGAAAAGAAAAGATAAACCATCATTAACTGACAAGAAAACTGAAGAGAGATCCAACATACCCACCAAATCTTTCTGTCTCAAGTTGCAGTTGCAAAAGCACTTAAGTCAGAAGTACTTTGTCACAAGAAAACATCATGTTTATTAAAAATCTATATCTATGTAGGTGTTTGCTTTTTTTTCTCCCATGCTTTCAATTATCTGAAGAGGAAACATCATGTTAATTTCAGAAAGCAAACTGACAAGATCATGTTGCTTTTTAAAAGCAGACACTGCCCTTCACTTCGTTTGTAGAATAACCAGTCAATTTTTTTATATAATCATTGAACGAAGAAACCCATTCTAATTTTAAATTAAAAAAAGGGTAAAATATTTTGAAGGGGTTTAAATAATTGTATTTACTGCTGTCAGTAAACACACCTATAGAGTTCATATTTTTGCTATTTTCTTTTTACTATTTTTAAAATATTACAGCTAGATTTTCCAATAATAAGAGATAATTAATTACGGCAATATATTTTGCTTAATTTTGGAGTTTAGTGATAACTGTTTAAAACTGAAATGACATCACTAACCTTTTAAATTAAAGTACAAAAGTAACCAACACCGGCTTTTTTTATTTTAAAAAATTAATATAATTCCGAAAAAACAATGTTCTAAATTTGAAACTTCGCTCTACGCATTTGAGTAGATTTTTTCTTCTTTTCTTGGGTTATTTGAGGAGATAATCCTGCCAAAATGTGCACCGTTTGATCATCCTCGATTTTGACAATGAACAAGATCTCAAGGGGTGAGGAGGACATACACATTGAAAGCATGCAAAAGCTCTGTCGAATTATGCAACTTATTTTGTTTTGTGTACAAAGCTCAAATAAAGACAATAAAAAGAGACACTAATTTCATTGTATTTTTATTGGAAGGACGCCAATTTGATTAATATGATGCATTAAGCACCATTAGATGACAAGCCCACTGGCATCATGTGGCCCCATTTTCTTTTTTTTTTTTCCCTATTTGTTAGTGGGACCAATTTTTTTTTAAGGTTCATTTTTGTTCCCTTTTAAAATACAATTATTTCTAAAAATAATTATAACTTATCAAATAATAAAATATTATATTCTACACGTTATAATATTTAATTCAACTCAAATAGCAATGACATATTATTTAATTGAGGCGAATGATTTATTTATAAACTGTGCATAAATTTTGTATCTCAATTTTGTAAGCTTATCAATCATTACTCATAATTGAGGTATCATCAATATTAAATATTCAAAAAAAAATTATATTACTGACTTGTAATGTTATTTATTTAATTTTTTAACTCGTTGTTGTTATTTAAAAAAATTGAATGGTTAGATTCACAATCTAGTGATTTAGTTAAACGGCTTTAAATCAAATAAAAAATATTTGAAATATTATGAGATATTTTAATATTCTAACATTTTCCAGAAATAAACTAATTTGTGAATGATTTTTATAATTATCCATACTTACAAATTGGGAAAGTGAGAGGAGGATAAATTGGTAATTGAATAAGGTGTGTGGTCAATTATGGTAAATGAGAAGCTTACGTGGGAAGGAGGTGACCGGATCAACCGGCTCAATAGCTGGAGTTCTACCGGTCAAAGGATCTAAGGACGGAGAGATTAAAGGGTAAGTGATGATATTTAAATTAATTAGATTTATAGATATGATTAGAGAAAATTAAGCGGGGGATTCCGTTATGATTATCATTATCTCCGCCTCTTTATTAGGGCTTTTCTCTTTTGACTCCATTGTTTAGCTCTTCTCTAGTAAAATTTAGTTTTACTTAAAATACTACTCCCTTTAATTTGTTTATTATATAAAATATCATAGCTAATTATAAACATATCTGTGTTCATGATTATTTTACTTAATTTGCACATGTTATATATAGTCCTATGAGTGTGGAATTTGATGTACTATAATTGAAACTCAATTTAAAAATATCTACTCAATAAAAAAAAATTACTCTCGACACACATCGAAAATAAATTTAAATCCTAAATTAGCCCCTCAGGAATGTTAAGTAGTTGGTATAGAGAATACCTCGATTAATTAAATTTAAATTAGTATTTTCGCTTTATTCGAAGGTGGGTCTTTCTCAACTTTCTTCCAACTTCATAATGATTATCCCACCATAACTTTTGTCCATCAAGCTATGAAAACTATGACCATCATTGCATGAGGCAAAGGTAGATTCAATTAATTTAATTGAAGTTTTGTGAATAGTACAAATTATTAATTTCAAAATTGCTAGCATTTTAATGCTTTGTCTAGCAAACTTTATTGAAAGTAAAGCTTACTTACCATGGCAATGTCATGATTAATGTGATCGGTATCGTCTAAAATTCAAAATAAGAAGCTTATAGTTAAATAATTTTTCACTATAGAGATAAGAGTGTAATGTAGTTATAATTGTCATGTCATTATCTTCATAATTTGAAGAAATAAGAAAAAAAGATTTTTTTTTATTTTTATGGTGGGTCATAATGCAATCCATAGCCACCAAATCAAACTAATCCATGTTTCTTTCCTTCTTGTCTCTTTCATTTTAATATCTCATTTGTTTTAAAGTAGGTCCATTTTTTTCTTCATGCATGTAAAGCAATTATTAATTTTAAAATTTAGTATATGTTTATTATTTATTTATTTTTCTTTTTTGAAAGATATCATATTGTATTAAATCAAAAGAGAATGGTACATGCGACAGTGATTAAAAATATCGGAAATCAAAAGTTTTGTACTTTTAAATCGGTCTCATGCATAATCAATGAGGCTAGTCTTAAGTCTTATTTGTTTTCAGGTGTTGTACTTTTTATAATTATAGTAATACACACATATATACATTGATGAAGTAAAAGTTATTATATAGTCAGTACGATTTTTAAATAATAATTTTGATAAAAATAATAAATATATAAATATTTTCTTCTACAAGTGATGCATAAAAATAACTTAGGACTTTTTAAACATTTGAAATCTGAAACTTTATTAATTTTAGGTTTTTAAAAAATTTGTTTGCTTGTTTTTTGTAATTTATGTATAATTTTTAGCTATTTACATCTAAATAAAAAAAGTAAACGTTTTGTGACTTTTATCTTAATAAAAAAATTTGAATAAGAAGTAAATATTATATTTTAAAAATCTCTTTATTAAATATATTTATTTCTTAAATTATAAAATCTTTTTTTATTTGCAAATATATAAATGTCCAATAACTATGTTTAACATTATAGATATATATATATATATATCATATGAAGACAAACAAGATGTCATTTATTCAGATATTAAAAAAATAAAAGTAAACATGTCATTTAAATATTTATATTTAGATCCATTTAAACTTAAGAAAAAATCAGTCCCATTTTGATTTCAAACAAAAAACAAATAGTACTCTAAGTTTCCAAACTATAGTGATAAGTGTTAATTACAACTACCCAACCTTAATACTAAACCGAATCTTAGTTAATTCTAATTGAGAATTTCATCATGTTAAAGAATTAAAATTAATTAAGTTATTCCTCTGTTGTCTTAAATATTTTATAATTTCATTATTTGGTAGGTAAAACTTATGAGGAAACGTTAAATTGCATATTTTAGCATTATTCGGCCTCCATCAATCTTATATAAAAGAGTGTGAATATTTTGAATTCGAAAAAAGAACGATTCAAATGAATGAAGATGTTTTGAATATTAAATAACGTGATTGCGCCTACCTTTGTTGTTTTTTTTCCAAAATAATTAATAATTTAAAAAAAAAGAGCCATCAACAATTAAAAATGCTTTAATGGCTGTCATTGTTGTAGACTATAAACTATATTTGCATAATCAGTCTCTTTCGGTGGATAGTAAAAATGCTTCAATCAAGTTAATGAGCGGCTATTTTTCATCTCTCGATACACATAATTTACTTATTGTTTATTCGCATGTTCATAAACCCTAATTTATTGTCATTATATTTGATTCATTGCTCCCCTTCATACTAGGAGAAATGTGCTTGAGTTTGTCTTTATAAATAGAAGGTTAATTTCGTTTGTATTTAGTTTAATTTTCAAGATATGTTCGGTAGATAAATGTATGAATTCAAATTGTCGGAACATATATCATAATAGTATTTACATGAATTTAGACTCTTCATAAATTCAAGTTATGTTATAATTATATGGTTTTAGATTTTCAACCATTATCCTTCTATATCATAGTTGTATGAAGTTAGACTCGGATAGATTCTTGATTGTAATATATGTGTTAGTAAATTGTAATATAATAATTTAAGAATATTTAACCCAAAAAGAAAAGTACTTGTCTCTTTGTATGAGCAAATAGTATGTGTTCTATACTATTGTAGTTGTATTTATTTTATTTTGGTAATGTCACACTTCCTTAATTTAAAGTAACCAGATATTCATTTATTGAATGGAATGATGAAATAATTTAATAAGTTATTTGCATAGGTTATAAAATTTCACCATCTAGCCAATCAAATAGGGATTACAAAAACCAGGGTTCGGCTACGTTGCACCATAGCTTTCTCCCAAGATACAATATCAAATCTATAGAATATATTAAGATCAATTTTGAATCAATTTATTAATTAATCCGAGCACAACGGGGCATGTATGCAAGCATGGTCCTATTTTCGAAAATTGTCAAGATCAATCCTATTTGTGCTTAGCTAATGAATGGCGCTAGCATTTGCGTCACATTTTTCACCTCATCATTGTTGGCTTTCCAGGCAACATATGGTGCATGCCATGTTGAAGATATAACCCAAAAAGTTAGCCTCCCTACCAAATTAATCTTTCACATCTTTGATGTCACAGAATTTTTCAATAATAATAGTTTTTCATGTCTCAATTAACCCACGTAAGAATTTCTTGAACACTTGCACAATAAAATTTATTGATGATATATTTGTTATTTTTAAACACTCAATCGTATTTTTTTGGAGTCTACATAACTATTCTTGCACAACGAAAAATATTACCTCATAAATCATAGTATACGAAACTCATCCTTAAATCATCGCATTTATATTGTATAACATCCATTTTTATTATTTCTTATAAATGTCACGTTTGATATTAAATACTTCTAAAACTATCAATAAAATTCAATAACCACTTCACGTAGAATTTTAATTAGTTATAGTATCCGGTTGGGTTGGCACCCAATAGCACATCCCATTTGGTGAATGGTTGATACCAAGTTGTACACCATGTTAAGTTGAGTGAATTAAATGAATAGCTATGCTTAAGTCCACAAATTGATATAAAATGAATTGTCATTTAAATAATAATAATAATAATAATAATAATAATAATAATAAAAGAAAAGAACTTGTATTTGGCTAAACATGAACCTAATCTTATGATAAGACGTCAATGTTGTGCCGGCGTGCATATTTGCTATTGCAATTACGATTGAAACTACTTTGTATCATAACGTCGAGTCAAAAATCTCTTGTCATACCTAATACTTTGCAGAGCCGGCTCAACCATATTTAGGGCCTTAGGCAAATGATTTTAATTAATTCTTCTTAAAATTTAGGATATATATATATTATTTATTGAAAATCAGTTTTTTAAACACTCTAAAATGTAAAATTACTAAATAAAATTCTATTCTATTGTTGCTAATTCATGAGATTTTAATTCAATTATAACATTTTCACTTATTTGTTTAACTCAAATTATATCTTTTTTTACTACTCCTTTTTCTAAATTAAACTAATTTTTCTATTCTTCTATTCTCTAAAGTTTTTCGATATAATTTTATTTCAAAATAGATAACACAAGCACACAAAAAAAAAGTAGATGAATAAAAGAATATATTGAAAAGAAATTAGAATAAATAAATAACACAACTAATTAAGAGAATAATAAAAAGATAAATCTGAAATTTGAGATGAAATAATAAATTACATTATATTTATATTTATTGTTTGAGGATTTGAGTAATGACCAATAGTCATAGAAAATACAGAAAACTATTAGATTTTTTCTTTTTCTTCTTAAGTGGAAAGTAGAGGAAGCATGATTTTTTTTCCCTCTCTCTCTTTCTTTCTCTCAAATACCAAGAACATATCATGTCTTGATTGTTGGAGAAAAAAATGGATAAGTAATAAAATGTGGGGCTTTTAAAGAGGTTTAAAATGAATATAAAACTTTGGAATTATAACATATTAATTCTATAAATTAATTCTAATAATCAAATAGATAATTTATAGAATTGAAACTATTAATTTAACAGTTTTGTAGAAATTAAAACTACTAACTTATGAAATATAACATATTAATTCTAACAATGAAATAGAGAATTTGTAGGATTGAAACTATTAATTTATCGATTTTGTAGAAATTAAAACTACTAAGTACTACATTAAATAAACTTTATAGGAATTTGATAGTTTATTTAGGAAAAGATAATTACAAAATAATAATAAATTAAAATGAATAATAATAACTTTTAAATTCACTTTCTCATTTTATATACAAAATTATCATCCCGTGAGGCTTTCATGTAAAGTAGGACCCTAGGCAACTACCTGAGTTGTCTAGAGGTTGAGCCGCTATTGATACTTTGAGAAGAGTTGCGAAGATTTTATTTTCATGTTTGTTAAAGGAGACCTATTCTATCTTAATGACATTTAAATTTATGTTTTCTTATTTTAAGTAGATTACATTAATATGTGCTCTAAAGATCGTATAGTGTGCCATAATATAAACAACGACATAGATTTTTTTGATTTTCAAGTCAATATTTTGACGGCATTGATTGCTTTGGGCTGATTAAAGTTGATTCATTTAGACTTCTAATTGTAATATTAACAGAATTCTATTTAATATTCAAAAAGACAAAAAAAAGAGTAGAAAGACATAAGAGTATTATGCAAAAGATGTAATCTAAGAACACAAATTAAAATCACTCTTAGAATATATATATATTCTTATTTTTTAAAAAAAATACTAAATTCATTTCATCGACAATTTTAACTTTTATCAATCGTTTGAGTGTCCAATGGACGAAAAATCTTTTTCGGCTAGGCCCATTGGTTTAGCCCGATAAAATATTTACAGCAACTCTATTCTTTACGGAGGTAGCTTTCAACCCCACTCAAATTTATTCTTCCAAAAATGCCTCATTTTAAAATATTAAGATAATTCTAACAACACCCATCTAATTCCAAAAATGTCATCTATAAGGAAGTAGAATGTTGAGGGGGAGCAATGAATCTCCCTATTAAAACCCCACTTATATATATATAACTCTAATTTTGATGAAAATTATAAAAAAGGATAAAAGGTTGACGTAGAATGTAATCAAATATTAAATATAATTTTTTATAATAATAAAAATATAATCATTGTATAGTTTATTATGTTATCACCTTAAAATTATTTTAATTTGAAAATAATCATTTATATCATTTTAGATGGAACGGTTCATGATATGTAAGTGCAACAACATTCTAGTTTTAGTTAAATTCATATTTATCATGTTATTGTAATTCTCTCTAGCAACAAAACTATAATAACAAATCTGGGGTTTTAAAAGAATTTTAGAAGGATGTCAAAAGCACTGTTCCATTTACAATTAAGGTTAAAAATGTAATAACAATAAAGGGGTTTCTACGATTTGGAAGAGGGGTTTTATAAGGAAATTTCTGGGGCATTAAAAGCTTAGCTCATCTCGATGATTCCCATTGGGCTTGAGTTCTTATTCAGGCCCACCTTATCAGTTATTAACATTTATAATTTTTCGAGGGAGGTTAACGTCTAGGCGGTTATGTTTTTTTTTTCAAAATAACGTTTAGGAGCTTAAATCAAATGAAAAGTTGGATTTAGCCTTAAAAAAAAATTAATTTATGGATTCTCAAATGCTGATTTCTAAATATATGAAAAATATTTCTTATAAGTTTATAAATCGTCAAATTGCTCCCACCTTAACTCAAAATTAATACATTGAATATTATCACAATTAATATTATTCTTTACAGGATAGACTATTTTAATTCGAATCTTTTATTTAAAATTTTGACATAAATTTTAAGCCATTAACTCAAAGCAATTCAATGATAAATATTAAAAGTTAAAGTAGTGGTTAATGGTGATTATTCATCCACAATTAGATTTTTTAAAATCAATGACTTAAAATTTGTGTACACAATTTAATCTAAAATAATCTAACCCACTTTCTACAACCAAAATGTTTTAAGAATAATACTATAGATTCAAGCTCTTTCTACAAATTATTTTGTTCTACTACAATTATCTACAATCATAATACTTCTATACAATCACGAGAGAAATTATATGTTTCCCCCCTAAAGCATAGGGATTAATATTTACCTCCTATTTAAACTTCAATTATGTAAAAATGATTTGACACAATTCAGGCAAACTCTTTTAAGGCAATAATAATAATAATACTCTCCATACAAGAAATAGTATTTTTCAGTAACACTTTCCCTACACATTGTGGTATTTGGTTTTTTGACAAAAATATTAACATTAAAAAAAAGTATGTGACAAAATTATATTATTATTGTACAATGGTAACCGATATCAATTGAAGCTAGTAGAAAGAAGAAATAATAAAAATAATTAAAAAAAGGGTTACAAAAACTAAATGGGCCGGATCCAGTACGAATCCGAACTGTGCTTCATGACTTCATCATTGTTTGTCGCTTATTATTTAATTTTTCTAAATTCATCTTCTACTTTGTTTCTGTGTCCTTGTTTTGGATCTAAAGTTCTCAAACAAAGACTAGGAATCCTTGCAATAACAGTACTCCTTCGATCCAATCACCAGCCTTCTCTCTTAATCAACGCTTAATTTGGAGATTCTTCGCCCATTCTTCATCCGGGTCCTCTGTCCAATTTTCGTCGCGTGAATTAATTTTTGATCAGGTAAATGTTGAAATATTTAGCGCTTCTTCTATGCTTCAGCTTGTTTGCTCGATGTGTATGGTGATTTTTGTGATTGTTTGTTATTAATTTGTCTTTTTTAATGTTAAATTTGCTTTGTTGAATTTAATCGACGGTGGGGTATCTATAAATTTATGTGAGTTTGTGTTACTAAGAGAAGCTGGCATCTGGGTATTTCTTGTCATTACTATTGTGATTGAATTTGTGTTGGTGAGAGGAACTGGTGACTGGGATCCGTTGGTTTGTGTTGAGTGAACTGTGTATTTGAGAGAATTTAGGCAACTGGGTGCCGATGATTAGGCACTGGGCAAGTAGGTTTTATGTTATGTTCATTCAAATAAGTTTGCATTGAGGTGCTGGTTTCGAATCAGTTGGTGTAGTTTAGCTGCTATCGAATTCTTGAAACATTACCCTCTCATTGTTTCTGAACATATAATATCCTCTGTTTCTAGGGTTGGATATTAGGACTTTTGCCACTAGCTTTTGCTGGATGTTTTCTTTGTAAAGTTGTCATTATGGCACAAGTTTCATTGTTAATGCGCAGCTATGCTTACCCCTTTTTCTGTTGGCTATTTAATAAATATATTGTTCAAGCTTTTCATCTTTTACTTTCTTGGTTAATAACTGTGATGCATGAGTCATATGCAGTATTTAGTATCTAATTAGGGATCAGATTTACTTGTACTCCCTCATTATTCTATTTTCTTTGTGTTATGTTTTAATACTATTATTTTAGTGTGGATGCAATTCTTGTATTGCTTATTTTGGCAGGTTTAGATCATGGAAGCTTAATTTCGTGGCAATTAGGTCAAGTTATTTCAATCAACGATGGGGACAGAAAATCCAGGTCGTTCAAGTTTTCCTGCTAGACCTTCTGCTTCGCCTTTTGCCTCTGCTCCTCCAACTGTGACACCATTCTCATCAGCTGGTCCTGTGGTTGGATCTGAAGCCTCTAGTTTTAGACCTGCTCCACCAGCTTCTCCGCAGACTGCTGCACCTTTTATGTCAGCTGCAGCTGGGGTTGTGTCAGATAGCTCTGGTTTTAGACCTTCTACACCACAAACAAGGTTTAATGATCCATCTGTCTCTTCTTCACCTACTACGTATTTCCCACCTACTAGTGGACATTTTCAACGATTTCCAACACCGCAATTTCCCCCAATGGCTCAAGCTCCTCCAGCACGTGGTCCGCCTGTGGGACCGCCACCAGTTTCCCCTCCTATAGGTCAAGTTCCAAACCCTCCAGTTCCACTTCGTGCGCAGCCACCTCCAGTGCCGATGGGATCTCCAGTCCAAAGAGCCAATTTTGCACCATCTGGCGTGAATGTTCCTCAACCTTTGTCAGATTCCTCATTCTCAGCTTCCAGGCCTAATTCTCCCCCAGATTCATCTTATCCTTTTGCAAGACCCACTCCTCAGCAACCTTTGCCTGGATATGTGCCTACTCAGCCAAATGCGGTTTCCCAAGGGCCAACTATGCCGTCTTCTTTTCCTTCTCATCCAAGAAGCTACGTACCTCCCCCACCAACATCAGCTTCCTCTTTTCCTGCTCATCAGGGAGGTTATGTTCCACCAGGCATTCAGTCCCAACATTCAGGGCCTCCTGTTGGTGTCATCCAAGGTTTGGCAGAAGATTTCAGTTCTCTCTCTTTTGGGTCTATTCCAGGATCAATTGAGCCTGGGATTGATTTGAAATCACTGCCAAGGCCATTGGATGGTGATGTGGAACCAAATTCTTTAGCTGAGACATACCCCTTGAATTGCCATTCCAGATATCTACGTCTTACTACTTCAGCAATACCAAACTCTCAGTCTTTGGTTTCAAGGTGGCATTTGCCTCTTGGAGCAGTTGTTTGTCCTCTTGCTGAACCTCCTGAGGGGGTTAGTGTCTCTTCAATTGAACTAGTTGAATTGGTAGTAGCTTAACATTTATTACAGAATTTATTCATGTTTCATTAATTGTGACTCTTCTTCTCTTCAGGAGGAAGTGCCAATAGTTAATTTTGCTTCAACTGGGATTATTCGCTGCAGAAGATGTCGCACATATGTGAATCCATATGTGACGTTTACAGATGCTGGGCGAAAGTGGCGCTGCAACATCTGTGCTTTGCTTAATGATGGTAAGCCTCAAAATTTTATAGAATCAAAGATCTGATCTGAAATGAAAAAAGTGGCTTTGTTAATTCTGTTAGCCACTATTTTGATTTTTAGTTTGCTTACAAAACTTTCTTTGATGTGTATGGCTTTCATATACTCAATGCTTTCTAGTTAAATATAACTGATGATTCTATCTCATATTTTTGGTTGAATATTGTAAGATGAGTAAGCTCCTAATGATGAATTATGGGACAGAGTTTTGTTATTGACTTGGATTTGTTTGTTGAAACCTATTTCGTAATCTTTTCATTTGCTCTGTAGAAGATGCAACCCAACTTGTAGCAACTAATTGAGATTCTCTTTCGCTATGTCATAGTGTGATGCATTTTATTTGATGTTTGATAGTCACTCTCCTTTGTAGAACATGATTTTACTGTCTTTGCTGGTTACCTTTTGTGTTGTATGCTTTATCTTTATAATGGAACACAGTTGACTTGTTGTGTTTATCTTTATTAGTTGTTTTCAGTTGCAAGTTTACTCAATTTGGCAGAAAATGATTGTTCTGTGGTATATTTTGTTACCATATCTTTTTTGGTCCAGGTAGATACTAATTGACTTCATATTTTTGTGTTCAGTTCCTGGTGATTACTTTGCTCATTTGGATGCCACTGGCAGAAGAATTGATATAGATCAGCGACCTGAGCTTACAAAGGGTAGTGTGGAGTTTGTTGCTCCAACGGAGTATATGGTGCGGCCTCCAATGCCGCCCTTATACTTTTTTCTCATTGACGTATCCATTTCTGCAATTAGAAGTGGAATGCTTGAGGTAAGGACTTGGAGCTTCGGATGCCCAAATATTACCATAAGATTTTGGGTTCGTTTTTTCTGATATATGGTTGTCATGAATCTTATCTTGCAATGTTTGTATGACATTATCACAGGTTATTTCTCCATCAGTTTTATGCATTCAAATATGACAGCCATAGATCGACTTAGAAATTAGGTTCTTAAAGTGCTCATCCATTTGCATAATATCTAATAGATTCCTTGGCTTTGACCAAAGATTATTTTATAGTTGCGCCCTCTTCAAGGTGTACAATGGTACAATGGATAAGATTGCGTCAATTGGGTTGCTTTGACCACTTCCTTCACTGAAAATGTAAGACTTGCAAGTATGTCTCTGTGCCTTGTCTGAGGTGGTAAGTAGGTGGGTGAGGTTTTGGTCAACTTTTGGTTCTATTACTGCCTTGTGGTGGTGGTGTTTCTTGTAGGAGGAGGGGGGGTATTTTTTTTCTTTTTTTTTGCGGGGGGAGGTGGTGTTGTGGTGATAAAGTGGTGGTCTAATTGAGTTCTTCCTTTTTTTGAGTAAAATTTATTGGACTTTTGTAATAGTCGATTGAACATGAATTGACGTTGACTCTTGGAACTGTTATCAGGTTGTTGCTCAAACTATCAAGTCATGTTTGGATGAGCTGCCTGGCTTCCCCAGAACTCAGATTGGGTTTATAACTTTTGACAGCACAATACATTTTTATAATATGAAGGCAAGCAACTTGTTACAATGAATTTTTTTTATTATCCTTTTTTGGGTAATACTTCAATCTTTCTCCTAATTACATGCTAAAATTACTTTTGATTTTTCCTTTGCAGTCATCTTTGACACAACCTCAAATGATGGTCATTTCTGATCTAGATGATATATTTGTTCCATTGCCAGATGATCTCCTTGTCAACTTGTCTGAATCTAGAAGTGTGGTGGACACTTTATTAGATAGCTTACCCTCCATGTTTCAAGACAATATAAATGTAGAATCCGCTTTTGGTCCAGCTCTTAAAGCAGCATTCATGGTCATGGTTTGTATATTTCTCCCTTTCTTGTCTCTTTGAATTTTTACAATTGATGAAGTAGTTTCTTTTGGTTTTCCTCTAAGATTTTACCAGTAATTTCCTTTCCACCAAAACGTGGTAGTTGAGCCATTTCTTTTGTCATTTTAATCTTGTTTGGTGACTTGGTTATCCATTTCCTTTGTATTATTTCTCTCTTTTCCCCCCGCAGAGTCGACTAGGAGGAAAGCTACTTATTTTCCAGAACTCACTGCCTTCTCTTGGTGTCGGTTGTTTAAAGTTACGGGGTGATGATCTTCGTGTATATGGAACTGACAAAGAACATTCATTAAGAATACCTGAAGATCCATTCTATAAGCAAATGGCTGCTGATTTGACCAAGTTCCAGATAGCTGTGAATGTGTATGCATTCAGTGATAAATACACTGATATAGCCTCCCTAGGTATGTGGCTGTTGTTCTAAGTAACATGGCTTCAAGTATAAAATATGATGTTAGTTTTTTAGTTTTTATCTTGGTAATTCTTGATGTTTGTCTTTGTTGTGCTGTGTGTTTCTCCATCTTGTACTTCTGTTTCGAAGCACTGAATTGTGCTATGATGGCCTATTTTTTCAATTGATTGTATGGAATGAGAGAAAAAAGAAGAACCTTGACGAGTTTATAGTGGAGCCTTCTTTCACATCTGTGGTCAAAGTGAAAGTTTGTGCTTCTCGGTAGGCATGATAACTATGGATTCCAGTGATGTGCCGTTCATTTTTATCCTTCACGAATGGGAAGCAGAAAATTGTATCTGTTGTTTAACTGTTTTTCTGTGCATCCGTATAATTCGTTGCGGTTTCTGTCCTTATGCTTGGGGGAATCTGTTGGATGACCGGATATCTACACATTTGATCGTTTTCTGCCTACATACTTAGTTTGGGCAGATATTAATAAGTTTCTTTTGGCTTCTATTCGCAACTTGTCAGCAATTTGTAAATATTTTCCGACCAATACTAGGATACTTTTTTCCCTATTCCCTGCCTTCCAAAACAAAATTTGTTCTTGGTGGGTTGGTATTATTTTAGCTTTTCTCTTGTGATGTTTCAAAAACTTTTGGAGATAATTCTGATTAGTCCCTATTAAGGATTTTCCATGTGGTATCTATATCTACTACCAGAATAATGGGGCATAATGGTTTTTGGATCCTGCTAAAGAGATCTGCTTTGTAAATGTATATGTATTTCTTTTATCTTGAGCCTTTGAGTGTCGATTTTAATCCAATTGTCTAAATGTTTGTGAGATTTTTGTAATGCGGATTATTTTCTGTTTTCTCTTGACTAATTTCCTTTAAACCAATTTTAGTGAAGAGCATACAAACTTGAATGTCTTCTGACGCGAATGATTGATTTTTGTAGATTAGAAGTTAGATGAAATGTGAAATTCTTATCATTGGATTATATTGTCATTTGCTTTCTGGAAAAGAAATCCCTTTAGCAATGCTTTCTAAAACCTCTTACAACTTCCTATTTCGTTTGGATGCAGAAAAGTGTGACCTATTAAAAAACAAGTGATTTTGAGAATTTGACATATTTCAGTAATCTCATTTTTATACAGGTACTTTAGCAAAATATACTGGAGGTCAGGTTTATTATTATCCAAGCTTCCAGTCCACCACTCATGGAGAGAGGCTGAGGCATGAGTTATCACGAGATCTTACAAGAGAAACTGCTTGGGAAGCGGTCATGCGTATAAGATGTGGAAAAGGTGTGCACAGTTTTGCTCAAAGATAGCCTGTACTATTTAATTGAAGATGGATGTATACATGATGATTTCTGGTTACTAGGCAAAGCTGATTCTTTTTGTTGTGCTTCTAGGGGTTCGCTTTACGAATTATCATGGCAACTTTATGCTAAGATCCACCGATTTGTTGGCACTCCCAGCTGTAGATTGTGACAAAGCATATGCAATGCAGTTATCTCTGGAAGAGACATTGCTGACAACTCAGACTGTATATTTCCAAGTTGCTTTGCTGTATCCTTTACAAGACATTACCGACAATTATGAGTTTGCTTGTTTAATATCTTTTCTTTGCATACTTTTTAAAGCCTGAAAAGCATATTATGTTCCACACACAAAAATCTGCTGGTTAATTTCCATGTCATTTGTTTGTATAACTGTAGTTTTTGAGGGAAGTGAGAAATTAGTGTCCAACTGTTGAGATTCTTCTGCACAAATCATTGCTGGTTTCTCCTTTATGGTTATATTCTGTTTTATACAATCCATTCCTGAAATTCTTATACCAGGGCTAGTTCTGCTGAGGTGAATAAAAACTCAATTCTCCTTTTGTTTGAACAGTCAGGAGACTACAATTTTATTATTTCATGCTCTTGCTATTTGGCATATTGATTTATCTATTTTTTGTTAGGCATGGGTTCTCTTGTTTTTTTCTTCTATATTCTTTAAGACATTTATTCTTTCCTGTGGCCATTCCTCTCATTCTCCTGCCTTCACTTCATCTAGTCAGTGATGTCAGTTTTGCTCAATATATTTATCTTGTCTATCAATATTCGTAAGGTAATAATATTTTTGGTGATAAAATAGTGCAAGTCCTTGTGTTCTTTAACAATAAAAAGATACACTGCATCTTGTGGAGAGAGGCGTATCCGGGTACATACCTTAGCGGCTCCAGTTGTTTCAAACCTTAGTGACATGTACGAGCAAGCTGACACTGGTGCTATTGTTTCAGTGTTTAGTAGGTTAGGTATGAGATCTACACCTTTATGCTGGAATTTCTTGTTTAATCAATTTTATTTTATGATTAGTTCTTGATTTTTTTTTCTGTTGATAAAATGAAATAATTTACAGCAATTGAGAAAACCTTGTCACATAAGCTGGAAGAAGCACGAAATGCTGTGCAGCTAAGGCTCGTCAAAGCTCTGAAGGAATACCGAAATCTTTATGCTGTGCAGCATCGCTTGGGGTCCAGGATGATATATCCAGAATCTCTGAAGTTTTTGCCATTGTATTGTTTAGCTATTTGTAAATCAACACCCATCCGAGGAGGGTATGCTGATGTTACACTGGATGAACGCTGTGCAGCAGGTTACACGATGATGGCATTGCCTGTTAAGAAGTTATTGAAGCTTTTATACCCCTGCTTGATTCGAGTTGATGAACATCTCTTGAAGGTAAAAATTCTTTGCAGTTTGCGCATTTGAACATTTTATAGAAGTCATGAACATTGTTCAAAGCTTTAATTGTTTGTCTGCATTTGATACATGCAGCCATCTGCTCAACTTGATGAGTATAAAAACATCATGAAGAGATTTCCACTAGTGGCAGAAAGCTTAGATTCTAGAGGACTTTATATATTTGATGACGGTTTCCATTTTGTTTTGTGGTTCGGTAGAATGCTCTCTCCTGATATAGCTATGAATTTGCTTGGCTCAGAGTTTGCGGCTGAGTTATCAAAGGTATGTTATGTCTTTGGTGTCTACAGATTGTTTCCAAGAATTTCTGACTATTACATGTTCAAATTTCATTTGCTAGAATTATCTTCTGTTTGGAAAGGATATCAACATTGATGTTGGTCTTCATCACAGATGGTCTGTTGTGGAGGAGGGTCTTATTATTGAAAAAAACTTGACTTTGAGTGTCAATGTGAAAAATAACTGAAAATTGGGGTTTTTTTTTTTATGTTAGTTATGGTTATTTTTAAAAATAAGATATGATGATATCAAAGTCGGAGAAAAGTGGAACTGTACTTGTTTCTAATTCATTTATTGTGATGGTTTTTTGTTTTCTTTGTATTACCTTTTGTGGGCTTAATGTTTTTTGAATGTTTGTCTTGAGAATACTCACTTTTTCCAGTTTCTCCTAGATGCTACATGATGTGGCTGTAATGAACTCACCTGGTATAGTTTCTTTGTTAATGAGAATCAGGTTACGCTTAGAGAGCAAGATAATGAAATGTCTAGGAAGCTACTGGGGATCCTGAAGAAGCTTAGAGAGCAAGATCCTTCCTATTATCAGCTGTGTCAACTTGTAAGACAAGGTGAACAGCCCAGAGAAGGTTTCCTTCTTCTTGCAAACCTTGTTGAGGACCAGATTGGGGGCTCCAATGGTTATGCAGATTGGATTATGCAGATTCATCGCCAAGTACTGCAAAACCCATAATATACAGGTAAAAACTTCTAATTTTGGTTTATTAACTTAGCCGAATTGGTTGATGCTTTAAAAGTTGTTGCCCTTTGGTACATGCTATGTGATATTTTTCTATTGGATGAGTTACATATACAGGCTAGTGTAGTTGTTACAGACAAGTTCTTATGTGAAGTTGAGGCTTTTCACTTGTATTGTTTCATGTATTGGTTCTACAATAGCCGTATACAATGATCACTTTTGATAAAGTTAAAGTTTACGTGGAATATCAATTTTTTTTTTAATTCAATCAATTTAAGGCTTTGAAGTGACCAAGCATGCAAATATTAGTATATCTAGTACTAGAATGAATGTGTTTTTGGAGATTCATTTCGATGGAATTATTCACTTAGTCTTAGGGTTTAAGTTTTCTTGTTTAACGTATTGGTTCTACAATAACCGTATACAATGATTACTTTTGATAAAATTAAAGTTTACGTGGAATTTCAATTTTTTTTTAATTCAATCAACTTAAGGCTTTGAAGTGACCAAGCATGCAAATATTAGAATATCTTGTACTAGAATGAATGTGTTTTTGGAGATTCATTTTGATGGAATTATTCACTTAGTCTCAGGTTTTTTCTTTTTTGGTCATCGTGTAGGTGAAAAATGAGGCTATGAAGTGCTACGTTTGCTTTATCCTGCTAAATTTGAAAATTTATTTGGCAAAATTTTTGTTGTAAAAGAATTCCCACAGAACTTGCTTAAATGCTGCAGAGGATTATCAGTAGATTGTTCTGTGCACTTCATCGACGAGTGATCAGATGTTATGTTCAACGGCATAAATAAAAATTTGATTTCAGATACTCATTCCCTACTAAATGTGGATGGTTGAGTTAATGATATTGATCACCTGACAGATTCTCAGAGAACATTATGCGGGTTTACTACGAGCTTCAATAATTAGGGGAGATGTAATTTTTGGTGATACATTGTTTTGAAAGCAGTTTTCATTTGGAAACCCAACAGATTACAATTTTATGTGATAGCTTAAATTATTGTCAGCAATTTTTTTTATCCGTAATACTTGGAGAACGTTTTAGGCATTTATTTGTTTAGTGAGGACTTGTGTCCAACTTGCTTGGCATTGTTAATTAATACTCAATTTTGGTCTAATATTTGAAGCAAGTTTTGTTTCTGCTTTTCTGGGTTTCGAATGGAGTTCACTTTTGATAAAGAGTGAGTCCTTTTTACTATCTTGTGTCTGCAATAATAAGAAGAAAGTTGGGAACTGTTTATATGGCCGGCGGTTAAAAAGTGTTTGGATATAGTAGCAGCACTTTCCATAATCGCAGTCTTGCCTTAAATAGACCACGTTTCGTTTCTACCTGTTGGAGCCATTTCAAATTTTAAAGCAAGTTCAGAACATGAGAGAAAAGAACCATTTATAAAGTGATTAATACTAACTTTTTCGAATTAAAGAGATTCTTATTTAGAAACTAAAAGATAACTCAAAATTGAGAAATCTATTGGCGTCAATTTGGCGGCATCAAGTATTTTTTTTAATTTATTTTATTAAAATAAGAGTTTAGATTTTTTTAAAATATCAATTTTAATGCATTAAAATACATTGGAGTGTTTGTTTTTTAATAAAATAAAATAAAAGTTCTTTTATTAAAAATTTCTTTAGTGGTTGCAATATACAGTTACTGTACAAACAACAATATGTAACTCACCATGAACCTCATCTCAACCCTCTAATCCCAAAGTAAATTTATGGGGTAAGTTTGTCATTAATTTAAAATTTGAGTCAACTTTATAAATAGTTTAATTTTTATTTACTCTTGTGTAAGTAATTGAGGTAGAGTTACTAAATTAAAGTGAACTCTCTATTATTCCTTTTATTTTTATTTCTTTTACGATAATCTCTATCATTTTTCTTGTTGTATTGTATGTAAACTGATGATTTTTTTGGGGGGTTTGGGGGGGGGGGGGGGGGGGGGGGGGATTAAGAGTAAACTGATGCTTGTCTAATACAAAGGTAACCATACCATTTTCTTTCTTGTTTACCATGGCCCTTAGGAATTACTTTTTATTGTTTCGTCTTTCTAATATTCTAAAAACTTAAAGGGGCTCAGCGAAAGTTTCCAGAAATAACTTGAGTAAAATAAAATAAGAAAAATTGAGTAACTACTCTGCGGTTCGGTGCTCTGCTTCAAGCCTTAAATCAAGTTATCAAAGAAAATTCTTTCCCATCTCATCAAAGAGCATCACTTACCAAATTCCTTTTTCGTTCCGAATCTCGTTTGTCATCCAAAAAATCAAAATTTTCTTTCTAAAAGTCTTTCCTTTACGTTTGTTACTGTCTATATTTTCCTCTTCTCGTTGTGGAATTTTGAAGTTTCATAATTGGGATTGAGAATCTTGTATCTTCGACGAACGATGGGTAACCCAGATACGAACTGGGAAGAGGCGTTTAATCGTTTTGAGCAGGCCGTAGTTTCTGGGAGTGAAGCTTTGCAGGTAAAGGCTATCACGAAGCTTGCCCGTGTCTCCAAATTTGCCCCACAAGATATATTAGCAGCCACTATTCTAATCCTTGCGAGGCTTCTTGGTGAAAATAACTTTTCAGGTAATTTGACTCGTTCCATCCAACAAGCAGCTGCTTATTGCTTAAAACAAATTGCTTCTCAAGCTGATGGCGCGTTGGCTACTGAGATAGGCCAATCTGGTGTTATAAATTCTGTATTGAGGTTGTTTCCACAATCTGATGATAGTTTTAGATCTATTTTAGTAAAATGTTTAAGGGTTTTTGTCACATTTGGAAATGAAAATCGGGTGATTGTAGCTAGGAATGGCGGGCTGGAGATTGTTATTGATTTGTTGAATTCATGTAATGATGGTGCTAGGAGGTATTTGTTAGAAATTTTGAGTGCATTGGCATTGTTGAGAGAGGTTAGGAGGATTCTTATTTGTTTAGGCGGTTTAAGATATCTTGTAGAGGCGGTTAGTTTTGGTAGTATGGTTTCTAGAGAAAGAGCTTGTCAGGCTATAGGGTTACTTGCGGTTACTGGGCGTGCTAGACGTTTGCTTGTTGAGTTGGGTGTGATTCTGGGTCTTGTGGAGTTGTTTTATATTGGAGATTGGACGACAAAGTTGGTTGCTGGTAACACTCTTGGCGTGGTAGCGGCTCATGTTGAGTATATTAGGCCAGTTGCTGAAGCAGGGGCGATTCCTTTATATGCTGAGCTACTTCAAGGACCTGATTATACTGGTAAAGAAATATCTGAAGATGTGTTTTGTATATTAGCTGTTTCTGAAGCGAATGCAAATGCAATTGCTGAACACTTGGTGAGGATTCTTAGAGAAGGTGACAATGAAGCAAATGCTGCTGCTGCTGATGTTTTGTGGGATCTTGCAGGTTACAAGCATTCAGTACCTGTTATTAGAAACTCGGGTGCAATCCCGATCCTAGTTAATCTTTTGAGAGGTGAAAATGATGAGGTTAGGGAAAAGGTATCTGGAGCTATTGCCCAATTAAGTTATAATGAGGCAGACCGAGTAGCACTTGCTGATGCAGGGGCAGTGCCAATTATGATAGGGTTGTTGCATGACGAGTCAGAAGAGCTGAGGGATAATGCTGCAGAGTCACTTATAAATTTTTCCGAAGATCCACTACAGCACGAGAGAATATCTGAAGCAATTGGCATTCCGTCATTTCAGAGTATGCAAAGTAGGCTTACTAGAATTCGTGCTTCTGATGACCTGATGGCTAGGTCCATGAGAAGGATGAGCATTGAGCAACTCACTTGGGACCCAGATCTTGTGTGATTGTTTTCTTGGTACCGCTTGAGTCTTGAATCTCTGCACTTTTTGAAATGTGTGCAGATGAAATTCTTTATCCCTTTGGGCCATTTTGTATCTGTGTTTGATAGTTTGGACTGAGTAATTCATCTGCACATTGCTATTGGAGTTGCTGAAGGGATTGCCGTTTGCATCATTTGTCAATTAAAAGGTAGCACGCGAGATGGATTAAATTCTTTTGTATATGTCTTCCATAATGCTATGTAATGATAAGAAAACTATTTGTATTAAAAAATAATTGATTTTATATTACCCATTGATTTCATATTACCAATTGACTTTCTTTTTATTCAAACAGACATCTTGTGGTAAGTAATTTCTCCTTGTCACTTTGCTGAACTTGGTTATCGATACTGTATAAGGCATTACTGTGTAAGCTATTCTTAGGTAATGAAGTAACTCATAATATCTAGTCTGGATCATTTAGTGCGGGTCGTTCTGGGGTGGAATGCACACGCGCTCTCACGTGGCTGCCTCACTTCCTCTGTCTTCTTTGTGATAAAATGGAAATATAAAATGCGCTCATGACAGCGTGTTGAGGGTATGAAGATTATGAAAATCCGAAGAAAAGCCGAACAGGGTGAACAAGCACATCCAAAGTTCCATTATTTTATTTTACATGGTCGAATTATCTTTGTTTGAGAAGCCTTGAACTTTCTGCTTCATTGATACCGCACATGTTTCACGATTAGGTCCTATTTATTCATCCACATTTGATACAACAAGTCAACCAAATCACTGATGCATGGAAATTAATTAAACACAGAAAGACAATGCTGCAAGTGCCACAAGACATTTTGAATTTACCAGAAATTGGGATTAAAATGAAAGAGCTAGAGAAGGAGAAAGAAGATGAAAAAAAAAAAAAAAAGGCTGAAGATTATTTCCGTCCCTCTTCACATGAGGATGCAAGTTCTTGGTGAAGGGTCGTAAACCACTGCACATAATCCACATGGACTTTGTTGACAGCTTGATGCACAATGTGTAATCGGGCTCGGACTTAGACTTGGCGGTTTTTAACCTTCGGTTTCATCATTATCAACTCCTGGCTTCTCCTTCATTTCTTCCACGGTTTCTAAGCTTGCATGGCCAAGTTTCTTGCCCAAACGTTTGGCCAAGCTGGCTGAATCAACTCCATCACCAGTCACCACAACTGTGTCTTTGTATTTTCCTTGTAATGAAACTGAGATTACACCTGCACCACCACCACAACAATACTTTAAAATGCTAACTGATGGCGTTCATATGTTTTTATGTTTGAGTTTGGTTACAACATGGCTGCATCTAGTTAATGCTGGAAATTTTAAGTAGAGAGAATATTACAAACCGTCTGTATCAGCAGCTGTTTCCATGGCCTTGGACCGGCATTTATCGCATCTCACTTGCACCTTTATAACTATCTTTTGCTGCACCATTACAACACACAAGCATGAAATTTACGTATTCAACAAGCTATTTAATTGTACAAGGAAAAGGAGGCACATGGTTGTTATCTTAATGTTATAGTTTTACCTTCATCTTCACAAGCCGAAAATGGAAAACCAGCACTATTGTTTAGAGAATGTGGAAGACTGGAATTATGTGTTACACTATGCATGAAGAAGAAAAAGAAGAAGAAGAAGCCTATTTATATTATGTCAAATTGATTGTTCAAGAGTATGCAACTTAATTAATTAAGTTGGTGATCCGCTTTTCATGGGTTCAATGTATTTTCTTTTAGTAAACGTGTACTGATTCTTGCTTGACTCACTAAACTTGGTACTCTCTTTTGAGTTTTATTTTAAATTAAGTCAATTGTTATTGCATTAAGTCAACTATATATTTAGTTATAAGACTTAGTTTATCAGTCACGCGGTTCTTCTGGAACTTCAATATTTGCATGTTATGTTTTTACCATTTTGGAGGGGCTTGTTAAGTGTAAATTTGTTGGATGAGAGCCTTCTTGAACTAATTGAACACTAAGTTCATGATTAGGATTTATTTATTCACCTTTTCCCTTTTTCTTTTTCTTTTTTTTTTAAATCTTGGACATTGATTTAAGCTCAACTGAGTATGGATTCGAATTCTTCTTGAACGGTACATTTTCAGAATCCTTTCATTGAGTTTCATCAATATTGATGGGAAGATAAATTTTCAGCATTCCAATTGCTTAGAACTAAAGTCATAATAAATATTGCCAAGAGAGAAGGGATAGCAAAAAAGTCATGCCCCTGAGGAACAGTGAAAGTTTTGAAACAGACAAAGGAACGGACTAAAATCAACCTATCTATGACATTACGTTTACGTACACCCATTTTACATTGTATTATGTTCCATGAAGTTTCCAATCTAATTCTAAAATTTTTCAATATATATAACTTTTTAACAAAACCATCCACCAAAATCAAACCCTTGTTCTTTGGAATTTCTTTGGAGTTTCAAGAATAGATGAGTGAATTTGTAAGATTTGTTTACCACCATGACTTTTGCGTTACTAGCTATCATATTCTTTTGGAAAATAAAGCTGCTGTTGATTGCCTTAATTAACAATTTGAAGAGCTTTTTTGATAGAATAGTTTCTACAGAAATTCAATATTTCTTGTCTCAAGATGTTTTTGGCTTTAAAAATATCTTTTTCTTTTGATATGTATTCTTATTTTATTTATCTTTTTATCTAAGATATTCTCTCCTGATTGTTCTTACTGCTATGATTTATCTCTTTGGGATAAGACTCTTTAATGATATTCTTAATTTAGTGTTTCCACCTCACTTTTTTCATTAAGAAAATCCCTTATTAAATTGGGGTTCATCCAAAAAAAATTAAAAATAAAAGAAAAAACTAATGAAAGAAAGGTTGTCTCGTGTGATATATAATTATTTGTGTACAAGAATTTAGTTTGTGCAGAAAATAGAAAATTATCATGGCATTGGAATACACTTGGCCACCAAGCCAATGGGCAGAGTCATGACGGCTATGCCAATGCAGACGCACCAATGCTTTAGATCCATTCTTGTCCCATGAGTAACGACCGTGAGCATCTCAATAACTGCGATGTCTAAAATGAAAATGAACCCCACAATTACGAGAAACCAAAGATTTTGATGCAATCCCTTGCCCTCGAATATATTTAGTGCCTCAATCTCTCTAGCATTGATCAGAACAAATACCTGGCAGAGAACAAAGCTGTTAAAGACAATGGCCTTTAAATCAGTCTTATTTGCTTGAACTTGGAGAAGTTCTTTTCCCATCAATTGAGTGACCGACAGAACAAAGACTTGGAACAAAACTTGAAGAATGATGTTTCTCCACACGGTTTTGTTTGCTAATGGAGAAGCAGATGCTGCTGCCGCCGCATGTGCCGGCAGCTGCACCCGGAGGCCTTCTGGAGCAGCAAGAGCTAAGGCACCCAGCACATCCATAATTAGGTTGATCCACAAAAGCTGAAATGGTTCGAGTGGAATTTCACCACAGAAAATTGCGGCAACTAGGTTTACGGCAAATGCAGCTGCATTGACAGTAAGATGCAATTGGATGAACTTTCGAATGTTGTTACAAACACATCGACCCCACTTCAGATTGGCTGCAATTGTCGTAAAATTTTGGTCCAGGATGACAATGTGCGAGTAGTCTCTAGCAAATTGTGCGCTTCTTTCACCTATTGAAACACCAACATCTGCTTCCTTCAGTGATGGAGCATCCCTAGTGCACATTCCGGTGACCGCCACTACTTTCCCTTTCTGTTTTAAGCACTGTACCATTAGAAGCTTGTCTAATGGAGAGGCATTGGCCATTACCCTAACGTTATCGACCATAAGTGACCGAGTCTCTTCTGAACTGCTTCGAAATACAGATGCTTCAATCACTGCAGCTTCGTAACCGTTTGAGTGATCTTCTGCTCCAGGCTTGAGGATTAACCCAGAATTGATTGCTATTAGCCTTGCTATGTTAATGTCGTCTTCTAATATCAGCTTGATCTTAATTCCGGCTAATTCTCTGCAATCTTCAATGGCCTGTTTCACCTCAGACGCATAAGGGCTCTTCAAGCGCACAAGACCTAACCAAGTTAACCCACACTCTGTGAGTTCGATTATTTCTTCTTCGTTTTGTTGTTCCACTCGTTTGCATGCAAAAGAGATGCACCGGAGGCTATGATAATTAGCTTCAATATCTCTAATAAAATTATTGAAAACATCTCTTTTATGCTCATCTAGGGTTTGCGAAGTTCCATGTCTATCCAAATAATGGGCGCACATGGAGAGTATTATCTCCGGAGGACCTCTCCAGTGTATGTGAACAGAATCATCGCCATCTGATTCTGATCCATTCCATTTTAATAATAAACCAGCTCGATTTTTACTGATATTAAAAGCTTCAACGGTGCAATTTTGCTTCATTTTGTCTCCATCAACATCCAGAAACTCCTTGGCCCACAAAAGAAGTGCATCATCATCATCAACTGCAGCCTCATCATATGACGTGGTTGCAATGGCTTCACGCAATGCATCAGGAACATCTGTAGACGTTGATTTTATGAAGCTATTATCAGTAGCGATCCATAGCTCGGCCATGTTTGCATGATCCAAGGAAAGATCACTTGTTTTGCCGGTGCAGATAGCGGTGACCAAGCCCAGTGAACTACAAACAGGAAGATTTCGAGCTGTGGCTCGAAAACATGGCAACTTCTTGGATGCATATGCTAAACATATGAATAACCCTATAGGCAATAAGCCATCCCTTGAAACAAACACCAATATGGAAAGCATTTCAACGTACCTATTATGGCTTGTTGCACGTTGTCGTCTGATAAATTTTGTGACCACCTCACCTATAATTTCTATCACCGTGCTCCTTACACCACCTTTAGGTTCCGGATCATGATCATCATTGCCCCATGCGAAACATCCAAGCAGTTGCACCACAATAAAAAGCAAAGAGAGGCTCAACCAAATCTTTTCCATTCGAGAGCCCATCCTGTCAACCGAAATCTGCAGCTTTGATTCCTTGTAATCTTGACCATTTATACGGCCGTCTTTGGACAGCAATTTCATTAGCTTGCTATTTTCCGTGTTCTCGCCAACAGATGTCACAAGCATGGAACACTCTCCACCAACCACCTTTGCACCAGTGAATATAAAAGGAAGCTTATCATCTCCATCGTCAAGCTTGAGGTTTTTGCCGTGAACAAATAGCCCATCAGCTGGAACTTGATCGCCAGTCTGTAAACAAACAACATCGCCAACCACAACCTCAGATACCGCTATCTGTCGCACTCTCCCATCTCTCATGACCTTCACTGCAGCTCTTCTGCTTGTCCTTTTAGAAACAAGCAGTTCATTTATCCAGTTCTTAACGAACCTGAATAACGAATTGATGCATACAACACTGGATATTACAACAAATACCATTGCCCCATCAAGAATTCCTTGTTCAAAACCATTCCTCTTGATGCCTAGCAAAAGAGAAAGTGTTGCGCAGCACAGAAGAAGGATAACAGTGGAGTCCTTAATGGAATCAGAGATTAGTCTGCCAAAGTGCAATGAAGCTGGGTGCTTACAATTATTTTCTAATGATAAAGCTAGGCCGTTTGAGCCGAACACTTGACGACGACGACGAATTTCCATCTCTTGACCACTTATTCCTATATCAAGATTGGTCTCTAAAGAAGCTGCAATGGCTTGAATTCTGCCTGATTGATGAAAGGTTGTATAGCTGTTATTCTCTGCTAGTTTTTTCACTGTTTCTTGCTCGATTGAAAAGCGCCTGAACTCATTATCACAGGTTTCTTCCATGAGTACTATTGACACTGAGAAATGAACCAAAACGTGAAGTAAGTCAACAGGAAGAGGGAAACAGGGGACAAGGAGAAGATGATATTGGATTAGCTTTACATTTTTCAATTTAATATATATAAGTGATCAAATGTTTAGGAGTAATGATATCTTCACCCCACATGTTTTGTAAATGTATCCCATTTTTAAAAGATAATTATAAACATTACACATTATTTTTAAAATTTTCAAATTAAGAACTTTAGAGAATTAATTAATTACATCTATCTTAATTCACTTTTTTTTTTGTAATTTTATTTTTTTTCCAGCATGTTTGATTACAAAGATTGCTTTAACATAAGTTTAAATTGACTATTTTACCTTTATAAAGTAAAACTGTCAAGAATTTACTTTAACTTCAATATTTTTCTAATTTGTACCAAACTCATTTTTTCTAATATTACTTTATTAGTACGATTATTATTTTTTAATTGAATTAACATAGTGTCTTTATGGCATAATTCTCATATAAATTATTAGATTGTCAAATTTATGTCATTTACACGTAAGTATAGTAAAATAATAATCAAGTTTCATTTAAAAATATTAGATTATAAGCCGCAAATTTAAATACCTAAATTATTAGATATAATAACTCATATTTTATGAGGGTAATTTTGTCTTTTTATATCATAATATATAATAGTAAAATAAAATTTATATTGAAATTTATGATAAAAGATGGTCAAAGAACTTAAGAAAAAAATTAAGAGAAGGATTTAATTGATAAACTATACAAAACTTTTATTAATTTATATTTTTTAAGAATATTGTGAACTTATTGTAATTACTTTTTAGAAGTGAAGGGGATTTACAAAAATAGTGGAATGGAAATATCCCCATCCAATGTTTAGACATTGATGAAAAAATCCCGCCATGCCCTCAGATGTTTCAATATTTTCCACCATACCCTCAATTGTTTCAATAATTTCCACTCCACACCCAAATCCATTAATTTAACCGTTTATTCTATCTGTCAAAGGGTAAATTTAGAAGCTCATGCCCTAAATGTTATTTGACGATGATAAATTAAATTTATTTGATAAGTTAATTGGTGAAATTATTGTGTAATTATCTTTAATTAAGAATTTTAATGTAAATATCAATTATTGGATTAAAATTTTATATCATTTAATTCTTCTCCAATTCAAGATAAGGGTCATTTTTTACATTTACTTAAATTTCAAACAGCTCCATTAAAAATAACGATTAAATTAACGGAAATGGATGGGAGTGAAAATTGTTGAAACATTAGGGGGCCGATGGAAAATATCAAAACATTTGGGGCTGGGTCGATATAACCCTAAAAATGTAAAAAGCACATTTTGACTTTTTTTCAAGTTTTTATTTATAATATTGTGATTGGAAATAAGAAATAATATAATTATAAATATACTTGGGGTTCAACTATGTTACAACAGTGCTATCATACAACTTCTTTTATCTTCTATGACAAATTTTCATATTATCCAGACTCACTTTTATTTAATATTTGTTTCATGAGTATTAAGCTTATTTCTACTTGCATCCATAGGTATAATTCAGTTAGCACCTTATACTATATCATATTTATGTATCTTTTATCTAATATTGCATTTGTATCATAATACCCCTCTTTATTAATTAATTAATTTTTTTATAGACCTCTTTACTATTTTGAAATTGATTCATTGGCATATTTAATTTAAAATCTTACACTCCTTTTTAATTACAATTGTTTTTAAATATTAGATTTTGTTTGATTTAGAATTCATTGGCATGCTAAAGGTTAGGAATGCTGAGAAAACACTGAGAGAAACAGTAGCTTGTGTTGCCATTTCGTGTTCTCTTAGCTCCCCACTAAGAAAGCGAGCCCCCATGTGAAAAAATACTTCAGCTCAAGCTATTTTTGCCAAAAGTTGCCATTTGGCCCCACACTCAATCACTTTTACCAAGTGAATTTTGCCCCCAACGTGAAAGTTTGAGTTCTCTCCTTGCTCTTTCACTCGTTCACTTCTCCTTCGTTTCTCGTTCACTTATTTGCTCATCACAAACCATTACTTCAGCTCATCCAATCAGTGAATTAGTGGCCATTACTTCAGCTCGTTCATTTCCCGATCTAGATCTTGAAGCAACACCCAGTTGGTAATTATCTTAGCTTAAAGAATAATTTTTTATTTGTTTATTATTTTTTGTTATATTATAATAATAGAAATGTACCTGCATTTACTGATTAAATGATAATGTGTTTAATTTAGAATTTTTTAGAAATCTTTTTATTTAAATGATATGTTTGATTTAGAATTTTTTAATTTAAATTTTGTTTAAACATAGAATTATTTTTAATTTAAATTGTGTTCGATTTATAATTTATTTAATTTAAATTGTTAGAACTTTAATGGATTAAATTATTGCTGGAAAAATTTATAATAATTTATTCTTAATTTAAATGTTATTTCCAAATTGAATTTTTTATTTAAATTGTGTTCGATTTATCATTTTTTTAATTTAATGTGTTAGAACTTTAATGGATTAAATTATTGCTAGAAAAATTTATAATAATTTATTCTTAATTTAAATGATGTTTCTGCATTGAATTTTTTTATTTAAATTGTGTTCGATTTATCATTTTTTAATTTAATTTGTTAGAACTTTAATGGATTAAATTATTGCTGGAAAAATTTATAATAATTTATTCTTAATTTAAATGTTGTTTCCACATTGAATTTTTTTATTTAAATTGTGTTCGATTTATTATTTTTTATTTAAATTGGGTTCGATTTATCATTTTTTATTTAAAATTTTAGAATTTTAATGGATTAAATTAGTGATGGATGGTGTTTGTATAAATTGATCTTACATTTTGCTTAATATGGATATTAATTATTTTGTAGAAATGGATAATTTGGAACATGAAGATGGAGTCGAAGATGCGCAATCAGAAAAATATGAGCCGAGATGTTATTTGATAGCCATGAGGAAATGTGGTAATTTTACAAAGCCTACGTTAAACAAAAAAGGTTTCTTGTTAAGAAGTTGACTAGCAAGAAAGGGAGATTTGGAATTATAAGGTACGCGATGTTTGCATGTGATTGTAATGGCAAATCAGAAAGTAAATCTACTAATATACTAAAGCCAAAACCTATTGCAAAAGCTGGTTGTGATGCTAGAATTGGAGGTTGTGTAAATGAAGATGGAAAACTGATTCTTCGAACTTTAAACCTTGAACACAATCATGGATTGAGTTCAGACAAAACTAGATATTTTCCTTGTAACTGCAATATTAGTGTAAGTGCAAGAAATTGTATTAAAATAAATGATTGTGTAGGAATTAACATTGCTAGGAATTTCAATTCTATTGTTGTTGAAGCTGGTGGATATGAAAACATGTCATTTCTAGAAAAATATTGTTGTTGACAAAGGTAGGTGATTACAGCTTGAAAAAGGAGATGCTATGACAATTCTAAAATACTTTAAGAACAAACAAGCAGAATGTAATGGTTTTTTTTTTCAGTATTGATTTGGATGAGCGTGATCGATTAAGGAATATATTTAGGACAGATCGGAGGAGTATCGTTGCTTACAAATATTTTGGAGACGTCATCACATTTGACACCACATATCTTACCAACAAGTATGACATGCCATTCACTCCTTTTGTCGGAGTCAATCATCATGGTCAGTCTATTTTTTTAGGATGTTCATTGATTTCAGATGAGGATACCGAGATATTTACGTGGTTATTTGAGATGTGGCTATCATGCATGTCTAATTCTCCTCTTACTGGTATCATTATAGACCAAGACAAAGTAATGCAAAAGGCAATCGCAAATGTTTTTCCTACGAATAGGCATCGATGGTGTTTGTGGCATATAATGAAGAAGGTATCTGAGAAGTTGGGAGCTTTTAAAGAATGTGAAGGTATTATTTCTTCGTTACTTTCTACTGTTTATGATTCACTGAGTCCGAATGTGTTTGATGAGGCTTGGCATGACATGATGACAGTATATAATTTATGAGATAATGATTGGTTGAACGGTTTATATGAAAAGCGGTATCATTGGGTTCCATATTATTTGAACGACTGCTTTTGGACAGGAATGTTAACAACTTACCGAAGTGAAAGCATAAATGCATTTTTTGATGGATTTGTTAACGCAAAAAAAAAAAAATTGAAGCAGTACGAAAATGCGCTGAGAAGGAAAGTTGAATTAGAATGACAAGTAGATGCCAAGTGTTTCGGCAAAAAAACTTCTTGTGTATTAAGATATAAGATGGAAAAGCAAGTTGAAGAGGTGTATACTATTTCTAAGTTTAAAGAATTCCAATAAGAATTAATTGCACTGATGTATTATGACACAATTAATTGTGTGAGATCAATATATGAAATCAATGAATCATTTGGGCATGATAAGAAAAAAAGCTTTGAAGTTGTTTTTGAAGAAGTCGCGGGTGAAGTTAATTGTATCTGTTCAAAGTTTTAATTTAGGAGAATTCTTTTTAGACATGCCCTTATAGTGTTGATACGTAACGGTGTTGAAGTATTTTCGGAAATGTACATTTTGGCAAGGTGGAGAAGAGATGGGAGGAGATCTTACAGCAAGGTAAAAGTTAGTTACGATAGACAACATTTGTCAATTCAGCAGGAGAGGTATAACAAAATGTGTAATACTTTCAGTGAATTTGCAGACATAGCTGCTGATAATGAAAGCAATTACAAATCTGTATTGGATTGGATTAATAAAGCATTGAAAGACTTGCCCAAGCAAATTCGATGTGCGAGTGTCGAAACAACTATTTCACTAACCACTGATATAGGTGAAGGAAGTTGCAGTAATAACAATATTGAACATGTAATTAATGATCCAGTAACAACTCGTCGTAAAGGTCGTCCTCTTTCCTTGAGGAAGCAATCTATAATTCAAAAGAGTCGACCTAAAAGAAAAAAACTACAGAAAAAAATAAGGTTGGTTGATTTTTTATGTTAAATTTTATTAAATTTTTTTGTTGAATTTTTGTGTTAAATTGGTTGTTATAATTTATAGGATTTAGAAGAAGATGCACCATTATCTTATCAAGTGCTTAATCAATTCTCCACACAGTAAAGCAACGTGGGCGTGGTAAGTTTGTGAATTTTTGTGTTAAAGTTTTCTTTTATTTTAAATATATATAACTAACAATATTGTTGAACATATATAGACATCACAGGAACAAAGTCCTGTTAATACAAATCTCAACCATTACAGAACTTCAGGCTACTATAATATAATAATGTAATTCGTGAAGAAATTGTAATTTTTTATTTTTAATGCCGATTATACATATATAATTTTTTCATTTATGTAGGTACCTATATACCCAACTCAAGGTAGTGTGTACAATATTTATCAATCATTTCCTTATAATTGGCAATAAGTAAGCTTTTATCTAAAAATCACAATTTGTTAGTGTACACTTATATTTTTTAATTTAAAAAATCTCATACCAGGTTTTTAATTTTTATATATTACAGCAACCACTCCCGCCGTATGCTTTGCAACCACATTATCCTTCTCATTTGATGATATACGAAGGATCTGGAAGTGGAAGTTTCCAACATTTACTACATCAACAACATAATGAAGACAATAATGGATGCGATTGACGTTTGAATTTGGTTAAATCGAACTAATTATAGTACCTTTTTTCTAAATTGCTTTTTAACAAGTGAACCATCTTTATGGAGTAGTTGTTGACATTAAGTATGGGCAAATATAGACAATTTCAAGGATGTTTTTATTGTGATTTGAATCTAGCCATCTTGCTTTTTGTTTGCAATATGTCTGGATAATGTTGGTACCGTCATCATATACTTAATTCTTTCATTTTCAATCTTTATTATTATTATTTTTAATATTGGGTTTCATGAGGATATTATATGCAATTTTTCATGACATAAATCAATACAATAATGGCAATAAAAAACTTATAACAATAACTTGAATCTTATATTTAGAGGGACAGTACAATTATATATGTCTACAAACCATACAAAATAAATAATTGTACAAATTAAAACAACTTATAAATAAAACTTTAATATAAAGCATAACACAATAATCATAAACATTTTAATGAAATAGTAAATCAGTCCATATTTACTTCGAAGTTGTGTATGCTCAAGTTCTTTATGCAACAATTGAAATAAATAGGATAAGCGCTCAATTTCTAATTTTAACTTCCTAACTTCTTCTACTAACAAGTCAATCTTCTCACTATTAAACTTACGATCTTTTGCCCATTGAAAGTTTTTACATATTCTACATTTCCAAAATTTGCGATTTGGATTTTTTGTAGTATGTGGTGTGAACAACTCCATTTGGCCACCGCATTCATTGTATACTTGCAGTGAATTTCGACTTTCATTTGTGCTAGATGACATTGTTAATTACACCACTTTAACTGTCACAAAAAACAAAAAATTATTACCAACAAAATTATTTTCAACATGTGAAATATATATATCAACAAAACAACTTGAAAGGGTTTGATGATTGTTACCTGCCATCAAGGGAACGATGAACATGGAGGAACTCAAATGGATGTTTACCCTGTGGGCAGGTTGGATTCCTAACATACGAGTTGCACTGCACAGAACAAAAAAAGAACGTCCATTAATACTACTGTTGTGTAAATTTTATTGAACTTGCAAGTGCATGAATCTATTGTAGTAAAGATTAATGGTGGCGAGTGTCGATCCCACGAGGAGGTAGATTTTAATTATATATAGAATTAATTTTGTAAATGGGTGATTGGATTTGTGGTGGAAATAATTTGGAATATGCTAAAACTTAAATTAAAATAGCAAGAATAAATTCTAAAATTGGAATTGAAATGGCAGGAATAAATTGAAGAGAATTCTATTGAAATGACGTACTTGGGTATCTGGATTCATATCAACATGCATCATGGGCTAAATATTCCTTATTAATACCAATTAAATCATGAGGGGGGAATCCACACCTCATGAACCACGCTCTAATAAATATGGCGCTAAGGGCTTATTGTGCCAAATAATAATAATTTTATACTAGGGAGCCGGTGAAATCAGGGCGGTACTAGACAAGATTAGTATTATTTGTTGACGAGAAGTCAAAACATCTATAAAAACTAGAGGGGAAGAGAAAATAAATTTACCAAATAAAGTCCATAACACATGTTGAGACTTCACCTTCAATCCAAGCTTGAAAGTAAATGGAGACAAAGCTGCTATAATGTTGGGAACGCTGAGACAAAGTGAGTTGCTGTTGGAGTGAACAAAAGGAAAGGAGTTGGAGTTAATGTAGGAGTGCTGGAGAAGGAATTGAAAATAGAAAGGAAAATGAGCTGAAAGGGAGTGCTGGAATGACTGGAACGGATTTGTGAAAGCGAAGAAGGAAGAATGAGTGCTAGAACGGATTTGTTGAAAGCGAAGAAGGAAGAAGGAGTGCTGGAACGGATCTGTTCTATTGAAAGCGAAGAAGGAAGAAGGAGTGCTGGAACGGATCTATTTTGTTGAAAATGAAGAAGGAAGTGGAGAGAGAAGGAAAATGATTTGAAAGGAAGTACTTTTTCTTTTTCACATGGGGGACAAATATCTGTTGCTCACATGGGTTGGGGGGGTGAGAGAACGAAACGGCAGCACAAACTGCCGTTTCTCTCAGCGTTCTCTCACGGTTCTCGATGTTTTGCAACACTCTAATTATAAATATACTTGGGGTCCAGTTATGTTACAACAATGCGATCATACAACTTCTTTTGTCTTCTATGACAAATTTTCATATAACCTCGACTCACTTTTATTTAAAATTTGTTTCATAAGTATTAAGCTTATTTCTACCTGCATCCATAGGTATAATTCAGTTAGCACCTTATACTATATCATATTTATGTATCTTTTTATCTAATATTGCATTTGTATCACAATACCCCTCTTTATTAATTAATTAATTTTTTTTATAGACCTCTTTACTATTTTGAAATTGATTCATTGGCATTTTTAATTTAAAATCTTACACTCCTTTTTAATTACAATTGTTTTTAAAAATCAGGTTTTGTTTTTATACATTCACTACCAAATTTCATTTAACACTTTTACATTCTTTTTATTCCACTTTTTTATATAAAATATTGTGGTATTTTTTTTCTTACATTCACAATAAATTATGTAAACCCAATAGCTCTATTACAAAAAAATAATAAATTTTCATTTTTTTTACTTTTATCATATTATTTAATCCTTTAATTTGCCTAGTAAATGATAATTAATCATCCCAAAGGGGTGCTGAATTAATTTTATGTAGCATGGACTGACATTATATTACTAAAAAAAATTTATTACTATATATGAAGCATAAATTGTTTCCCAAAATTATAGTTTGATACAGTCTAATGTGACAAAAAATAATATAATGCAACCTAATGCATCAAATAATGATGAACCAAATGCACCCATAAAAATAATAATACTTGAAATAAGTAACATGATGAAAATAAGAGTAAGAAAATCATAATATTTTTTGTAATTGAGTTGTTGAGATTACGTAATTTGTTATACATGTAAGTAAAAGGTACTATATATAATATTTATTAAACAATTTATAGAAAAAAATATAAAGTGCTAAATGAAATTTGATAGTAAATTAAAAAAAATCCTAATATTAAAAAAAAGAGTTTAAGTTTCTAAATTAAGTAAGGCAATTATTCAATCCCAAAATGAAAAAGAGGGAGCATTGTGATAGAATAAAAATAATATCAAATAGTGTAAGGTGCTAATTGAAATGTGTCCATGAAAGCAGATGAAAATCAATTTAATATTGATGAAATAAAATTTAAATAAAGAAGAATGGAAGGGGTTATATGAAAATTTACAGTGGTGCTGCAAACGATAAAGGAAGTGGTATGGTGCCATGGTTGTGGATTAAATTGTAAAAAGTATCGAAAGCAGAGAAAAACTTAAGTAAGACGATCGCATCATGTCATCTGTGCATATTTATTTAATAATATTCTAACATTTTGAAATATATGACATGCGTTTATTAAATAGTTGGTTCTATTGAGGTAAAAGTTATGAGACCAACTGACCAATGAAGCTATGGAGCCAATTGACCATTGATGCTATTAATCTTATTGACTTAAACTAAAGCCGAAATGACTGAAGTAGTTGAATTTTCGTCTTTGATGATGAAAATCTTTCGAAATGTCTTTTTTAAGGAGGAAGACACGATGAAACTTACCCGCACATCCATATACGTAGAATTGACTGTCATGATATATCTCCTTAGATGCCATTCATTTTACCAACTTATTGAGAAGAAAGATTATATATGTGCATCTTTCGTTTGAAAGATACTTTTTTTTTAATTAAATAAGAGTGATATATCTTTTAAGATACAATTTAAACTATAAATCGTTAACAGTTAGAAATATATAAATATTAGGATCAAACTATGTTGTAATTGTGGTACGGTACTACAATTATTTTCAGTCATAGATTTCAATGAATGCAACTGTACAATTATGAATCCAATGACTGACAACATAATTTTGCTCAGTATATTGATCAATTATTTCCTTTTGCCGGAGTAGCTTTTCAAGTTATACTCAAAGCTACTGTACAAATTAGGAGGTCTTCACAGATTTTATGATAGTTTCTGATTGCAGTGATGGTTTCAAACTTATTTCTTTTTAGGTAATTTCCAAGACAATGATAGATTGTCAAACTATTCTTAGAAATTCTTCAACTAAACGCGGTTCCCTCATTTCTTTTTATATTTTATTCTCCAATAAATGGAACCACACGATAGTCTAGTCAAAACAAAGCTTGCATGGACTTAGAAAATCACGATGGCTCTCTCCCATTAGAGTTATTCAAATTTTGGTACTTCACAGGGTTTACACGTAATCAAGAACAACGACCAATTGAGTAGCTGTGTTTCTATCCCTATTTCTTAATTATTTTTAGGTAAAGGACAAAAGGGGCTGGCTTTTCAAAAATTTAGTATCCACTAAAGACTTTTGGAAGGGCAAACTCTTGTATCTTGTGCCTTTTGCTGTCATTTAATATTCGGCGTAAGGGCATAAAATTGGACCTCACCTTTTGCTTTTAGTAAGATATGCGGATTTTTCCTTGTAAATAATAGTGGGAAGGGGCACGGTATTGAACTCTAGCTGCTGTTGTTAATATTTAACTTTCATCAATAATTAAAGAAAAAAAATTGGAAAGGGTATGGTGTTCAACCTTAACTTCTTATGGAAGTAGTTAATAAAAGATTTGGAAAGGGCATGGTGTTGAACCTAATTACTTGATAAGTTGATTTATGCCGTTGATGACATTTAATAACGAACTAATGTTTAATGTATGCATTCCACCCCCAAAAGCTTTCACACTCACCAACCATTATTAAAACAAAACAAAAGTGTCGACGTTATGTGGTTTGAAAGTAACCACAATTCTGATCTTCAATTCTTCTGGATAATAGAAAATTCTGTTTTTCGTCTTTTGACTTGCGTTTATGCGTTGTTTGTTTGCTTTTTATTACGAGAGATTTACAGTGCCTCTCATCATAGTTAAGTTATATATATGTATTTACCATTATTAATAATTTTTATTGCCATCCCTATCTGTAAACTAAGATATTCTATAATATATCAAAAATATCACGTCTGTCATCCAACAAGTGAATGATGTTATGATGCGAGTGTATTTATTTTTAAGATCACTTTTTAAGTGGTAATTACATTAAATTTAATTACACATGTCATGCATGCATCAATTGATACATAAGATGACCAAATTCTCTTTACCTGATAGTTTGGTTCCAATAAATATATCTCAATACTTTCTTATAATTTGTGAGTAACTAGTCATTGCTGTTAAAAATATGAATAATTATAGAGGCACAAAATATTTGTACAAATATTAGTTGGATGATAACACCGCATGAGCTAATCCCAAAATTTAAAATTGATGCTTATAAAATAATTTACTTTTACTATGTTGATGAAATAGTCAGTTGGACAAATTTAAAAAGTAGCTATTTGTTTGGTAGATTGTACTAAAAAATTATTGTAGAATGTATGTATTTAAGAAATTTTACTATTTAAAAGCACAATAAAAATTAGATGAATTTATTGGATGAAATATTTTAATATTAATATTGATAGAAATTATGACATAAAACTGTCAATTAATTAGTCTTGCTTGAAAAATATTGTGCCAAGCACTTGAAGAAAGCATAAATGTATATATTAAACAGAAAGAGGCGCATGCACGCAAATGCTTCTAGTTTCTATAAAGCATGCTCATTTTTAGCTTACGCATGTGTCTAGCGAATTTTAATCTTTGCAAGTAAGAATATTAAACAAATAATAAATAGAAAATAGATAAGGATTAAAATCAATTATACAATACAAAAATTTATATAAAAAATTCCTACACAGGAAAAAAAGCCACAATTGTCAAAGACAACGGGATAAAAATGTACTGTGTATTATAATTACTCTAATATTTTTTTTTCACAACCAAAACTCTAATAACACATAATCTCTCAATAGACCTAACGTTTCTCTTACATTAAAATTGTTTAATTAGAAAAAAATTAATTGTTGTGTTACATGACCAAATGAACCTAACCTCCTTAGATATAATGACTATTTCTTCTAAGAGAAATATTCATTTTCTTATCCTAATTGTATTTTTCTTTGAATAAGTCAAGTTCCAAAAAAAAAAAAAATTACTTATACCTTAAATAAGAATTCTTCTAAATAAGACATGCATAGTAAATATTTTAATTTAGTATTTACAAATTCTCATTAAAGCAGGAGACATATTTCCTAACACCTATTTACTTTCTCTTTAACAGCATTTGTAGCTCTTCATCTACTCATGCTTTGCACAGACCTACACACTTATACAAAGAATAAATTAAATACTCTTTTTTGAAGTTTACTTGGTTTTTGAACGATCGTTATTTTGATAAGTAAAGAGCAATAACACTTCCGTAATTTAGTAAAATAGTCATGGAAACTTCGTAATTTTTAAAATAATAACACATATCCAAATATAATACATTTAGGCGTCTGTAATTAAAAAGTATATTTGTCCTAAAGGATGCTTTTAAACAATAAATAAATAAATAAGGTGGCATTTATTTATTTATTGTTTAAAATCTAAATAGACCTTAATTAGTATGAATTTTGAATAAAATTGAATGTCTAAATTTGAATAATATGTTTATTTTTTTTCTTTTTCTTGAATCATTAAAAAATAAATATAAAGTTGTTATTTTTTTAACTAAAAAGCCTAAAAGCTAATATTTTTATATTTATGTCTTTGTAAATTATAAATGTTAAATAAATAATAAACACTCAAAGAATAAAAATTAAATAATATATTATCATAATATAAATTATACTCAATTGAATACAACTCTTTAATATTTTAAATTAGTATATGTTAATCAAGTATAATGTAATCCATGATGTTTTTATATGAAAAATATTCATATAAAGTTATGAAGATAAATAATTCTAATTCGAAGAAAATAATCTGCTGCTATTATCTCAAGTTCTAGAGATGGGTAATAATGCTAATTATCAATTTTTTTTAAGCAAAGATAAAAATTAATTAATCAATTAGAAATATTTTAGAGATTATTTTTAATGGTATAATTCAAAAATTTTATATTAAGCACAAAGTTAAAAATATGAAATAATAATCTAGTAATTTAAATGATTGAAATTTTTTATGAAATTAAAAAATACAAATAAATTTAATGACTTAACTGATTAAAATTAAACTAATTCAACCATTAAATCAATAAAACAAACAACCCCAAACTCTTTTCGTGACTGTTTCAGTGTCGCGATCCTTTCCGATTATATGGGTGACACATTTTTAACATTGTAAATCTTGGATCTCATTTTAGTTGACATACAAAAATAGAGATAGTTTAGAATTTATATCCACTTGAAACAAGCTTGAAAGAATTAAAGAAAAATGGAGGAAAGCATACATTGAACATCTCGGGGATAACGTCCTTCACTCCTCATTCAATTCCCGTCAAATAATTTGAAAAAACAAAAACCATAGAGAGAAAGCTAATGGCTCTTGCGACACGGACTTTGATTTCAGGTGGGTTCATTTTCTATCGTCTCTACGAAGTAACTAAATCATTTAAAAATGGTAATAAACTCAACAAATGACTGTTCGTTCCAGTTTCCAGCATTGTTCTCGTCTCCACATATTTAGCTTTCCTGCTTAATTAAAAAAGAGTATGTTCTCACTGGGTTAAAATATAAAAATCTCACTAAAAAATGCGCTCCAAAGCTATTGCAGCTGTTGAAGAAGACAGCATCACCCGGCAAAACCCTTCCAAAAACTAACTTCCACAATTCAACTTGGCTTTAATTTCATACCCTTAACTTGTAAAGAAATTTTGCCCTCAAACATTTCACAAATTCAACTCCATAATTTTCACATACCTTTGCCTTGTTGGACTTTCGTACTCGGCTATCATTTCTGCTTTTTCTTTAATGTCATTCGGAATCTAATGGAGGCTATATTTAAAAAGTCAAAACCATTTTCAATTATATTCAATGTCCTATAAATAAGAACAGACACAAACTCTACCACATGTCCACAGGGCACTTCGTGGTCCACCGGTCTCGTTGAAAACATTGTTCATCTCCGATGGATAGGCCAAGTGGTAAACCTACTATTCACTCCATTGCCCTCCTGCAAGAGAGGTTCAGACAGCTGCAGAGAGCAAAAGAGATAAGACAGAAGAGAGAGCTCTTACAGCTGTTCTCTGCATCAGAGCCGCTTACTCTAACCAATGAGGCACCATCCAGGTTGTTATGCTTCTGTGAACAGATCCCTCCTGCTAGGCCACCTCTCCATGGTTCCTTTTTACATCAACCTAACAAGAAGAGCACAATATCTGATCTCCAGCACACTGAGACTCCACTGCTGGTGAACATTTATGCAGCAGATGATATCATGCAAGAAACAAACTATAATGATTCACATGTTGATACCTCTCTTCATCTATAAAATTTTGTTTTAAAATTCCCTAACAAAAATAAGGGATAACGTTACTTCATCACTCGCTCTTAGTTTCTTTATTGTGTTCGCAATGCTTTACCTCAATAGGTGATCTACGAATGAGGGCAAAAAATAGCAATGTAACTAATTTTAACTGTCATCATCATCCTCATGTTCAGAAATTACAGAGGCAACATGAATATGATCTTCTGGTTTCTTTGAGTATGTATAATCATCGTCTTCAGTATGATCCAACTCATCATCACTGCTCCATTTCCTCTTCATAATCTTAGGAACCATGCGAGTTACTTCTTTTGCATCCAGCTTTGCTTCATCATTGTTTATACGTTCAAATCGAACAGCACTAACCTTTCTGGCATTTCCGGCTAGAATCTGCATCAAAGACCAAGTAACCTTGCATATCAGTCAGCAGTTGTTAGAATGGCAAATTAAGATATATTCACTTATTTTGCAGTTATGCTATGTTTGACTGCTGGGGAGAAATAAAGTATATGAATTCAATTTAATGATAGGCTGAAGACCAACTCCAGCAAAATAAATTTATAACCATTACTTAAAAGCAATGAAGTAACTGGAAGAATCCAAACAATACCTCAAGTTTGTAAATTTGGTGCTTTTCCTTAGAATCTTGGCGGTCAGATCCATTTTCAGTATCTTCATCATTCTCTTCCTGATTTTCCTTTTCAACAACCACTTTGATGGCCTCGCCTGTCCTTGGGATGTATCCAAATGCTTCACATACAAAACCTGAAACTGTTTCATACTGATGACCCTGTAAACAATAAAGAGAAAAAGAAGGTAAATGGAACTGTGGAATTACACAATCATGGACATTTGATAATGTTTCAGTCACTTCATCTGCTTCTGTAGCACAATTAAATACAAAACCAATATGCAAGACTTGAAAGGTATCTTAATAAATCCATACAGTAGCTATCTTTTGTCATTACTATGATGCCACTAGAAAAAAGGAGGATTATTCAATGCGGGTCTCACCAAATCGAATACTTGAAGGAGCGATCTAGATAGTCTAATCCTTTAAACTCATGCACAAAATGGGCAGTCTCAAGGCTAATCCCAAGCAATTGTTCATATAAGTAATATTTTCATATCAGATCATGCTATGGCTCCTAAAATATATGCCCATACATATTTTGAAGCTCATCCTATCCACGTCACATAAAGAACAGCTTGATTGATGATTCTCAAAGCCAATAGAATCATGCCAAAGAGGTCATATTGAACAAGACACTACCTCGACACCATTCCTCTGTTAGACAGGTTAGAGCCTGTTAGAAACTACTCCTGAATTACCTTAAGACGGGTTTCTATTAATTAAGGGGAAATGAAGTAAAACATGGAGAGCTAGAGAGAGTAATCCGCATGCAGTAATCCACATGCAGTTACTACTCAACATATCAGACAAAGACAATCAACATCCATCCCCCCACGATATACTTTAAAATCAATGCTATTAGCATTTGCTCAACATAATCTGTTGAGTGATACTTTCAGGAACAACAAACCTCTGGCATTTTGATATTGAGATCTTCAGAGAGCTGATCAATAGATGTATTAGCATCCACATCATATATCCCCTCCGCTCGCATAACAATATAACCAGTTTTTTTTTGGATCTCCTCCTATCATACAAAAGGGGAAAAAATGAGACAAAAATGCAGAAAAAAAAAGAAGAAAAACTATAGCATCATCATTTATTAGCAACTGCCATTACTATTTGCTAATGTTCTTTATGTCAATGTCAACTATATTGGCCTCCAAATAACATAGATTGACAGGAAAAAGACTTGAAAATCAGAAGCAAAATTTGGCCTCCACATTTTTCTCACTAGATCATATGAAGAACCTTTAGGAACATCACAAAGTACCTATGGTTCCATGCACAAGAATAACCGTTGATCATATTTCTCGTCATTACATCCTACCATCAAGCCTATTCTGAACTGGGAAAAACTCGACTCAGAACAGCTACTTAAAATATTAACAATAGTTATCTAAATGGCTAACAAATAATCCCATGATATTAAATGCAAGCATACTTCAAGATGAACTCATATTACTAAAAAGACACAAAACAAAGAGCAGACTCCGGGCTTCAGATATGTAGCATCCGAAAAGATAATTGAACACACTTGTGGAAACATATTAACTATGACCATTAAAGAAAAAACTATTAAATCAAATTACTACAAACTTTTTATTGACTGTCAGTAATATGCATATCACTGAGTATGTTATTAAGAAGTCATAGAACTCCACAGCACGTATTACTTTTGAGTCATTTTCGTCGAAAATTTCACCAACAATTTCCTCAACTACATCTTCAAGGGTCACTACCTGTTTCATCCCAAAAAAAAAATGATTAGCCAAAGTAGTACCAACTAAGTTTGGTACAGATTTCAGGAAGCGTTCATACCCCCACTGTTCCGCCATACTCATTAAGGACAACAGCCATGTGAACCTTCCTAATGCGAAACTCTCTAAGAAGATTCCAGACAGACATTGAATCTGCAAAACCAATCAGATATTCCTTTTTAGTCAAATTATAGAAAGAAAACATTCATACAAAAGATTAAAAGAGCAATAACTACTGTAAATATCATTTTGAAACACAACATTAAATGAATAGGCATTAAGGATTACCAGGCACAAAGTATGCAGGTTTGTGGGCCATGTCTGCCACTTTAGTACTTTCTAGTAGCTCACCCTTGAAAATAAAAGATCACAATAATTTCCCACACTGTGAGATTGTTGCATAAAATTAACAAACAGAGTAATATTAACTTAGGAAGGAACAGGAAAAGAAAATTCCCTGACCTTCTGAACATAATCCAGCAGATCCATTGCATATGCGATACCCACTATATTGTCTATACGTTGCTCAAAAACAGGCACCCTACAAACAAATTCTCAAATTTCTTAGCATGTTGCATTATAAATCACTTACGGCAAGATGGTCTTCTATTACTGCAAATTTCAAAGATATCTATTTCTTCCTTATTACCTAAAGCTGTGTATTTTTTCCTTTTTTTTAAGGGATTTTTGATTCGCTGAGGCTCTTCATTGTAGAGTTTTGGCATTTATTTTCTGTTCTTTAGGAGGTTTTCTTGTTTTCGTGGACTTCTCAGTCCTCGCACTCGTACATTTCTCTTATTGTTGATTTTATTCTTTTCTTCTGTTTCTTAGCCATCAAAGAAAATATTACAAAAAAGAAAGGAAGACAGAGAATTAATTTACCTTGAATATTGATGAGTCAACCACAAGTTGTGGAAATCAATAAGAGTTGCACTGCCATCAATCGCAACTACATCAACAAGAGGAGTCATCACCTCTCTAACATGAGTATCCTTTATTTCTAACACATTCTCAATCATATCCTGCGAAGGGACAGATTATTGGACATTTTGACATGATTGAGGAGATCATCAAAATGTAAAATATTGAGAATTACTTGGATAAATTTTTATAGCCTTTCAGCATCATATTCTGTCAAGAAATGAGCTGGGTGTCTATAAAATGGACAATAATTGCATGGAACTTCAGCTCAACCAAAAACTTTAGTTTTATACAAGCAAAGTTATGTTCCTGTAGTATAAAATAACCTTTGTATTTTAAGAAAAGCAGGTAAAGTACCCACCATATGTGTTATAATTCTGTGCATTTGTTAAAATTTGCCAACAATTCAATTCTAAATTGCGATATTGTGCGACTAATTTAACAAAATTGACAGACACACAGGTTTTCTTCTCAATAACATAGGCCAAACAAGGTAGAGAAACCTTAACTGAATTTTACAAATGTCGATGCAGTGTGCTAAGAGCTCTCTATTATGCACATGGTTGACTACCAAAAAGATAATACTCAGTTGAAGGCATCATAAAGTAACACAAATCCTATTAGCCAAAAAGCTCATTGGAAGATCCAAAAGGGTCTTCAAATATCAGTAGTTTGATTGTTTCACTCCTTTGAAAAGATCATAAAGATAAAGCATATAACAACGTAGGTGGATTCCTTTGACTACTATCACCCAGAAAATTTTCAAATAACTTATATTTAATATCAAAGCAAGAAGAAAATCATAAGTAGTACCTGCTCCTCCTCCTCTATTGCACCACTTAATTCTGCCCCTCGCAACATTAGCTTCAGCTCATCTTCAGTAACATATGGCTCACTAGTAAAGAAAATATTAAAAGACAAGGAGTGCAGAAAGTTTAGTAAGTGAAAACAATTAATACAACCACCCACGTAATGAGCATGTTAATGCATCTTTTTCAATCAGAACAGTAAATCAAGGATCACCATCATGATTATTATTTTCAGTTTATTATTCATAAATTCGTTAAAGATTATTGGCAACCTGTTTGCGAATTTGTCTCATAGCAACAATTTACAAACTTACTTTTACGAATATATAACCAGCATTCTAAGCCCCACTCTGCTAGCCTACAATCGCTAGCACTTAAATAATGCATTTGCTTAAAATATGAGATGAATCGTATTCACAAATGAACATAAAATAAACATGAAAGAGACAGTACACATAACACCCAGGAAACTAACTGTAATAACTAGCATAGTCCATGTTTATGAGCCCATTATTATTTTCGTTGAACTCAGCAAAACAGTTTACGTTAATTCACAAAAGATATGTAAAATCAAAAGATCTAGGAAGGGCAAGAAATTTGTTGGAAAGCATTGACATGATAAATTAAGAATGATGAGGAACCAAGCAGGCTATGGAAGTTACAAAAAGATAAATATTTAAACTATAATTAGCTTCTACCTTCTTCCTTTCAAACCAAGAGCTTTTAGCATTCCCATTGATATGAATGTGCAAACTCTTCCCACAGGGTATAATATCAAGGATAGCCATGCTACTGGTCTGACCTAGAGTCAGCTCAAAGAACATTACTCAAATAGCACTCATAGTATGGGATTAACATAAGCCAATTCAAATAGAGATATGGTGCTACATAAAGCATTAAAATTGGCAAAAACAAAAGGGATGGGCACTTCTACCAAGCATTGTTCACATAGGGAAAAATAATCTAATTTCTGAACTCACCACAAACCTAACAACATCTGTAGCATGATGAACAGCGATACTTTTTGGAGTGATTTCGGTCAGAAGCAATATGGCAACCTAATATCATTCAGGAAATAATGATCGGTTAACAAAATTTGCAGAGAAAAAAGGCGCAAATTTTCATGTCTGCATACGTTTCATCAATTGGGCATTTGAATATGTGTTCATAAAGCATGTGTGTTTATACAAGACAGAAAGAGAGAGAATGGAGATTTATACATACAGTCATTACTCCAGTTGCTGCACTGACACCAGCCTCACCAAATATTGCTGTTGCTGCCTCTGTGACCAATGCAGTTGCTCCAATGTTTACCACACTGAATTCACAAATGGAATCCAGTAAGAAATAATTTATTAACTCTGAAATTCAAATCAACTATAACTACAGCAAGGAAAAGGATACTAGTACGTTGTTCCAATGAGAATAGTTGTCAAAAACCGAGTAACGTCAGTGCGGAGCATTTTAAAGACACCAGCTTCATCCTCTTTTTCAGCCAATTCACGCACCTGAAACAGAATAACATTCAATGACAAAAAGGAAAATTTGAATATAATCTGAAGAAACACACGTTGTCTATACACAAAAGTCACACATGAGTTCTTTCATATTTTAATTTCCTACATTGAAATGGGTCCTACAGTTTAGATTCAAATTGCTTTTATCTTTTAACAGAAAATATCAGCTCAAGCATTATTACAGTCCAAAATTGTATGCAGCATGAATTTCTCAGTTGAATTTAACAGAGAAAGCAAATGAATAATGCATTCCTTCATTATTGCGGTCTAAAATTTTAAGCAGCATGAAGTCCTCATTCAAATTTAACATATAAAGCAAATAAATCATACACTACTTGATATATTCATACTTGCTCCAACCTACACGTAGCTCACAACACCAGAGACTAAGCAGCATATCACACAACACTACTACACTATGTCTAATTTTGAAACCTAAAATTGTTATGGGACTGAGAAAACTGCAAATGATACACAAACACTAGTAAATAAAATCAAACAGTTTGCTCCGCAAAACCACCAAAAAAAATAAATTGTTCTAGTGGACTACTAAATCATCGACAATCATGTGATACTTATACAAACATTGATAGAGGAAAATTTGGGCCAACATCTACTATTCCATTTACATATCTCTCTTGTATTGCTGCAATATTGAAATGGATGACTTCTGACGATAAAATTAAACATAAACAATTAAATAATATACCTTCCATGGCCAAAGAGTGGTGATTGAAGTCTCAGCCATCGAGAAAAATGCAGACAACCCCAAAAGCGCAGCCAAAATTAAACCTTGCTCTTTAAACACTCTTAAAACCTGAGAAAGCTTCGGCCACGAACTCTTTAACAGCAATATACTTTGCCCAATCACTCCATATCCTGCATTCACTGTACTCTCCACAGCAAACACTCTCTGGCACCCAACAACCAATACGACACACGCCAAAGCACCCAAAGCAATTCCCCCTTTCATTAAAATTTTAACTTTCTCTAAATTAGAATCCAAAACTTCATTTTTATCACGACTCAGTTCATTATTGGCCTTGTTAAATGGTTTTGCTAAGGTTTTAATGTTAAAGCTGTTTCGTGGCAATCTTGAACTGAAAATTCTCGGGTATTGATTACCTTTGGGTGAAAGCTTGACTGGAAAATTGGAACTTCGATATTGTGGGATGGAAAATGAAGTTTTTAAGCCTGAAATCAATATGGGTCGTTTCAAAATCGATGATTCAAGAGCAAAATCCATCAAAAAATAAACAAAAGTTTAAAATTTTTAATACAAAAAAGATAAAACCCAGCGCCAAAAAAAAAAACCAGAATTTAGAAGAGAAGAATTAAAGGGAATTTTAGCCCAAAAAAGATAAGAAGCAAACTAAGGAATGTACATGTACTGTGGGTTTTGACAATTGGATTGTTGGGAAGTTGAAGTTGGTAGGGGTACAAAAGGCATTTAGAGTTTTAACAGGGATAAATGAAGAAATTGTGTTGGATTTCCAGTTGAAGTGCAAGTGAAAAAAAAAGAAAGTGAAATTTGGGGTCTCCACATTTTCAACGTCGGCTTGGCGGCTCTGGAGAATAGATTTGAAGTGAAAAATGAAAAATCGAAGGGTATGAAATTGCGGGGTTCTGTTTTTGTTGGTTATGGGGGAGGGCATTGGCAATTGGCAAGTGGCAACAGGCAAGTTGGAGACCAAGAGCAACATGACCAGATTTGCCCTTGCTAAGCTCTTCAATGACTACTCTATCCCACGTCCCATTTTTTTTTTGAAAGAAAATCCTAAAATTAATACAACTGTTCATAATTCCATTTGTTTAATTGGCCTTAATCAAGCTTTAGTCTTATCAATCCTGGAATATACCTGTTTGTTTATGTTTACAGTCCTACAAAGTTATAGAGTTAATGGTATTAGTGGGAGAAATAAACGATGCCTGCATTAAGATGCACACATAGCTTCTGGCTTATATGTGCAGTTGAACCCTGCCAGAGCTAAGTATCGAGCAAGAAACAAGTTTCGTATAGTTTAAGGATACTGTCTAGATCTAATTCGAGCCCATCATATAGAAAGGACAATCTTGCAACGAAAGATGATAATGAGATGAAGACCAAATCCACTGCAATCTACTGGTGTACCAGTTGCTGCAGTTGGATAGCCTTGACCAGTCGCGAAAAAACATTTCGTCCCCTAAAATCGAAAGAAAGTCTAAAATGTCTCGAATGAAAGTCTAAAATGTCACGTGTGATTATTTTATGGAATGAGAATGAAGAATAAAATTAAAATTTTAATATTTATTTAATAAAAATAGAAATATACTGGAATGTTATTGATATGTTTACTTAATAAAATAAATGAGAATGAAAAATAAAAATAATAATTAATTTATTAAAATACTTATAGTATTAAATAATATAATTTTTATTAACTAAATACATATATAAATATTATTATAAAAATGATATTAATAAAAAATAAAGATAAAAATAAAAATAATAATAAATATAAATGTTAATAATGATAATATTAACAAAATAATAACAATAATAATTAAAATAATAAAGTAAATAAAATTTAGTAATAATAATAATGATATTTAAAATAATAAAATTAATTTTGATTTGAACGAGAGTAATTAGAAAAATACAAAAGTCAATTTATGGAATGAGAATCTCCATTCCCAACCTCCTATAAAAATGAGATTTTCATTTTTTTATTAAATTATATGAAACACACACATTTTATTTTAAATTCTCAAACTATATTTTGATTTTTCATTTTCATTCCTTTATTCTCATTCTTTAAATCCTCAAATAAACATACCATAAATACTTTTACATTTTTGTGATTAAACTCATGGTGATCTAACTCCACAATCAATCCGAACCCATTTTAATGATAATATAATTCCATGATCTATCAAACACAATCAGGATTTGTCCTTCTGGCTGATAGGAATGAACTAAGACTCTAAGAGACAGCAAGTGATAGTGGCCATGACGAAAAGAAAGTACTGGAGACGCTTTGCAGCAAATATATTTTTGTATTTAGCACTTACAAAAGCACTGCCTTGCTCTTTTTCCACTTTTAAGGGTCCTCATATCACGGGTTAACAAATGAAACCCGTGACCTTTTTATACATATCATTCAATTCATCAATGCATGTTGATATGTATTACGAAGCGCTTTTTAAAAGTGATCACAATTGTAGAAGCACTTGCTCAGACGATAAAAGGCATCTCTCCTTCAACGAATGGGAAATAAAATAAGTAGTAAAGTAAAAGATCCATGATGGTAAGAGACTGAATTCAGAGATAAAATAGCAATTTTTTTTTTAAAAAATAATTATCCTACTAACATCGCTAAGCATTAAACGTTGAGTATCTTTATATTTCGTTACATTCAAGGTAGATTCAATTTGATTCCGAAGAAAGTAGCATTTCCATTTAGTCAAAAGAAGATAAAATATTTATTCATATAGCTTCTGCCCCGTGTCAAAGATGTTGAGCATCAAGTCATATAAGAAATCATTGGTATTAACATATTTTTCGTATTTAATCTTATTTAAGAGATAAAAGAGGGAGCATGATTGGATACAATTCTTTGCAAATCATGCTCTCCTCGACATTAGAGTTAACAACAAGCCTCCTCGAGATGTGATCTCAAAGAACTCATAAATAATTTTTTCTTTTTGTTTGAACCGCAAAGCGGTCTTGAGTTGATTCATCATGTAGCAAGTAGGTCGCTCTACAAGCGCACTGGCACTAAGATCTCACGGGGAGATATTCAAACCAAGTCAATATGAAAACTCGGTTAAAAGTCAACTTGAGGATTCTCTCAAAAAAATCAGGGCAAAATCTTGACCAACAAAGACTACTTTCCCTTATGCAGGAATGAGAGTCTCGATCCTCTATAAGAATCCCTAAAAATTCAAATTCGGTTGTTTGAGGGGAAAATAGGAAGAACAGTGAAAGTGTCACGTGACGACTAATAGAGCAAGTCTAGAGCGAATTGAGGTACCCTATGTGAATTGGGATATCCCGCGTAAAATAAGGTACCTCGTAGGGAAAGGGGTACCCCAGAGATATATAAAGAGGTACCCCAAGTAGTAAGGGGTACCCGCCGTACCTTGGAATACCCTACGAAACGATGTAAGAGAATCCCCCAAAATATCCGCCATGAACAACGTCTCCGCCTCCTAAAAGATTTCTTTTGATTTTGTCAGGAAAAGGAATAAAAAACGATATGCAAAAGGGGGGACAACCGCTTGCTACAGTGCAGAATATTACACCAAGGATAGTGGTCCCCAACCGCCTACCCGACAACTGCTACAGAGATACCCTGAGACCACTCACCAGTGCGTGTCATGTCTCCAAATGATGAGATACGCCGCGGGCATGCATATAACGATCCAAAAATTATAAAAACAGCAAGGGGACGTGAGCCAAAAAAGGTATGCCATGTGGCAGTGGAGGTACACCATATATAAAGACACCTAGGGTTTATTCTCCATAAGCTTTTTCCACACAAGCTTTTCTCCTTTCACTAATACTCACCATTCACACTCCCACTCCAAAAACCAAGTTCTCTCTATCCTTAAACCCTAATTTACAGAGAGCATGCTAGCTCTCTCCACCTAAAACACTCAAGTTTGCTAACTTGAGCGTTGGAGTGTGAACGCCAGGGGTACCCCCCGGTTTCACCTCTAACCTCCTTTCACTGTTTTGCAGGTGCGAAGCCCACTCCGAAGGACACCTCTTTCGTTCCTGACCCACCACCATTGCCAGCGCTCTCACCCCCCATATTCGCCTTCCCGGAAGTCCCGATACACAGCAAACTAGTGAGGTATCCCATTTCCCCCAAAATAACAAATTCATTGTCCTAGATTGGTTTTGGATTTCATTACCCCAAAATCAGTTGAAAACATCAGTAATCTTTTCTCATTCCTTCTCTAGACTCTTTCACTTTCTCTTTTTTCTAAGTTTTCTTCAGTCCTTTTTCGGAGATTTCTTTAAAAAGCTTTTTTGTTCAAAAGAAATCACAATTTAGCCATGCTAGTTGTGGCATAAGTTTTTCCCAAAAAGACACGATTATGACTTGAGCGTTGGAGAGCTCATGTTGAAAAAACATCCAACATTCCCTTAAATGTTTTTGTGAGTGCAGGTGAGTTCCATATAAAGCATCCGTAGTCATAAAAATTTGCTTGAGCAAAGAAAGGGCAAGCTAGAGTCGTTCCCATTAATACAAATTGAGATGTTTGCGTGAACACCTGATCGCAACTCTTCCACTAACCAAATTTTTGCATCAACAAATTTTAAAAGAATTAAACTGGTTAAAGAAATACCAAGGAAGAGCACAACACGTTCCGTAATTCTTTACATTCAACATTCTTCAAAATCCGAATGACATTTCTAGGCATTTGGTCTTCAATGCTTATCGAGGTGACAGAGAATTGCGAGTAGAAAAAATATTCTCATAAAAAAAAATAAAAACAGTCTTCTTGACAAATTTCAGCACCAACATCAAGAGACAATACCTTGTTTATTTTTTATTAACTTTACTTGTATATAATTTCACTATTAGTCATACACACACAATATAACTATTAATTTTAACCCGAAAAGATCAGTTTCGCTGAAACTTACAATTCAAAAATACAAACATACTAATAATTTTGCCTAATGATTTCTTCTGATTAGACTCTCATCTTCTTGGATTGCTTCCTTTCAACTATATTGATAAACCAATGTGTCATTCCTATTATGAATACCATGTATCTTAGTGACAAGCCAATCACAAATCTAGATCCATATCCTATCATGGCCATTTTCCAATCAAACCTTCTAGAAGCATCATTTTCTCCATGAAACATTGTCAATGCTAATTCTTAAGTTTTATCGTTGTTACATTTTTCTGACACTGGGAATCCACACAACCCCAAGTTCTGGAGTTGTTCAAGAATAGAGGTATAGGTCCCAAAAGTTGGTTATGTGAAAGGTTTAACACCTCAAGAGATGTCAAGCTTCTCAGTTCCTTAGGAATCTATCCAACAAACCTGTTTGAAGGACTTAAATTGCTTAAGAATTTCTTTTCTTGAGCAAGTAGAGTAGAAAACCAGAGGCTATTGTATTTGAATTAACTTGAATGAATAAAGTTTACAGGCCATCATCTATATACACATAAAAGAACAAAATGACAACTAGCTAAGGATAACAATTTCAGATAAAAATAAAATAATCCGTGAATCATTAGCCAATGATATAATGCTTCTAGAACCTCCATCCATTTATTCCCATGTACTGATATTTCTTTGTGTAGTTGTTTTGCCACTTTATTGAATTTATCTCATTTTTTTCATCAGCTGACTGTAAATGGGTGTAGCTCAAGTGGCATGCCAATGTGTCACTGAGGTAAGCTATTGACTGGTCATGGCTGCTATTTTCAACATCCTCTCTCAAACACAAGGTTTTGTCAAATACCTTAAGTTTGCTTCTGAAGCAGCTAAATCTGTAATAAAGTAGTGGCTTCGTTAGAACATCAGTTATTTGATCTTTGCCTGCAATAAAGCTAATTTCCATTTCACCTCTAGTTACCTTGTCCCTGATAAAGTGTAGGTTTATCTCAAAATACTTAGTTTTTGAGTGAAAAACATGATTGGTAGCTATTGCAGCTGCACTTGTGATGTTACGTTCTTTGCATCTCTATTTTTAGCTAACTTAGTAAAGAGTTAATCCATGTAAATTCTGTAGCACATAGAGCCATTGTTCTGTATTCTAATTCAGCAGTAGATCTAGCAACTAAACCTTGATTTCTTAAAGTCCAAGCAATGAGATTTCCACCCAGAAACATATCGTGGCCACTGATTGACCTTCTGTCATCCAAATCATTTGCCTAGTCTGCATCTGTGTAAGCTACTAGATTAAAGTACTCTGATTTCTTGAATTTCAAACACATGTTCATGGTGCTTTTGAGATACCTTAATACTCTTTTGCATGCTATCCAATGAGGTTGCCTAGGATCAAACATGTATTAGCTAAGCTTGTTCACTGAATAAGTAAACTCAGGCCTTGTGAGTATTGCATACTACAGGCTACCTATAACACTTCAATACAATGTAGGATCATGAGACTTTTCTCCTTCATTATTCTTCAGTTTTTTTGTAGTACTGAAAGGTGACTCAATTCATTTACAGTTGCTCATTTATGTTTTGGCAAGCAAATCTTGTACAGACTTGGTTTGAGACAGCAGAATAATGTTTTGATTTCTATTCACCTGAATCCCCAGAAAAACGATTAACTCTCTTAGATCCTTTAAGGCAAAAGCCTTGTTTAAATTACTTACTAGCTCTTCAATACTGCTAATGTTATCACCAGTACTAATAATGCTGTCAACATAAATGAGCAATATAACTATATTAGTTTTAGTCCTTTTGAAGAACAATGAGGTATCACACTTGGAATTTTCAAATCCCCAAGAGTTTAAGGCACCTTTTAGTTTGTTAAACCATACCCTGGGGGCTTATCTCAAACCATACAATGTTTTCTTTAATCTACATATATGATTAAGCCTGCTTTTGTCCACAAAGCCTTCAGGCTGTGGCATGTAAATAATTTCTGTCAACTCTCTAGAAGGCATTGTTTATATTTGCCTGCCTCAACATCCAGTCATTGTTTACTACCAAAGTAAGAATGATTCTAATTGTTGCAGCCTTAACAACTGGGCTGAAAGTCTCTGTGAAATCAATGCCTGGAATTTGCAGAAACCCCTTCACCACTAATTTGGCTTTATATTTGTTTATGGTTCCATCTAGATTCTTTTTCACTCTGTACACCCACTTGTTTTCAATTAACTTGTAGCTTGAGTCATTTGGTATCAAGGTCCATGTTTCATTTTTTATTGAGGCATTGTACTCAATTTCCATTGCCCTTTTCTAGCTTGGTTTTTTTAAGGCTTCTGAGGTATTTGAGGGTAATGTTATCTGTGGTTGAGTAGAGATTCAATACAATTTTGGTTTAAAAATCCCAGCCTTAGATCTTGTTACCATAGGATGTGGTGGTACAACTCTTTTTGTGTTAGGTACTGTGACAGAGGATGAAAGTTGGTCATTTGCTTGAGGCTGGTGATTTAAATGAGGTGAAAATAATTGATTATTTGATATCATGTCAGTGCTCAAATTCTGACTGAGTGATTTATGGAGTATCAAGAAAGAATGACACGACCTGAAATTTTTCTAAAAGAGTAATGAAATCACTCTGATTTGTGGACTATTATCTACTGAACTTGGGGTCATTAGAAAAAGGAAATGAACTTTCATTTAATCTGACACTTGCAAAGATATATATTCTACCCTAGTGATGCATGCAAACATATCCCTTGTGAGTTATACTTATCCCTAGCAGTGTGCACTTGGCAGTATGGAAATCAAACTTATGCTTATTGTATGGTCTCAAAAATAGGTAACATTCACACCCAAATACTTTGATTTGTGAGTGATTTCGTTTGTAATGGTAAAGCAGTTTAAAATGGGTTTTTATTTCCAATAATAGGTGAAGCCAATATGTTGATAATGTAGGTGGCATAAGTGAAGGCTTCTTGCCATAATTTTAATGGCATTTTAGCTTGTGTTAGCAATGTGGGTCCAATTTCTACCATATCTATGTGTTTTCTCTCAAACTTGTCATTTTGCTCATGTAGATAAGGACATGATTGTCTCAATGTTATGCCATGTTTTTCAAGAAATGGCATATATGGTTTGAACTCTCCTATCATGTCTGTCTGTAATACTTTAATTTTCAGATTCAATTAGTTTTCAATTTGACTTTTGAAGGTGATGAATGTATTGAGAGTTTGGGATTTTGTTGTCAAATGAAACAGCCAGATGTATCTTGTCATGTCATCTACAAAAGATATGTAATATCTATGTCCATGACTTGAGGGAATTGATGCTGGTCCCCATAAGTCAGCATGAATCAATTCTAAAGCTTTGCTGGTTTTAGTTTTTGTGCTTTTGAAGTTCTGTTTAGATTGTTTTCCATACTGACATGCACAATAAAATGAAGGAACAAAATTCTTATTTAACTTGAACTGATTACAAGACAGCAAAGTGCTTTTCAGAGCAGACTCATTTAGATGCCCTAGTCTGAGATGCCAGAGATCAATGTATCTCAAAACATCATTGCTTGATCTATCATTTGAAAGGACTCAACACTAATATTTGCTAACTTGACACTATTCAAATTTAATGACAGTATAGACATTGGATTGCTGATGCAATTTATTGACTTAAGCATAAAAAATGAAGACAAAACAACAGCATAAGGAGTTTTGTTCCTACTCAGGTGAGTAGGCAAGCACAGCAGTTCATGAAGTCCCTCTCTAACCACTCCTTTCACCAGAATTTTTCCTTGTCTCTTGTCCTTGATAAAATAAATAGATTTTTGAAATTCAACATCAATATCATTATCATGCATTAATCTGGAAATGCTAATTAGATTTTTAGTGATGCCTGGCACATATAATATGTCATTCAAGGCAATGTGTTTATGTGAATTTGAAGTGGAAAGCATAAAGTTACCAACATGAGAGATCAAGAGCTTTTCACCATTTCCAACAACTAACTTTTCATTACCTTGATACTCAGAGTTGATGTTTATGTTACCAAGGACATTTGCCACATGGTTGGTGGCACCACTGTCCAAGTACTAGGCTCCATTGCTTTGGCCATTAATTGTAGACACATATGCACCTCTTGGTTCTCTCATTCGGCTTGGTTGTAGCACATAATTCTTTTTGAATATATGCTAACATTCAGCAGCTGTGTGTCCCATTTTCCAGTAAATTTGACAAGGCCCCTTTGGGTCTGAGTCATCATCATTAGCCACAACTTTGCCTTTCCATTTGTCTTGAGAATTCTGATTTTCTTGACCAGTACCAGATCCATTGCCAGGGGTTCTGAAAACTATGCCAGGTTAGTTGTGATTTCCAGCCCTGTCATGGTTGTTCCAATTTTTTCTTTTATTTCTCATTATTCATAGTTTACCTTTATAGCCCTTGAGTTTAGGTTGTGTTCTGTTTTGTTTTTTTGGCTGAGAAGCATGCCATAGACTTCAGAATGTAAGGGACTTTCCTGCACTGAATTTATGCTAGCTACTACTGAGTCATATTTTGATCCCAAACCAGCAAATACACACATGATAAAGTCATTGTCACTCATGTTACTCCTTGCAGCCCTAAGTGCATTTAATATAGATTTCATTCTAGAGTAATACTCATGAATGGTTAGTGAGCCCTTTTTGGTGGTCTGGATTTGTGTTATGAGATGTAAAATTCTAGCTCTAGTTCTTACATTGAATTGATTGGAAAGAGTTGTCCAAACCTCAAAGGAGGTAGAAAAATCCACCACAGTGCGCAAAACTTCCCCACTGAGTGAAAACAACAACTAACTTAGGATAATGTGGTCTTGTTTCTTCCAGACTTGGTATTCCGGGTTAGATGTGGTAACTATTGTTTGATCTTGTCCAAGGTTTATAAAGACATTAGGAGGGTAGATATGGTTGTCATCTAAGCAACCCTCAAGCTCATTTGTTCTAATACTGGAAATCACTTGTGATCTTCAGAGCATGAAATTGTTTTGATTTAGCTTGATGGGAATTGCGAATACATAGGTGTTGCTAGTGATGTGTTGAGTGGGTAAAGGTGTGTTGTGACTTGAATTTTGTTCAATGTTTTGAGAGATGTTTTGATTTTCATTTTGATTCAAGTTGCCCATCTAATCATTTTGGTTCATATTTGCTTGTATGCTGTTGCTTGCCATAGCTTAAAGAAGGCTCTAATACCAACTTAAATTCCTTAATAATTGCTTTTCTTGAGTAAGCAGAGCAGAAAACCAGAGGCTATTGTATTTTTTTTTTAAAAAAAGTAAGCCTTTTATTAATCACAACACCTTGAGTACATCATATAATTCAGCTGGAACATTTCCTAGCCATATACAGGGAAAGTTATTCCCTAAAGCTATCTTAGCTAGGCAATGGGCATAAGCATTGTAATGTCTTAGAATATGCTTAACAACAAATTTCTGGAAGTTCTTCATCTAGTTTTGGATTGCCAGAATTGTCCAGAAAATTTTTGATCTGCTGCCCTTGCTGTTGTTCACTAGCTGGACCACCTCTAAGCAATCTGACTCAATGATCAAAGAGGTTACATCCGCACTTCTTACCAGTTGAAGGCCCCAAATCACAGCCTCAACTTCAGCCAAGCTAACTGACCCCTTGAGGAGCCTCTGATTAATCCCAGCCGCTACTATCTTACCATTAGAGTCTCTAATCACGGCTCCCACTCCTTCATTCAGACTCTTTAAGTTAATAACCGCATCCACGTTAACTTTGAAAACATTCTTGAGGGGGGGGGGAGGGGAGGGAGCCACTCCTGCTGCTTCTTTTTTTTGTGGAGAGAAATATGAGCTTGCTTGGGCTTCCTAACCCTTTAAATGTTGTCAACACAAACTCCGTTTTAGTAGCTGAGATGATAAGATTAATCTCCCAGCCATCAAAAATACATTTGTTCTTAGCAAACCAAGCGGACCAACATAGAGCAACCATTAATTTCAAATCTGTTTTCCTCAGCTCCTTAGCCATTCTTTGCAACGTGCTGAAAATGTTGTGAGCATTAGCTTCTGAGCTAAGGATTGTATAAAGGGACTAGAGCCAAATCTTTCTTGCAGCCTTGCACTCAAAGAGAGCATGGATGATGGTCTCTATGCTTATTTTGCATCGCTTACAAGTTGGCTCCTCCACAACCTTCCTTTTCCATAGATTTTTCGTAGATGGAAGCAGATTATTTGAGGCCCTCCACATGAAGATTTTAAGTTTCTTAGACAGCTCCAAAGACCAGAGGGCATTCCAGTACTGGTGGGAAGCCTCTGAGCAGCTGGTGGAGTCTAGGAATTTCGTTCTCAATGCTAACTGGTACCCACTCTTAACTAAGTAGTTCCCTCTTCGGTCATAACGCCAAAGCATTTCATCTTCCACTTGCTCAGCTGGGAGAGGAATCTTGAGGATCTCTGCTGTGTCTATATCTTTGAAGTGCTGCTGTAGCTTGATTTCATCTCATTAGTTGTTAGCCTTAATTAACTCTACAACAGTTGAGTTTACAGGCAATGAAGGAGGGAAAATAGGTCTGAAGGACTCCGGTCTTGGCAGCCAATTATCCGAGAAGATTGTTATCTTTTTTCCTTATCCGCCATCTCAGACCCTTTTTAATCATTTGCCTACCCCAAAGGATGCTTCTCCAAATGTATGAGGCATTAGCTCCTACTTCTGCAGATAAAAAGCTGGAATTCCTAAAGTATCTTGCTTGAAGGACTCTTGAGACTAGGGAGTTTGGGTACTGCAAAAGCCTCCATGCTTGCTTAGCTACCATTGCTTGATTGAAACAAGTAAACTCTCGAAATCCCGCCCCCCTCTAATCTTTGCCTGGCTGAGCTTCTCCCATTTTCGCCAATGGATTTCACGCTTATCTCATTTTCGAGCCCCATCAGAACTTCGCTATAGCTCTCTGAATATCGTCACAAAGGCCTTTTGGGAGCTTGATGACACTCATTGCATACGCTGGTATTGCTTGGGCCGCCGCTTTAATCAGAATTTCTTTCCCCCCACTGGACAAGATTTTCTGCTGTCATCCTGCAATATTGTTCAGAACTTTCAACTTAATATCCTAAAAAAAATCCCATCTTCTTCCTCCCAATTATTGATGGAAGACCAAGGTATTTCTTGTGTTTTGAGACCGCATTTAGATTGAAGATACCCCTTATAGCAGCTCTTTGATGCTTTTGAATTTTGCCATTGAAGAACAATGATGATTTCTGGAAATTAAAGATCTGCCCTGATGCTACAGTATATTTATCAAAAATCTCTTTTAAGTGTCTGCATTCAGTCATTGATGCACGAATGAAGACCAAGCTATCATCCGCAAATAACAAGTGAGTAATTGAAACATCTCGCGCAAATTTGAGGCCCTGAATTTGCTAGTTCTGTTATGCCAATATCAACAAATTGGAGAGGGCCTCTGCACAAAGAACAAAAAGGTACGGGGATAGCGGGTGGCCCAGTCGCAAGCCCCTTTCCGGCTGGATTGTTCTTTTTGACACACAATTAATAAGCACCGAGAATGAAACGGAAGTAATACATCTCATTATCAAAGTTACCCAAATACTAGAAAACCCCAACTTTGTCATAGTTTGTTTTAAAAAGAACCATTCAACTCTATCATAAGCCTTACTTATGTCCAATTTTAGAGCCACAAGACCATTCTTTTCCCCCTTGCTATGCCTTGTTTTATGAAGGCATTCATAACCAATAATGACATTGTCGCTAATGAGCCTATTGGGGATGAATGCACTTTGCATTGGGGAGATGATTTGGGAAATGATCGGCTTATTCTATTTGCAATGGCCTTAGCTATAACTCTATAAATAACATTACAAAGGCTGATAGGTCTATAATCACTCACTTTCCTAGGATTTGCAATCCTTGGAATCAAAGCGATAAAAGTGTGGTTGAGGGTAGATAGGTTACCTTGCTCATTAAAAACATTAAGACACGTTGAAATCACTCCTTGACGGATGGATTTCCAATGCTTCTGGAAGAATACAGGTAAAAGACCATCAGGCCTAGGGGCCTTTGTGGGGCACATGCTGGCCAGGGCTTCCTCTACATCTTCAGCGGCGAACGGCTTTTCTAGCTGAGCATTCATCTCCGAAGTTACTTTTGCAGTCATTCCTTGAAGGGCTGCTTGGATTTGGTTTGGAGTCGGGTTGGAAGTAGTGAATAGATCTTGGAAATGGCTGCAAAACTCCTCCTCTATTTCATCCATTTCCTTGCCATCATTCAACTTTGAATTCCCTCTCTTAGCATTCAGAAGACTCTGCATAAGCTTTTCTTACTTTCTTTGCCTACTATGAAATTCGGCTTTGCTCTAGAGTTTTAGCTGAGCCAAGGAAGCTTTGGCTACTCTCTGAAATTGTTGAATAGGGGATTCCCAATCTCTAACCCCATAATGACTCCACTCTTCCTGGACAATACTCCTGCAGCCTTCGTGAGAGCTCCACATATCCTCATAATGATCTCGGAGGAATGATTTGCTAGCATTTCTCGAATTCTTACTTCGCTCACTGAATTTTAGAATGATTGGGCAGTGGTCCGAAGTCTAGTTTAGGTTCATGGCTACAGATTCTTGGAATTTAATCCCCCAATCCTTGTTACACAGAAATCGATCCAATCTCTCTTCAATGAAATGAGCTCCGTATCTTTTGTTTGCCCATGTATAAGGATAGCCCTTACTACCCATATCCTGCAAATTGCAAATTTGCACAGTTTCTCTAAACTCGACAACCATATTCAAATTTCTTTCATTGCCCTCATTTTTCTCATGTATATGCATTATTTCATTGAAACACCCAAAACAACACCACATATATGAAAATAGACTGACTAACTTTTTCATGAGAGTCTAAGTATTATGCTTCTGGCTGAACTTAGGGTGGCCGTAGATCTCTGTGCATCTCCATCTCAAACCACCTTCACTGCTCACGATTGCATCTATATGATGAGGGCTGTAAGAGGTAATGCTTACATTAACATCTGCACTCCAAAGCAAGGCTAGATCTCCCCTCATGCCCGTTCTATCTACTACAAAATAATTCTCGAAATTAAAATCTCTACAACTGGATTCGACCCGGCTAGCCAACATCTTAGTTTCACAATAGAAAAGAATTTGAGGCCGATGTAGGTGGAGAATTTTTTTGAGTGCTAGGCGCGTTCGAGGCTTCCCTAGACCTCGAACGTTCCAGCTTAGTATTTTCATGGTTGTTGGCGGGCCTAAAATTCAGCACCCGCAGATACTTTTTCTTCTATATCTGCCTCATTTTCCCCTGCATCTGATATCTCTTCTGTTATCTTTAGCTGTCGGGCTGTTCTATCGGAACTAATGTGGTTGCAGTAGTATAAGTTTATTGCTAAACTTGTGTGGTTTCCCATGTGTGGTTGTTTTGTTGGACTGGGCACTCTTTGTTTTTTGTATTGTGACCTGAGCTACTTATCATCGCTACTAGGTCGTTTTGCACCTGTTAACCCCTGATCCTTCGCTCCTTTTGCTATGGGAATTCTTGTCTTAAGGTTTCATTTTCTCGCTTTGGGCCTCACATTAGTCTTTGTTGGGCCACTATTCGTTTCTTTCACTTCTGATCTGGCCCTCTCTTCAGTCTACTTCCTTTTATCTTTTATTATTTCCAATCTTGCTTTATCCACAGGATTTTCGATTTCCTTCAATATTTTTTCTCCCGCCTTTGTACTTTCATAGTTATAGTGTATATCATTAATTGACACCATATTTTGCACCTCGTCGATGTCACAGCCCATACTCTGACTCCTCATTTGCTGGTTTTGCGTTTCTAAAGGGATCAACATTAAATGTGATGTGTTAGGATTCAACATGTTTTTGCATCCTCTAGTTCTGCTCCAGTTTTTCCCTGACCCGATTTATTCAATTCTGACCGGTCTCGGTCAATCGGGTTGTTTGAGCTTGGCTTGGTTGTTGCTTGCACATTTGCTTTGAGATTGGATTGTTCTCGATTGCCTTTCTCTCTATTTCGATTTTACTTTTATCATATTAGCTTGTGTAATAGCTCTCATCCATCCACCATAAGGCAAGTCCTCTTTTTGCTGCCCTTTATATCTCAGGGATTCTCTGTATTGGTGGCCGATATACGCACAAGCAAAAGCAAAAATCCGAAAGTTTTTCATACACAATTGGCATTGGAGTTTTGCCATCCACTTGTTGTAGGAACACAATCTTTTTTAGAGGTTGTGAAATGTCAATGGATATCCTGATTCTCGCAAACTGCCCAATGCATTCCCCAGCTTCATCTGTCTCCACTTCCTTGACTGTACCAATTTTTTATCCTAGCTTTTGAATGGCCTTCTTGTTCATACACATTATTGGTATGTTATGGATCTGAACCCAGAATGTGGTATGTGTAAAAGATTGATTTTTGATATCTCCAATCCCTGTTGGTTTGGTCAAGACTATCAATTCCTGTCGAAATGCCACGGCCCTCCCATGAGCACCCTTTTCTTTTCTTCTTCAGCAGCAAACTTGAATAGGAAAATGTTATCCCCCATGCTTTCTATTTTAACCTCTTTGACAGTTCTCCAAGCCATTTGTATAGTTTCTTTCAATCCCTCCTTGTTTATACTTCTTAATGTTAGTACTTTGAGAGGCTGTTGTATTTGAATTAACTTGAATGAATAAAGTTTACAGGCCATCATCTATATATACATAAAAGAACAAAATGACAACTAGCTAAGGATAACAATTTTAGATAAAAACAAAATAATTCGTGAATCATTAGCCAATGATTTAATGTTTCTAGAACCTTCATCCATTCATTCCCATGTGCTGATATTTCTCTGCGTAACTGTTTTGCCACCTCATTGAATTTATCTCATTTCTTTCATCAGCTGACTGTAAATGGGTGTAGCTCATGTGGCATGCTAATGTGTCACTAAGGTCAGCTGTTGACTGGTCATGGCTGTTATTTTCAACAAAAGGGACAAGAGAGGTCTGAGAATTCAAGTTCTATCACATTCTTGAATGATGATTGAATTTAGCCTATAAGATTGTTGTGAGACAAGTAGAGCCTTTAGGTGAATTAAACTTTCCTATCATTTCTGGAATTTGTCCTTCAAATAGGTTGCTTGACCAAGCAATGAAAGTGAAAACGGTTAGAATTCTCTCCATCTCTCTGTCATCTCCTTTCACAGCAAGAATAGTCGAATAATATTCAGCCAGATATACTTGCACCATAAATTCTATTTTGTTATCTACAAGCATCATACATTTAAAATTTAAAAAGTATTCTGTTGGTAAAAGGCCAGCAGAATGCAGTGTGACAGAGATCAATTATTAGCAACTTAGGAAACGGATACCTTGAATTGGAATTGGAATTGCCAACGGGACCATGGAATCTATTAGATCACAGGATAAGCACTTGCAATTCCGGAAGATCAGCCGACCAATCTGGAAAGTTAACATCGATCTTGTTATTCTCAACATCTAAAGCGTTCAAGTATCCACAACTGACCAAAGATGGTGGCAATGGCCCTTCCAATTGATTGCCATTCAAGTAAAGATTGTTGAAATTGCAATCCTCTGGAAGTGTTTGAGGGTTACTGCAGTGCAATTTGCTCATTCGAAGATCCAGGACATTAAGTGTAGAGTTTACAAGATTTTCGGGAATCACTACACTCAAGTTGTTGTTCGACGAGTCAATATATACAACAGAGCTCAAATTGCAAGAGGAAGATGTACCAGTCAATTTGTTTTGTGAAACTGAAAGAAACTGCAGGAAATGTGGTAGAACCCTTAGTGATCCTTGAAGCAAGTTAGAGTAAAGGTCAAGAAGTTCAACATTCTCCCACGGAAGCTGTTCTATGATGCCTGTTAGAAAGTTGTTAGAAAGAATTAAACCAAACAAAGTATCTTTTCCTATGTCCCACATCCAGTTGGGTATTTTACCATGGATCTTGTTACAAGAAAGGTCCGAAATTTCTAATTGGTTTGCAGTTGTGAAGATGTCTGGGAGCTCACTTACGTTGCCAGCAGATAAACCCAACCTGCGAAGACTGGGTAAAGAAGAATTGACTTTGATTCTGGTGCTCAACATGTTAAAAGTCCAACACCAATTTTATGATCTAATCTAATTAAATTTATCCAAGCTCAAGTTGAAAGCTCAATAAATGAAGATTCAAGAATTATGTAGAGAATGAAAAGTATATCTAATTTAAAAATATCTAATGGTGGTGAAAAAATTTTATTCTAAAAATCTCTTGAATGATTAGATATATTTTTGTAAAATATGGGTATTAAATGTTTATAATTTAATAATTGTGTAGCTTGTATTAGTTTTAAGATATTATAAATATCTCAAAACTCTTTGTTGTATGTGTTAAGTGAGGAGTAAAGAATCAAAAGGGAGAAAGAAGAGTGAGCCATGGGTGCTGTAATATTTATCTCATCAAATATCAATAAAACCTTTTATTTAACAAAATTTTCTTATTTTCCAAATAATTTCAGTTTCAAACAATTTAGTCCTCCTCAGTTTTCAACACAACGACAGTTTGTTACAAGAAAGGTCAAGCATCTCCAGACTTTTGAGTTTTGTGAACATGTAAAGCTCTATATTGCCACTTAAATTGTTCGAGGACAAGCTAACTGTTTGAGGGAAAAATATGATGAACAGTAAAAGTGCCACGTGTCGACTAAAGAAGCGAGTTCAGAACGAATGAAGGTACTCCACGTGAATTGGGATACCCCGCATAAAATAAGGTACTCTATATGGGAAGGGGTACCCTAAGTATAAAGGGGTACCCTCAGTAGTAAGGGGAATAAAATAAGGTATACTGTATGAGAAGAGATACCCTAAGTATAAAGGTATACCATAAGTAGCAAGGGGTATCCTCGTACCTTGGGATATCCTACGAAACGATGTAAGAGAATCCTCCAAAATATCCGCCATGAGCAACGTCTCCACCTCCTAAAAGATTTCCTTTGATTTTGTCAGAAAACGGAATAAAAAACGATACGCAAAAGGGGGGACAGCCGTCTGCCACAGTACAGAATATTACACCAAGGACAGTGGTCCCCAACCGCCTACCCGACAACTACTGCAGAGCTACCCCGAGACCATTCACCAGCGCGCGCCACGTCTCCAAATGATGAGATACGCCTCGGGCATGCATATAACGGCCCAAAAATCATGAAAGCAGCAAAGGAACGTGAGCCAAAGAGGGTACGCCACGTGGCAGGGAGGTACACCATATATAAAGACACCTAGGGTTTACTCTCCACAAGCTTCTCCACACAAGCTTTTCTCCTTCCTCCAATTTTCGCCATTCACACTCCCACTCCAAAAACCAGGTTCTCTCCATCTTTAAACCCTAATTTACAGAGAGCTTGCTAGCTCTCTTCACCTAAAAAGCTCGAGTTTACCCACTTCAAAGAATATCTTGTGTGTCGCTGACCTTCCACCATCGCCGTCTCTCACTCCTTCCTTCTCATCTCATCAGACCTAGGATACCCTACGTCCCACGCAGCAAACCAGTGAGGTACCTCGTCTTTCCCAAAATAATAAATTCATTGTCTTAGATTGGTTTTGAATTCACTCATCCCAAAATCAGTTGAAAACACTAACTTTAGTGAGGTTCACAAGTTCAATGATGCAACTTGAAATTGAGCCAGTTAGTTTTTTTTTTCGCTGAGATAAATGACCTCCGATGATATGAGATTATACAGACTAGATGGGATGATCCCATTGAGAGAGTAATGATACAAATAAATAGTAGCTAAATTTTGAAGACCACCAACAGAAAAAGGAACTGGACCAGTTAGTTCATTTAGGGAGAAGTCTGAAATGAAAGTTGTGTAAGGTTGGTGAAAATTTTCCAGAATTTCAGCGGAGCTGCTCCAGATTTGAAAGAGATGATGGGATGTGACCGCTAAGAATGTTAGAGGAGAGGTCCAAATGCATAAGCTGTGTAAGGTTACAGAAGAATGCGGGAATTGACCCTCTGAAATTGCAATGACGAAGATTAAGGATTGTCAAACTACGGAATTGACTAAAAACTATAAGAAATCTTACTGTAATTGAAATCATTGCCACAGAGATTGAGGTTTTGCGAGTGAGGAAGGAAGAAAAGGCTGTTCATGGAAGGGATGTTTCCGTGAAGGCAAACTGCAACTAACGCCGGGGCCATTCCATGAGCAACATGTTAGGAAATTGGTGGTGAAGCAGACACGTAGCTAAAGTAAAATTATAAGAAAATAAAGAACAAGCACAAAAATAGAGGACACCAGAAATTACGTGGTTCGGCTTTGAGTCTACATCCACGGGCGAAGACAGAAGGAAATATTTTACTAGTGAAAAAAAGTTACAAGTATTGTGATATTTTAGCTCACTTCCCAAAACCCCAATACACCCAAACTCTCAGAATACTAATAACAAGAGCTTATAAATTCAAGCTCAAAACTCTCTCTCAAATGGAATACACTCGATGGAATTGAATGCAGAAACCAAAATGTAGAGCTCCCTTTATATAGCCAAAAATAGTTACTGTGCATTTAATATTTAATTATTATTAATTTTTCTTTTTCTTGTCAAATTTTGACCTGGCTCTCATTTTCTTCATTCTTCTTCAAACTTGCTTCTTCTTCATTCTTCTTCCTTGAATTAAAAGCCGTGTGCAGCTGCCATCTTCTAGATGCACACCTTCTAGATGCAACAGCCACGTGCTTTCACACAACAATCAGTATCATCCTTCCAGGACATCATCTTTGGGTAAGCAAGAACCTCCCGTTCGTTGCAAAGATAAGAAGCTTCTTTCTTGAAGGAAAAGAGTTGCTTAAACAGGAGTACACTCTCAGAGTACAAGAGAAGCAACTGGAGGCAGAAAAGCTAACAAGACAAAGTTAAGCATCCATTTATTTTTCGGTTGAAATCACAAGAACTGATATGATTATATATACACACACACAAGAGAAATGGTGTCCAAGCATGATGAGAAATTAAGAAAGGAATTAGCACCAATTATAGACGTGAATGAGTAACTAAATATATTATAGAACATTTTACTGTTTGAGTGAACCTCAAAATGTTACTTCTCTTGCATATCAAGAGAATTTAGAACATGATGAGCAATTGCTCAGGCCAAACTACAAAAATTTTCAAAGCACGGAAACTTTACAGCTCATATGAAACTCATGGAAGGCATTAAAAGAAATGAAAAGTTAAAAGAGCCATTATCGCAGAGACCGATAGCATTTAATCTTTTTAAGCAGCCACGTTAAGAATTAAATAACGAACACTTGAGCCGAGTGTATGAGTAACAGAAACTCTTTCTAATTCTTCCAGGGTCATTGATGATTTGATTCGACAAAACTTCGAGAGATAAAAGGCAAAAAAACTTTTTATAATTATTCCACCACCAACTCTAACCATTAGACAATGATTATCTCTTCTTTCTTTAACACACCGAGCAATGCGCTAAACAGCGAACACCAAAGCGATAATCAGCATCAAGCATTCTTTTCAAGTGATAAAATTGAAGATTAACATGTAAAAACTATTACTTTAAGCCAAATACTTTGTTTTATTACAAGCAGGTGATTATTATATTGCAAGATCAGGAGTCTGCCGGAATACAAAATCTAAAATAAAATATTCGAAAGAAACATTTGAACAACCTGTTCAGCAAATTTCGCTACAAGTTTATAGTACGATACGAAGTCAAAGTCATTCTTTAAAACATGATTTTGATCATCATTGATCGGTTCCTTTTCACTTTTCAAAAATGGAATTTGACCTCTGTGTGTACTCTGCAACAAGTTGTGCAAATGATGATGACTTGTTCTCTAGCAACCTCGTGGGAGAATCAAATTCCTCGATAAGGCCTAGGTGAAAATTTTGAAAAATCAGAAAAAAATAGTTTGACTGGAAATTATGACAAAATTATTAGATTATGTGACCCTACTAACCATAACTTAGAAGAAGAACCATATCACTATCAATAACAGAAGTTATTCGATGTGCAATGGTTATGACTGTGCAGTCAGAAAAGTGTTGTCTAAGAGTATGCTGAATCAGATTATCAGTAGCTGTGTCAACAGACGCTGTAGCTTCGTCAAGCACCAACACCTTACTTTTGTTGAGTAGCACGCGTGCAAGACATACCAGCTGCCTCTGGCCCATACTCCAATTATCTCCATTCTCCATAACTGCATCATCCATTTGCATACAGACAATTAAACATCTATGCCATAACAAAGTATGAAAATTTTACTAGAGGATATTCAAATGAATAGAGAAAAAGACAGACCTCTTGATTCTAGCTTTCCTTCTTTCTTCCGAACCTCATTGCCAAGTTGGCACTTATCCAATGCCTAAAAGATTTTTAAATTTATGTTAGCAAACCCATTCGAATCTTCAATGATCAAGGCTATCCATTCGAATCTTCAATGATCAAGGCTATCATAGCTTATTTCTGAAATCAAATTAATATGAACCCACCTCCCAAATTTCCTCATCTGCATATTCTTCAAGAGGGTCCAGATTGTTACGTACTGACCCTTCAAACATGGTTGGATCCTGAGGGATGATGCTCAGTCTTGATCGCAAATCATGCAGACCAATTGATGAGATATCAATGCCATCTATCGCAATCAGACCAGCTGTAGGTTCAACAATCCGGAAGAGTGTCTGAATGAGAGTTGATTTACCGCTGCCTGTTCTCCCTACAATGCCAGTTTTCATTCCTCCTGGGAAAGTGCACGTGAGACCCCGCAGCACAAGGGGCAAGTGCGGGGCATAACGTACCTATGCCAAAACCATAATCATTGAAATCACAAAAGAACAAGAGATGTAATCATTTAAAACATGTAACCATACCTGAAGCCCATGAATGTCGACTTCTCCTTGTGATGGCCAGGAACAGTTGGGTCGACTAGCTTCTATCACAAGAGGGGGCTCACTGGGAATACACAAATACTGAAGTATTCTCTCAACTGATATGATCCTGTTCTCCAGATTGCAAAGCTTTGATATAAGCGAAGCTTGTAACATATTTAGATTGAGTCCAAACGTCACCGCCAAGCCTGCAATTGCTGTAGAAATGGAACAAAATAAATAAATAACTCTTTTTCAATATTTACTATCAACAGCGACAAGGCTAACGAATAATACATAGGTTAACCATTTACCTGGATCAATAACTCCCTCTGGGACAGAGATTATGAAAAACAAAGAGAAGACAAATATGATAGAGGACAACATATCAATGCGGAAACACAGCCATTGCATTGCAGCAACAATATGGAATTTGGACCGTGAATATCCATCTACTAGTTTCATATTTATGTCTTGAAACCTCGAAACTTGATCAAAACTCCTGATAATTGTTGAACCCGAAATGGTTTCAGCAAAATGCTGTATCACTGGTGCTTTGCTTACTCCAACCAACCGCGAGAGTTCTCGTGCTGAAGGTAAGTAATATTGCTGATACCAGATACTGATAGCAATCACCGGAATAAAAGCAATAAAAACCTGCCATCCCGCCTGAGATATCACTGCAATGACTCCCAGAATCTGTATCACTGAGAAGGCCACACCCCCAACATTAGACGCAATGCTCAAGTCCACTGTACTTTGGTCAGAAGAAGCCTACGAGAGAGAAGATTAAAAAAGAAATTACTATTACTTGGTATTGTTTTCGTTCTCTGAAAAATTAGGTAAAAATATAAAAGAAAATGTTGATTTAAGCTAAATAGATAAACCTGAAAAAAAGAAGAAGAAGCAAATAGATAGTATTTCAAATCCATGAATTAAGCTAATGCTTGAAAAGCCTAAGTCAATTAGATATGAACACATGCTTACTTACCCTGTTTAGAACTCGTCCGCTAGGTGTTGCCTCAAAGAAGGACATAGGAGCACGGAATAAACAAAAGTGCATTTTATTAAAGAGCAGGGTAGCTGTTTTGAATCCAGCCGTTGCAAGAAGTGTAGATCTTGCAAGGATGCAAAAAGAACTTCCAAGGGCCAAAGCTACGTAGACAATTATCAGTGTGGAGCTCCCGACCACAGGTTTTACGTCCTCCGACACTGGAGTTGCCCAAGCCATCCAATAATTGCTGCCAATTTGAAGGATCTGAAAAAGAATCTGAGCCAACAGTATAAAGGGCACAAGCGCTCCTCCATATGCTGTTGTGATATATTGCCAGTACACTGAGAAACCAACACTGCCCTTCTCTCTCTCTTCTTCCTGAATAAGCTGCCCTTTTGGTCCTGCTACTTCGTCTACTTTATAAGTATGAATATCTTTACTTCCTTCTTTCTTGGTAATCCCATTATTAGTGTCAATACCACGATTCTCTTTACTCATACTATCAGTATCAGAAATAGGCCCTCCCTCTATGGAATCAAGTGCTGATAAGGCTTGCTGATGTGCAGCAACAAGATCCATAAAGTCAGTTCCTGAATTTAAGATGTCACTGTACTTTCCTGCTTGCATGATCTTTCCATCTTTCATGACCTAAAAACAAGATCTGGTTTGTTATAATGGATTTAAAACAAGGATAATGCAATCTAACAGGGAAAGATATGTTAGTGTAATTGCTCACCAGGACTAGATCCGCAGCAGGTAGGAACTCTACTTGATGAGTAACATATATCACTGTTTTGGATCTTAAAAGGCCCAACAAAACTTCCTGCCAAACAAATAGTTTACAAAGATAAGTCTAAAATTATTACAGCTATCCTAACAAGAACCCAACCTCATGAGTAATAGCACTAGAAAGGGGAATAGATTTCACCTTAAAGAGGTGAGATCCAGTATGAGCATCTACAGCACTAAAAGGATCATCAAACAGATAGATATCAGCATCTTGGTAGAGAGCGCGGGCAATCTGTATTCTTTGCTTCTGTCCTCCACTCAAATTGATTCCCCTCTCACCTATCACTGTCTGATCACCAAAAGGGAGTATTTCCAGATCCTTATTCAGGGTGCATGCTTCAAGCACTCGGTCATACTTTTCTCTGTCCATCTGCTTACCGAACAGTATGTTATCTTCAATATTGCCACTCTGTATCCAAGGTGACTGAGCAACATAGGCCTTTGTTCCGCAAAACTTCAGGGCACCGGATATCTTGGGTACTTCTCCCAAAATACAAGAAAGTAAGCTTGATTTCCCAGAGCCAACAGTACCACAAAGTGCAACCCTCATGCCATGAAACACTTTCAAATTAATGTCTTCCAATGTTGGAACATTGGACGAAATATCCCAGGCAAAATTCCCATCAAGTATCTCAATTGCTGTTTCAGAACTACCACTGGGATGCATCTCTACAGCATCAGACTTCAAGTCATCAAGACATAGGAAAGAAGCAATTCTGTCAAGGGAAACCTTAGTCTGAATTATCATTGAAATTGTTTCAGGAAGATTATTTATAGCCTGTTGAAGAATCCGGAATGTCGCAAGGGCAGATAAGATCTTCCCTGACTCTAGTGGGATTCCCAAAAGCACACAAGCACCGAAGGTGGCAGCAGACACAAAAATGGGGGCACTCCGAATGACAAAACCAGTCACTGACCCAGTGTAAAGAAACTTTTTTAGCCATTCAGCCTCAGTCTTTCTGAGGTCAATAATCTTCGACAAAAACTTCATTTCCCAGCCCTGGAGCTTGAGGATTCTCATGTTCCTTAAAATCTCAGAAGTTGCCTTCATTCGGTTACCTTTTGATTTCATCAACTTGTCCTGAAATTTCACTTGCAATCTACCCAAAGGAAAGTTCACTAACATAACTAACACCGTAGCAGAAAATGTCGCAATCGATGCTAGCCCAAGACTTTTATGCAAGATCAACATGGCCAAAGAAACTTGCAAGAGGACCAACCATGAATCATGCATACGCCAACTGAAGTCACCAACCCTCTGAGCATCAATGGTCATGAAATTAATGACTTCCCCACTAGTGTGGCTCTGCTTCGCTTGACATGAAAGGGTCAAACACTTATTGTAGACCATTGCAACAAGCACTGAGCGCATCTTAATTCCGGCCACCTGCAGCCGAAATATCCACTGTGTGAAGGAGAGGCTCTCCACAAGCTTTGCTGCAAAAAAGGTCGAAACCATAACATATCCCTTATGTTTGAAGTCCTGCTCACCATTCAGGTATTTAACGAACGAATCAATTAGATATGGGCCAACATAATTGGCCAATGTGTATATGAGAGCTAGTACTGCTGTAAAGACAATCTCTTTCCACGCAGTGAAGAACAATGCCTTCACCAGCTTGAGTGTAGTCACTCTATTCCCCACAACAATATCCGCCGCAAGCACATTCCTAAACTTTGGAAAGCCCTGCATTACACTATCACAACTATCTAATTGAGGAACGTCCTCAAGGTCCAAAATTTTCTTATTTCCAACAGCAATTAGAGAACCCATCCAAGAGAAAGTGACAATGCTAAACAGACCAGCATTTGAATAAGGAGTTACAATATTAGCCTTTTCGGACTTGATTGATGACACTTCGCCATTATTTATACTGGAATCAACATCCAAAAGGGGTTCTTGCAGGAGGAGGGTATCTTCACCTTCAATTTTCTTCAAAAACGCCGTATAACAGAAAAACAATCCGCTAATAACCGAGACAACATCAGACACTGCATAATCAACTGGTAAAGACACATGCATTGTACAAAGAACAATGTCAATGACAAGACAATAACAAGAAAAACACAAATAAAATCCCCACCAAAGTCCCAATAAAAATGGGAACTTCTGTTCACCAGAATTAAAGAACTGGGTCTGCAAATAAACCCAAATTGCTCCCCATCCAACTGTCCTGAGCACTAAGTCAGCAAAAGCAACTAGTTTGTCTTCGGACAGTCCATTTTTAAACCAAAAAGAGTAGTTCAACAGACTCAACACAAGATTGAACGCTGAAACACCTAAACAACAAAACAGAATCAGCTTATAGCCCGAGCAGTTGTTCCTCAAACTCTCTTTGGACCCTTCACATACACCAACACCAACTTTCAGCTTTTTCCAAACCCATGAGACAAGCAACCCAACTATCAAAACTAAGTGCCAAGAACCGGAAATACCACGAAGGAAAGCTGGTTTAAGAAGAAAATCAGTAGCTGAATACATAACGGAGGATGAGTTTGCAAAGATAGTTAGCAATAGTTCCATTGCAGTATCAAAAGGTTCCAAGTTTTGAGGAGCTTGTTTTAAAAAATGAATGTGCTTTGAAGTGTGGAAGTTATATATGTCAAGTTAAAGGGAACTTGTTCTTGCACACACACATATATAGATACATGAAGTCACAAAATGAGAAAGACAAAGGTACATTTGTTGGGGAAGAGTTGACGGGGAGACCAAGACTGAATTGGCAAAAGTTGAAAACATACAAGGCCACGACTAAGTTCCATGAATCTGTAACTAACAGACATGCATTTTGATTGGTTGGATTTAAAGAATGAAATTGGACGATTGGGATTAACGGTTAGAATAGAAATCAATTGTGGGCAGCTGGTCTTTAACATTTAGAAGAGTTTATTTCCGTCTACACCCCCAAATGTTCTGACAAATGCCAGTAGCCACGCATTTGTTTTTGATGTATACACACCCAACCTACTACTTTTCTAATATTAGAATTAAAAGACCATAATGCCTCTCAATTAAATTAATTTGATTGGGTAAAAGACCTCTTATAAATTTTTAAAATAAAAAGTTCGAATATTTTAAAATCAAATATAATTTTTTTATTTAGCAAGCAGACCTTATTCTTTTTTTAACAAAAGAATTCTAAAACTAAATTTAAGTTGTATACTAACCAACTAGTTTACTTTATATTAAATCATTTTTTTCACTAAAATATCTCTTAATAGAATTACTTATAGAGACATGTCAGTATTAAAATTACTTCATATTTCAACGTCTATCTATTTAATCTAGTGTGAACTTTTTAGTTTGTACTAAAATACTAAACTTGGTTAGAGAAATCAAATTCAAATTTACAGATAAAATAGTTTATTGAACTTACATGCATTTTATATCAAAATAATTTTTTTATGGTTTTAATGAAAAGCTTGTGTGACAGGATTTTTTTTTAAGTTCTTAGAGTTTATGTAAAATTTAAAAAAAAACACTTGTTAATCCTTTGCAACCTTTTGAAGGGATGTTTAAGAATATGCAAGTTCTTCTTGTCCTTTAGAAAAAGAATATTTAGCACAAGTCACAACCAAGAAAACCGATTTGATGGTTCAAAAAGGATTTAATTGAGGATGGTTAATTAAAAATTATCTTTGCGTGATGCAAACATTCTTCAATTTAACAAAGTTAAGTCTTGACTTAAATCAAATCAAGAACAATTAGAAAAATTTTAATGTAAATAAATTCTATTGAGGTTTATTTTTGGAATTCTCAAAGTTATAGAGAATAAATAAAAAAATTTTAAATTTTAGTTATAAGTTTATCTAGAAACAGATTTAGAGAGGAATCTAAGGGGTTCAAACAGTCCATCCTTCTTTTAATTATTGGGTGTTTGAAATATATGTAGAGTAGTGACACAACTACAAACTCTTTTCTACAAACTAGGTTATATAAATTAATGTGGCATCACATGAAATATTGAAAGAAGACATCACTTAGCCCATATCATATAATCTTTATTGTTTTATATTTTCATTCAACCAATCATATTATGTCATATAGTAATTTTCATGTAATGTAATATTTTTATTATTTAACATATTCCTTCAACGAATCATATAGTTTGTACAAGAGTTTGTAAATATAACATTACTCATATAGTAATTGCGTAAATGGACATGTTATTCTCTTGCAAAATCAATCTAATAAAAAAAAATCACCAAAGATTATATTTGTCCTTTTATCAATATTTAGCAGATACGTACAATTATTGATCAGTAATTATTGACAGTTTAAGGTAACTAAAAAACTAATTGTGTGGAGGTGAAGTAATAGATTTTTGAATTATTAGGAGTTGAATAATAGTAGATTTATTTGGGTATATAGTGAAATTTTTCCTGATATTCACATAAAGTAAAATTCATTTTTTTCATTAATTACACTGTTAATTTAGCCCAGTTTTAGTCTTTTTCAAGAATGAATTTCTATCTATTTACGCTAAATCTTAGATTTATTGACAAACAAATTTATTTATTTACTTACGTTGACCTAACATTTAATTCAGGGCAATAATGTCTCTGCGTTGGTCAACAATGTTCAGCAGTTGCGCTCAACCCCAAGCATTTTGGGGTGGGTTGATGAACTTACATTAAATTTTGGGATACTGATGATTAATAACAATGATGGAGGTTATATGAAATTAATCCTGTAAGTCTTGCTGGGTTTACTTAGGTTTCTTTGTAGTATTGTTCTTGGGACGGAGAAGTTTCCATCCATGGCAAAAGGCGGCTTTGTCTAGGATTAATAAGAGCAGATGTCACACATCTGTATACGTGGCAGTACCTTATTCGTTACCTGTCAATTCAATTTCGGTTAAAAGTACGATTTCTTAATTCACAGCGTGACAAAAGAGAGGTCACATACTGCAGCTTTAGTCAATGACAAATATTTTCTTTTATTTTTATTGGTGCGTTTGGTGGTAAGGAAGGATGTTTCCATTCCACTTCCGAATGCTCCCACCAATGAATAAAACAAAATTGGTGACATACTGATTGCCCACGTTTGGGTTTCACGTGCGTGATGAGCAAGGTGCAAGGAGTCACTAGACATTATATTAATTTTGTCTTTTTCTGTCTTCTTTATTTTTTCCTTTTCTTGGGAGCCAAGCAAGGAAAAAAGTCGTGGCCCGTCGATCCCGCCAATTAATCCGTGCATGTAGTTAAAAAATCAACCCTATGAGAACTGCTGTTATAAGAGAATGTTTTGTCATTTTTCTTCAATTCTTGAATTTATCAATAAACAACTTTGACTTTGATTATATTTATGATTTTTTTTAGTTATTTCCAACATTTAATGTTAAGAGCTATAATTTTAATGAGTTAAAACGAAATTAGTAAAAAGCTAAAAATAAAAAAATAACGAATAAAATTATTTTTCTTGTTTTGCAAAAATATTTTTTAATTTTTGCAGTAACAATTAATTTAAGATAAGTTTAATGCATAAGATATATTAGTTACTAACCACTCTTATTCCAATCTAATCCGATGACATACCAAACACAATACAATATGATATTTAATCTAATTCAATTTTATCTTAATCTATTATATCTTATTCTATCACATTTTTTACCAAACAAACCTGGATTCAGGTTCACGCTCCATGCTCCATAGAAATTTAATGCATTTTCTCTGTTCCAGTTTGCCTCTTCCCTTTTATATCTTGCTTTTTTTTCTTCTTTCCTTCCATCCTTGATTTACTGTTAGAATTTTGTCTCTTGTGTTGACTTATTGTTATATTTTTATTTTTTTGTCACTCAATTTTTCCGGATGATCAGAAATGTAATATTTGTTTCCATAATATACTTATCAAGTTGATATGCAAAGTTTTGTGTTTTAATTATGGCTGATGATATAGTGTTATCCCGTAAAATCATGTGATAATTACTTATTGAGTCTTATTATTTTTTTATTTAAGAAATGAATTTATATTGGTGCTGTGTCATTCAGATACAAAACGTGTATTGTATTCTAAAATAAGAAAAAAAAAATGAAAGTAACCTCCAACGGTTTTCAGATTTACAACTTATCTGCTGCAATTATTATAATACTCCGTTAAATGGTGAAAAACAGGGGTCGAGTGAAATGGTGTGCGGGGAAAGAAAAAGAAAAAGAAAAAGAAAAAGTTGTAATCAAATGATTAAATCATCAATAACTTGAGTTTAAAAAAGAAAAAAAAATAGTTATGGTGGTCCCACTTGAAGGCTGTTAAATTTATTATGTTACAGTAACAGTTTCTGGAAATGCTGGGGAATATGTAAGCTCGGATTTCGGGGACTCTAGAGACATGATTTTCTCTTTCCTGAGTGAGAATTAGAGAAGGTCACCAGGGGGACTTTTTCTCTCCGTCGTTAGTGAAAGGTAGCTGGAAAGGAACGCCATGCGGCGCCACTCGAAATTGTTACAGTGTTATTATGAAATAGAAATATCTACAGCACTTCCATGGACTCCGCAAGAGAAAAAGGAAACAAGATTACAAAAGGATCGATCAAAAAGGTCTTGGGCATTATTGCAGACTTGGCGCATAGGTCTGACGGCTTTTTCTTCGAACGACCTAGCTTCCGAAGCAATGCCTGCAAATCTGTCAGAATATATGGACAATTTCATTTGCGGAAACAAAAAAAAAAAGGAAAATTCGTAAAAAGAAAATGTAAACAAAAGAAAATTTAAATTAAGATTGTGAAGGCATTTTAGTTTCTTATATTTAGGTACTATCTTACAAGAAAAAATGAAGGGAAGTTTTTATGAACTAATAATGTTGCATCCTAAATAACATCAATAGTTAATTTTTTTTTTAAATAAGGAGGTGGGTCAACCTAAATAATTTTTATTTTTTCTTTACTTACCCCAAGACTCGAACCCAGGGTTCAGCTGGCATAAGCTTCATGCTGATACCAACCCGACCCGGCAATAATTTACTTTTGAATCATTCATTCAAGGAAAGGCAGCTATGCAATCCTCTACTACAAAGAACAGTTACTTCAAACATTTACAACTCTTCAACAATGCAAAATACACGAAACACCGCAGCCATCAATGCACACTATTCATTATTTCTAAAACTGAAAATCAACATATAGAAAATGTTTTTTCACAGGAAACAGAGAAACTTTTATTACCCCAAGCAAAGAAAAATACATAATTTTAATACAAGCGCTCCATTTGAGTCACTTAGCCATGAAAATTTCACTACCAGTTTGTAGCGCGACATGGTCAAAGTCTTCCGGAAAAACTCAATTTTCATCATCATCAATAAACTAAGCAAAATCGTGTTTTGCAACGGTATGGCTTCAATTTCTGGCCGCTACTCTAAACTGGAGCTGGACCTCTGTGTGTACTCTGCAACAAGTTGTGCAAAAGATGATGACTTGTTCTCCAGCAACTTTGTTGGAGAATCGTATTCCTCGATAATCCCTAGATCAAAATATTTAAAAATTAAAAAAAAAAAGGCCAAGGAATTTATTTGGAACATTTTATAGATTACATAGCAATCCTAACCATGACTCAGAAGCAGAACCATGTCACTATCAATAACAGAAGTTATCCGATGTGCGATGGTTATGACCGTGCAGTCAGAAAAGTGTTGTCGAAGAGTTTGCTGAATCAGATTATCAGTAGCTGTGTCAACAGATGCTGTAGCTTCATCAAGCACCAATACTTTACTTTTCTTGAGTAGCACACGCCCAAGACAAACCAGCTGCCTCTGGCCCATGCTCCAGTTCTCTCCATTTTCGGTAACTGCATCATCCATTTGAATATAGACAACTAAATTTCTACCATAACTAAGTATAAAAATTTTACTTGGGAAAATTCAAGTGAAGAGAAGAAAAGACAGACCGCTTGAATCTAGCTTTCCTTCTTTGTTTCTAACTTCATCCCCAAGTTGGCACTTATCCAAAGCCTAGAAAAGAAAAATTTATAGTTATTTTAGCAATTAGCAAATGCATCCCAATCTTCAACGATTGAGTCTAAAAACACAGCACGCTAGATTTATGAATAAACATGGTTATCATAGCTTCTTTCTGAAATCAAATTAATATGAACCCACCTTCCAAATTTCCTCATCTTTGTATTCTTCAAGAGGGTCCAGATTGTTACGTACTGTTCCTTCAAACATGGTTGGATCCTGAGGAATGATGCTCAGTCTTGATCGCAAATCATGCAGTCCAATTGATGAGATATTGATGCCATCTATCACAATTTCACCAGCTGTAGGTTCAACAATCCGGAACAATGTCTGAATGAGAGTTGATTTACCACTGCCAGTTCTCCCTACAATGCCAGTTTTCATCCCTCCTGGGAAAGTGCATGTGAGACCTCGCAACACAAGTGGCAAGTGTGGAGCATAACGGACCTATGCCACAACCATAATCATTGATTATGAAAGCATCATAAAAGGATAAGAGATGTAATCATATAGAACAAGCAAATATACCTGTAGATTAAGAATGTCAACTTCTCCATGTGTTGGCCAGGAACAGTGGGGCCGACTCTCTTCTATCACAAGCGGGGGCTCACTGGAAATACACGTATACTGAAGTATTCTCTCAACCGATATAATCTTGTTCTCTAAATTGCATAGGTTCCATATTACCCAAGCTTGTAACATATTTAGGTTGAGTCCATATGTGACAGCCAAACCCGCAATTGCTAGAGGGTAAAAAAACCACAACTTTTAACTCTCTTTCATTATTTACTCTCAATAGCAATAAGGAATAGTAAGTGGTTAACCACGCACCTGGTTCAATTACTCCCTTTGGGATAGAGATTAATAAAACCAAAGAGAAGGCAAATGTGAGAGAAGACAACATATCCAGGCGGAAGCAAAGCCATTCCATTGCACCAGCAATATGGAATTTGGGCCGAGAATATCCATCTACCAACTTCATATTTGTGTCTCGAAACCTTGATTCTTGATCAAAGCTCCTGATAGTTGTTGAACCCGAAATTGTTTCAGAAAAATGTTGTATCACTGGTGCTTTGCATACTCCAACCAACCGTGAAAGTTCTCGTGCTGAAGGTATGTAATATTGCTGGATAATTGTAAAAACATGAGAAATCTTCTTTCCAGGAAAAGGAAACTAAAATCAAGATATTGAATATTGGAATGAGTGGGGGACAGAATACAATACATCATTAACATTTCCTTGCTAAGTTCGATGAGAAAACATAATTTATAGCCAGATACGCAATCCCCCAATAGGTGCAAAACAAAGACAGCAATTCTAATTCTTGACTGCTATATACTTTAAAATCTTTATTTAGATATGCTATGAATACTGCTGCAGTCCTATGGTAAAAGCTATTGTTGGAGAGAGAATTTCAGAATTCGTTTATGCTGATATCTCAGAGTCATTCACTGCTTAAGGGCCATCATACTTAGTTATCCAAAATATGCAACATTATAGCATCACCAAAAGGCTCTTCCAATGAAAGTTTACTTATTATTTGAAGAGCCACAGAAGCAAAAAGCGTTTCAAAAGGCTCTCCAAATAAGATTCTTTCAATGAGATTATTCTTCTCTCTCTTCAATATGCAACATTAGAGCATCAACAAAAATCTCTTCAAATGAGATTTTACTTATTATTTGAAGAGTAGCATAAGCAAAAAGTATTTCAAAAGGCTTTTCAAATAAAAGTCTTCAAATAAGATTGTCCTTAGAAAGACAATCTCATTTAAAGAATCTCATTTGGAGAGCCTTTTGGAGCCTTCAATTTAGTATTATATTTTTTTTTATCTTCTCATTCTTGAAAGGAGAGATGTGTTATAATTGTTATTATTTTGGTGGAAAAAAATTTGATCAAAATAAAATGAACATATTTTTATTTGAAGAGCCTTTTGGGAGATGTCTAATTTTTTCACTCTTCTATTTACCACATGGGTAAGCAAATAAGTATTTGAAGAGCTAAATTAGAAGAGTCTTTCGGTGATACTCTTAGACTGTGAAAGCATGTTTAATAGAAGCCTTAGGTGATTTGAATAACATAAGAATGGGCCAATAAAGTTACGTTCTTAATCAAGAGACCCATTTCACATTGATAGACTAAAAAAAAAAAAAAAAAAACCTCATGGCCCAATTATTATCACAGCATTCTCTACCATAGAATTCAGCCTTCAGGGTCAACCAGACGGCTTCTTTGAGGAAGCGGCGCAAAGGTGCTCAAGGGCTTGTTAAGAAAGGCGGCAAGGGCTGACAAAGGGGGGAAAAATAAGAAGTGTTGTCTGGTTCCACCTGAGCAATGGCTTAATAAAGGTACATTCTTAATCAAGAGATCAATCTCACATTGATAGACCTAAAAAAACCATCTTGTAGAGGACAATAATCAGCACAATTTTTATGAAATATACAGTAAGCTCACTGGCAACGCAAAAAAGTTTAGGTTTTCCAACTACTTGTCATCTTGAGCAATCAGCATTTGATGCACAACCTAGAACATCTAACGCTTGCAAAAGTTGAAAATAAAAATTAGAAAAACGAAGAGATAAGAGTTGAAAGATTACCTGATACCAGATGCTGACAGCAATCACAGGGATGAAAACTATAAAAACCTGCCATGCAGCCTGAGACATCACCGCGATGATTCCCAGAAGCTGGATCATTGAGAAGGCAAAAGCCCCAACTTGAGATGCAATGTTCAAGTCAACGGCACTTTGGTCAGTAGAAGCCTATGAAAGAAAGCAGATTAAATAAGCAATTACTTTTACTTGCCTTATTTTGGTTCTCAGAAAAACTAATCGACAAAAATGAAGTGCACTAGATTTGAACAGATGCTAACTCACCCTGTTTAGAAGTCGTCCACTAGGTGTTGCATCAAAGAAGGACATAGGAGCACGGAATAAACAAAAGTGCATTTTATTAAAGAGCAGAGTAGCTGTTTTGAATCCAGCAGTTGCAAGAAGTGTAGATCTTGCAAGGATGCAAAAAGAACTTCCAAGGGCCAAAGCTACATAGACAATTATCAGTGTGGAGCTCCGAACCGCAGATTTTACATCCTCTGACACTGGGGTTGCCCAAGCCATCCAATAATTGCTGCCAATTTGAAGGATCTGAAAGAGAATCTGAGCCAACAATATAAAGGGCACAAGCGCTCCTCTATATGCTGTTGTAATATATTGCCAGTACACTGAGAAACCAACTCTCCCCTTCTCCCTCTCTTCTTCCTGAACAAGCTGCCCTTTTGGTCCTGCTACTTCGTCCTCTTTATCAGTCTGAATATCTTCATTTCCTTCTTTCGTGGTAACCCCATTAGTAGTATCCATACCACCATTTTCTTTATTCATACTTGTCCTTTCAGAAACAGGTTCTCCCTCAATGGAATCAAGTGCTGATAAAGCTTGCTGATGTGCACCCACAAGAACCATAAAGTCAGTACCTGAGTTTAGGATGTCATTGTACTTTCCAGCTTGCGTAATCTTTCCATCTTTCATAACCTAAAAACAAGGTTTGGTTTATTGTTAAGGGATGTATAAACAAGGGATATGCAATCCAACAGATAAAGAAATGCAATGTAATTGCTCACCAAGATAAGGTCCGCAGCAGGCAAGAACTCCACTTGATGAGTAACATAAATCACCGTCTTGGATCTTAAGAGGCCCAACAAAACTTCCTACCAAACAAATATTATGAAAAAATAAGTCTCAAATTCTAAGTTTTCATTAGGAAGAAGATGATAACATTGGAGTGAGTAGTGGTACTTGAATAAAACCAAATACAGTTATCCAAGCAAGAGTCCACCCTCATGAGTGGCATCCCTCCAGCTCCAAATATACCAGGAAAAGAAAAAGTAGGAAGTCCAAAAGTCACAAGAGAGAGGAATAGATTTCACCTTAAAGAGGTGAGACCCAGTATGCGCATCAACAGCACTAAAAGGATCGTCAAACAGATAGATATCAGCATCTTGGTAGAGAGCGCGAGCAATCTGTATTCTTTGCTTCTGTCCTCCACTTAAATTAATTCCCCTCTCGCCTATAACTGTCTGATCACCAAATGACAGGATTTCCAGATCCCTTTTCAGGGAACATGCTTCAAGCACTCTGTCATACTTTTCTCTGTCCATCGGCTTACCGAACAGTATGTTATCTTCAATATTGCCACTCTGTATCCAAGGTGACTGAGCAACATAGGCCTTTGTACCGCACAACTTCAGGGTACCAGATATCTTGGGTACTTCTCCCAAAATACAAGAAAGTAAGCTTGATTTCCCAGAGCCAACAGTACCACAAACTGCAACCCTCATGCCGTGAAACACTTTCAAGTTTATGTCTCTCAATGTTGGATTATTGGAAGAAATATCCCAGGCAAAATTTCCATCAACTATCTCAATAGCTGTTTCAGAGCTACCTCTGGGATGCTTCTCTACAACATCAGACTGCAAGTCATCAAGACATAGGAAAGATGCAATTCTGTCAAGGGAAACCTTGGTCTGAATTATCATTGAAATTGTGTCAGGAAGATTATATATAGGCTCTTGAAGAATCCTGAATGTTGCAAGAGCAGATAAGATCTTCCCTGACTCAAGTGGGATTCCCAAAAGCATACAAGCACCAAAGGTGGCAACAGACACAAAAGTGGGGGCACCCCAAAAAACAAAACTGGTCATCGCCCCAGTGTAAAGAAATTTTTTCAACCATCCAGCCTCAATCTTTCTGAGCTCAACAATCTTGGACAAAAACTTCATTTCCCAGCCCTGAAGCTTGAGGATTCTCATGTTCCTTAAAATCTCAGAAGTGACCTTCATTCTTTTATCTTTTGATCCCATCAACTTATCTTGAAAATTCTCTTGCAGTCTACCCAAAGGAAAGTTTGTTAACATAATTAATACTGTAGCAAAAAGTGCAGCAATTGATGCTAGCCCAAGATTTTTATACAAGATCAAAAGGGCTAAAGAAACCTGCAAGATGACCAACCATGGATCATGCATATACCAACTGAAGTCACCAACCCTTTCAGCATCAACGGTCATGAAATTAATGATTTCCCCACTAGTGTAGCTCTGCTTCGCTTGGCATGAAAGGGTCAAACCCTTATTGTAGACCATTGAAACAAGTACCGAGCGCATCTTAATTCCAGCCACCTGCAGCCAAAACATCCAGTGTCTCTGGGCAAGGCACTCCACAATCTTTGCTACAAAGAAGGTGGATACCAGAACATATCCCTCATTTTTGAACTCCCGTTCCCCATTGAGATATTGAACGAATGTGTCAATTAGATATGGACCAACGTAGTTGGCCAATGTGTATAAAAGCGCTAAGATTGCGGTAAATACAATCTCTTTCCAAGCAGAGAAGAACAATGCCTTCGTCAACTTGAATGCAGTCACTTTATTCCCCTCAACCCTATTGGCCTCAAGCTTCTTCCTAAAAATTGGAAAGCACCCAACTACACTATCGCCACTATCTAGTTGAGGAACATCCTCAAGGTCCAAAGTTTTCTTATTCCCAAGGGAAATCAGAGAACCCATCCAAGAGAAAGTAAGAATACTAAACAAACTAGCATTTGAATAACGAGTGACGTTATCAGTCCTCCTGGACTGGATTGATGACACTTCACCATTACCTATACTAGAATCACCATCCAAAAGGGGTTCTTGAAGAAGAAGGGTATCTTCACCCTTGTCTTTCTTCAAAAATCCCACATAACAGAAAATGAATCCGCTAATAACGGAGACTACATCAGATACTAAATAATGAACTGATAAAGACACATGCTGTGCGTACAGAACAATATCAGTGACAAGACAGTAACAAGAAATACATAAATAAAAACCCCACCAAAGTCTCAATAAAAGTGGGAATCTTTGTTGACCTGAATTAAAGAACTGGGAATGCAAATAAACACAAATTGCTCCCCAACCAAGTGTTCTAAGCACTAAATCAGCTAACGTAACTAGTTTATCACCAGACCAGTCATTTCCAAACCAAGAAAAGTAATCTAACAAACTCAAAACAAGGTTGAACACTGAAACAGCTAAACAACAAAACAAAATCAGCTTATGCCTCAAAACCGATTTCTTCTTAAACATCTCCTTATACCCTTCACTATCACTAACCCCAACTCTCAACTTTTTCCAAACCCAGGAGACAAACAACCCAAGTAACAAAACTAAGTGCACGGAACCAGAAATCCCGCGAAGGAAAGCTGGTTTAAGAAGAAATTCAGTACCTGGATACATTTGTGGAGGGCTTATTCAAGTAGTCCAGTATATGCACGCGGAGTTAGTGGCACTTGGTTTTGTGTGTGCGGGTGCATATATATATATATATATATATATATATATAAAAGAATAGAAGGCAGAATGATTAATGAGAAAGAACAAAAGGCAAAATGACAAATGAATAAAAACAAAGATTGATTTCTTGGGGAAGAGTTAACGTGGAGGGTAAGAATGGAGAGGCGGAGAGAACAAAGGACACGTTTCTTGAGCCAAATACATAAAAAAACAAGGAAATGATAGGCTGTATCTCTGAGAAAACCTGATCGAATGGACGCAGAAGATTTCAATTTACTTAAATTATATTTCTTTATTTTCACAAGGATATTGCTGATCAATAAACACCAACAATAAATGAGCTTAATGGTAGTAGTCAAATCAATGAGGTCTCCGCCCCACACCCCAATTCAATTGTCTCCCGGACTTGATTGAGCAATTATTTAGTCTTTTTTTTTAATCGATCATATGTGTTTAAATTCTGGTCGGACTGTATTCTCTCTCTCTGTACACACACACACATATATATATATATTCAAACTCTTAATTATTTTTAAACAGATTTAAAAAATCAATGATTTTTTTAATTGATTAATTGTAAGCTCCGTGGAATTTAAAGTTAGTAAAATTTGACATAATTCGATTACTCGACATCGAACACAATAAAAATAAATAAATATGAGTTATTAAATTTAACACAATTATTAAATAAATTGAGTTCAAATTAACATAATTTTTTTATATATTGGGTTAGAGTTAAAATTCTTGATCCATTTACCAAATCAATAACACGATTATATATATTTTTAAAATTAATTTGTAAGTTCGTATTATCAAAACTCAAAATTTGGACATGATTTTTTTATCTTTTTTAAGGATTAACATATATACAATATTTCATTTATAAAAATGTATTTAGATTTAGAACTCCAATAGTATAAATATGCAAAATGTTAGTAGACACGTATATTTTATAATATTAATATATAATATTATTTATATATATATAATTAAAACTTCAATAGTATAAAATGTGTAATATTTTAGTGTGTGTATATATATATAATAATTAAAATTTATAAATATTAAGCGGGTTATTGAATAATTTGTTTATTCTTAGTATCAGATTTGGATCTCAAAATTTTAATAAAATTATTAAATAAGTCATATTTGAATCAATATAAATTTAGAGTAATGATACAATCACAAATTCTTATACAAACTTATTTTGTACAAACTGACGTGACATTAATTCATTGGTTGAATGAAATATCACTTGACCCACATAATTTGTTTTTATTAATTTATATTTTCATTTAACCAATGAATTAATAGCATGTCAATTTGTACAAAATAAATTTATATAAGAATTTATGACTGTATCATTACTCATAAATTTAATATGATACAAAACTGACACGACATAAATATAATCCAACGATCCATTTTGTTAATTCTAATGAAATCACCCTTGCGATATATATATATATATATATATATATATATATATATATATATATATATATTTTGTTAATTCTAATGAAATCACCCTTGCGATATATATATATATATATATATATATATATATATATATATATATATATATATATATATATATATATATAAATTGGAGCCATGCCATATTATAAAAGAAAAAGTAAAGGCATTACAAAATTGTTTTTGGATAAATTACAGTAAAAAGTAGGAAGACTTTTTGTTTCCCAAAATGAGCTTCCCGTCATTCGTTAAAAAAATAAAATAAAAATGAGCTTTTAATAAAGTGGAAAAGAGGGAACAGAAGCCAGTCAACATTACGAGGCAAACAAGCCCCCAAAGTCCAACTTTTATGTCTTTATTATCTTGCTGAGTTCAGAAATTCTGAAATCGTACGTCACAGAAACTGAAGTGACAAGTTGACAAATAAGGCATGCCCCGTATTATCCGGATGTAGAGAAAAACAACAGAGTTTGGGGGTTAATTTCATTTAAACCCCCATTATTATTATTAATCATCAGTATCCCGAACTTCAACGTAAGTTCATCGATCCACCGCCAAATTCATGTCCGATACGGTTAAGTTAAACTGCCGACCATTGTTGACCAACGCAAACACGCTATTGCCCTTGATTAAATATTAGGTCAATATAAGAAAATAACAATTTATTTTTCAAGAAAACAACGATTTAATGTAAATAGATAAATTTCAATTAACCATCTTCTACAAAATCATTTTTGAACCATCAAATTGGTTTTTTGGGTTGTGATTTGTGCTAAATATATTTTTTTTTAGAAAGGAGAAGAAGAAATTCTCTCCTCAAAAGGTTGCAAAGGATCAACAAGTGTTTCTTTTTATTTTACATAAACTCTGCGAGATAAAAAATTAAGAGGTAATTCCATCTTGTGTTATTGATAGACCATGCATGTAAAGCCAAGAAAATATTTTATCTATAAACTTGAATTTGATTGCTCTAACCAACTTTTATATTTTAGTACAAACTAAAAAGTTCACACTATGAAGCAATCTTAATACGAGCATGTCTCCATAATTAATTCTATCAAAAGATATTTTTAGTGAAAAAAATATTTGAATATAAAATAAACTAGTTGGTTAGTATACAACCTAAATTTATTTTTTTTAAAAAGGGCCTGGTTGCTAAATTTTTAAAATATTTGTATATTTTATTGTAAAGATTTATAAGAGCTATTTTAGCTAATCAAATTAATTTAATGGTGAGGCATCATGGTCTTTTAATTCTAATAGTGGAAAAGCTGGTCGGTTGGCGGTGTATACATCAAAAACGAATGGGTGGGTACTGACATTTGTCAGAACATTTGGGGGAGTCGATGGAAATGAACCCTCCTTTGTGTTAAAGACCAGTTGCCACAATTGATTTCTGTTCCGGCCGTTAATCCCAACCGTCCAGTTTCAGTCTTTAAATCCAACGAATCAAAATGCATGTCTGTTGGTCACAGATTAATGGAACTTAGCCGCGGCTATAATTTGGTTCCCCATCAATCAATAAAAACAAAAAAATGCTGACGTGTCGGTTGCCACGTTTGACTTGAGTTCGATATGTGTGCGGAGCAAGGAAAAATGACGAAGCTTTAATTTATTGGGCGTTTTCCCGGAAGCCAAACAAGGAAAATAACTTTTATGGGATCCTGAGGATTTCCAGTTTTCCACTTCAAGATTTTATTTGGAATTTTCCGAGAAAATTTGTCGCCGTGATTAGTGAGTGCCTAAGGTCCACAGAGTGAAAGCTTGAGGCACACGCAATGAGGTTTTTGCAAGTGTTACTGGCATGAAATGGACTCATTTTGATGTTAATTATTTCCCCTAATACAGTGATGCAGTTTTCCGAACACGTGTTTGACCAATTTGGCGAAAGTGTAACGTGATAATACACATTAGCGTGATAATTTTATGATATTTTTTAAAAAAAGTTAAAAAAAAATGAGAAAAAGTCTGTTAAAAAAAAAAAAATAAATTGAATAGAAAGAGAGTAAAATTCTCTTATCTTTATTTTTTATTATCATTTCTCTTTTATTTTTAATCTAAATGATTGGTTCATTTTTTTCAAATTTTATTACTTTCATGCATTTGCTGCTTTTCCATTGTCCACTTGCTTTTAGTTTTTCTTCTTCCTGTTCTTTTCCCCACCTGTTATGATTTATCTTTATTTTTCGAATGAGGGGGAAAAAATAAACCGAAGGCATTTTGTTTTATTATGATTTAATCATTTTGATTTTTGATCTAAATGATTGATTCATTTTTTCCAAACTTTATACTTTCATGCATTTGCTTTTCCATTGTCCACCCGCTTTTAGTTTTTTGTTCCTTTCCTTCTCCCCACTTGGTATGATTTATCTTTCTTTTTCAAATGATAAAAAGAATAAAGAAAGAAGATTAAAACATTTTATTTCATTAAGATTTAATTTTTTAAATGTGGATTCAATATAAGTGGTTTCACTCATGTATTTCAAGTACTATCATTCTCTTATATGTTGAGCAACCACTTTTGAGTTATAGTAAGCTAACCCCCTCAATATAAACTTACGTAAATTAGGTTTCATGAATTTCATTTTTTAAGAAACTTACAATTGCCAAAGACAATTTTGGGAATCAATTTGAAATTCTAGAATCTCTTCATAATGCAGATGTGAGATGTCACGGCCCTAAATTACCCAAAAAAAAAAAAAAAAGGCGATCGCACCCAAGTAAAAATTATTATTGAAATCTGATTTAATTAATTTAAGGTAATTAATTATTATAAAATTCGTCCTAAATATCTGACGAGTTTGCATGACACATTGGAATCTTAATTACATATTCGATTTATTTATAACGAACTTTCTTGAGCAACATTTATCGGGAAAAAGAAATATGGAGGAAAGGAGGAAATCAGGACCCTTCTTGGAATGTGCAATGCTTTTTTCGTTGAATACAATATTTTGTTCAACCGTAGCATCTATTTCTACTGCAAATTTTGGAATTTCTTGGAATCCAAACAAGATTTATTGAGCGATGAGCCTGCGATTGGTATTGCCTCCCACGTTACGAATTCTGAACACTGAAGTCATTCAGTAAGAGATAGAGGCAGGCCAGCTTTAGAGTTTCAGGGATGGGGCGAAATTTTTTTATGTGGTTTTTATTTATTTTATAATTTTAATATTAAAAAATATATAAAAAGAATTAAAATTTATTTTATTTTTTATTTTTTTAATTTTAATAATGATAAAAAAAGGTAAAAAATTTTAAAAATAAAACCTAAAAAATAGTCAAGAAGATATATTTTTTTATTTCATTAAAACCGTTAAAAACAAACAAATAAATAAATAAAAACAATATTTTTTTTAAATAGAATATTTAAAATGACAGAGTACAAAATTTTGAAATGATGAATTGATGTTCAAAAATAAAAATGGACTTTATATTTTAAGAAACTAATTAGTTTACATGAACCAATGAATATAATAATTTTCTTTGTAGAGAAAAGAACAAGAAATTTTTTTTCATTTACTAATTCTTGAGATTATAAAATTTTTAATAGAAATTAAAAGAAATACTAAAAATCAAAAATTCTAACATTGAATAATTAAAAAGGTAAATAATTTTTTTGGAAATAATAATAATGAATCAACTAATGGTTAAATTGTATTATTAATTATATGTCTTTAAAATTAAGTTTTCCAAAAATAGATTTTTTTTATAAAAAATAACTCTTAATTTCTTAAATACGTATTAAAAAATTTATTAATTAGAGAATTATTAAGGAAATACTCAAAAAATAAGACCTTTTTAAAATATGAGGTCTTAGGCGACTGTCTTATTTACATATACCTAAAGTCACCCCTGGACAGAGCAGCTATTGCGGGTGTGGATTTTGAAATATTCAAGAAGATAAGAGAAATGAAATATTATTTACGATTAGCACCTCGATAATGAATAATTAATCTTCATATATGATAATGAATGATAAATGACATCATTTTAATATATATATATATATATCATTTTAGGTTTCTTTAATGCAGACATTTTTAAACCGTACGATTTAAAAGAATTAGTTATTGAATGAACTATAAAATCATACGGTTTAAAAAAATTAAAAACTAATTCCCTTAAGTTTCATGATTTAAAGTGTGTCCACATAAAACAAAAAAAATAAGGGCACCCGCACTAGAGAAGAACTATATATATATATATATATATATATTCCAGCTTCAAAGTATTATTGAAAATATAAAAGGCTAATCATTTATTTTTGTAAGTAATTTACTTAATTTTTTTTAAATATGATAAACGATCCCTTGGATATTAGGATAGAGTGATGCTAAACTTTTCAACAAATATTTCAACTTTTACAATCTTAAATAAAGTGAAATTCCTTTATTGGCTGAGGGGATTAAGCACTAAATAGCTCTGAACTTGCAATACTTTTGTGGATGTTACCGGAAACTGCAATAAGGTGGTAGGCAAATCTGTTCCTGTCTTAAGAATGAACAAGGCAGGAGGGGCAGAGAGCCTCCGAACAAAAATTTATTGTCTTGGATTTTCAGAGCCTCTTTCGGTGACCTCTGGTGAATGAAATGCTTCTGTTGTTAACAGTTGATCTGCAGTTGGAATATAACGTCAGAGTTAGAAATCAAGCAGTGCACACAATCTATAATGACACATGCCTAGAAAGCAATAACAATATTAAAGTCAAAACGAGCCTGAAACTCAAGTTTCTTAGTCGTCAAGCAACTTAACTCAGCTAAATTTCGTTTGCTAAGCTATGGCCTTCAATTCCCAGCTAAACTGGAACTGGACCTCTGGGTATACTCTGCAACAAGTTGTGAAAAAGAGGATGACTTGTTCTCTAGCAACTTTCTTGGGGAATCATATTCCTCGATGAGTCCTACAAGAATATATTTTTAAAATGTTTTTTATATTCAATGATAAGCAAGCTATAAAAGGAATTGGACATACTGACCATGACTGAGAAGCAGAACCATATCACTGTCAATAACAGACGTTATCCGATGAGCAATGGTTATGACTGTGCAGTCAGAGAAGTGCTGCCGGAGACTTTGTTGGATCAGATTATCAGTAGCAGTGTCAACAGATGCCGTAGCTTCATCAAGCATCAAGATTTTTCTTCTTTTCAGTAGCACACGGCCAAGACATACCAGCTGTCTCTGGCCCATGCTCCAGTTCTCTCCATTCTCAGTAACTACAGCATCCACAAGACCATATATAAAGGAAATTCTGAGTCGCATCTAAAATTTGGAAAACTTCACTACAGCTCATACAATAGAATAGGAAAAAACACAGACCTTTTGAATCTAGTTTCCCTTCCTTCTTCCTAACTTCATCTCCAAGTTGGCATTTATCCAGAGCCTAAACCATTTCAAGAAATATTAGCATAATCTATCTTCCATCATCAATTGCAAGCCTGAAAACACTGTAAAGGCTTATTCCTACCTCCCATATTTGCTCGTCCGTATATTCTTCAAGAGGGTCTACATTGCTTCGCACAGTCCCTTCAAACATGACTGGATCCTGGGGAATAATGCTTAGTCTTGTCCGCAAATCGTGTAGTCCAATCAATGAGATATTGATGCCATCTATAAGAATCTGACCAGCAGCAGGTTCAACAATCCGGAACAGTGTTTGAATGAGAGTTGATTTACCACTGCCCGTCCTCCCTACAATACCAGTTTTCTTTGCCCCTGGGAAAGTACACGAGATACCTCGCAACACAAAGGGCATGTGTGGTGCATAGCGAACCTACATCATAACAGCAATCGTTATTAACTCTAAGGGTATTTGGGATTTAGATCTTGGGCTTTTATTCCATAACTGTTTCAGAATGGAGAACTCATTATCAGTGGGTAGATTTTAAACATCACTAACAGCCAACTAAAAATGGGTTTTTACCAAATACATTAGTTTGCGTGCTTTGAAAAATAAGCAAAAGCACAACAGAAACAAAAAAATTCACAAAAGTTGTTAAGCAAGTAAAATGACCTGAAGATCACGCAGGTCAATCTTCCCATGTGATGGCCAAGAATGGTTGGGCCGACTTTCTTCTATTTCGAGCGGGGGCTCACTAGGAATACAAGTATACTGAAAAATTCTCTCAACTGATATAATCTTGTTCTCCATTTGGCAAGCAAGCCATATTAACATAGCTTGTAAGTTATTTAGGGTGAGTCCATATGTCACAGCTAGGCCAGCAATTGCTTCAGAAAAGGAAATGAGAAAAAAAAAGCTGTTTCATGCTCCTTTACTAATTATTTTTAGTTGCAAGAAGGATTATCAATGACACCATATGTGAACTGCTAACCTGGATCAATAAATCCCTCCGGAATGGAGATTAAGAAAACCAAAGAGAAGGCAAATGTGATGTTAGACAACATATCCAGGCGCAAGCCTAGCCATTCCATGGCAGCAGCAACATGGAATGTTGGTCGAGAATATCCATCCATCAGTTCCATGTTTGTGTCTATGAACCTTGATTCTTGATCAAAGCTCCTGATAGTGGTTGACCCGGAAACAGTTTCTGCAAAATGCTGTATTAATGGAGCTTTGCATACTCCAACCAGCCGAGAAAGCTCCCGTGCTGAAGATATGTAATATTGCTGCATAAACTTGAAAAAGTAAGAAAACTTCTACCCCAAAATTGGTCTCTTATTCAACGAGAGTGAGACTAAATGAAGAAAATATTTCGAAGAGGGACAGGTGGTTAGTGAGAACACAATGTATTGACACTTGCTTCTTTGAAAGTTCTATAACTTAAAGAAAGACAGTACAGTGAGGACCAAGAAGATATCAAAGCTCGAAGTAACTCCATTTGACTGTCAACTAACAAATGTTGGCCTTAAAAGTGCAAAAGCTGACGTAAAAAACATCTATTATTCACATGGAAAACGATTAAACCTATGGAATAGAATACAAAAAGGCATCAAGTGATAATAGATATTAAATATTTAACCAGAATTTTGATGTGCCAATGTCATAATGTGGGCACAGCTTATAAAGAGTTGCCAAGAGCACAAGGATTACCTGATACCAGATGCAGGTAGCAATCACAGGGATAAAAACAATAAAAACCTGCCATGCAACCAGAGACATCACTCCAATCACTCCTAGAACCCGAATGATTGAGAATGCAAAGGACCCAATGAGAGCAGGAATGCTCAAATCAACAGCACTTTGGTCGGTAGATGCCTTGAAGAACAAAAGCAAATTGGTTAAGCAAATACTTCTAGGTATGGTTTTGGTTTTCACAAAACTTTTAAGAGATTCCAATGTTGATTCCCTAATAAAGTTTATTAGACAAGAACGTACTCTGTTTATAATTCGACCACTGGGAGTTGCATCAAAGAAGGACATGGGGGCACGGAAGATGCAATAATGCATTTTATTAAAGAGCAGAGTGGCTGTTTTGTATCCAGCCGTTGCAAGAAGTGTGGATCTGGCAAGGATGCAAAAAGAACTTCCAAAAGCCAAAGCTACAAAAACAATTAATAGCATAGAGCCTGTAACTCTAGGTTTTATGTCATTTGAAGCTGGAGTTGCCCAAGCAATCCAATAATTGCTGGCAATTTGAAGGATTTGAAAGAGCGTCTGTGCCAGCAATATGAAGGGCACAAGAACTCCTCCGTAAGCTGCAGTGATATATTTCCAGTACACTGAAAACTCAACTTTACCTTTCTCCCTCTCTTCTTCTTGAACAAGCTGCCTTTGCGGCTCTGCAACTTTATCTTGTCTATCATTCTGAACTTCTTTGTTTTCTACTTCCTTGACAACCCCATCAGTAGCACTTGTACCATCATTTTCTCCATTGGCAGATCCTTTTTCAGAAAGAGGCCTCCCCTCAATGGAATCAAGCATTGATAAAGCTTGCTTATGTGCATCCACAAGTTCCATAAAATCAGTTCCAGAGTTTATAACATCAGTGTACTTTCCAGCTTGTGTAATCTTTCCATCTTTAATTACCTAAAATATAAGATATAAGGAGAGTTATGGGTCAATGAAGTGGGGAAACACATTCCAACATAAAAAGAGATGATACTTATATTGCTTACCAAGACTAGATCAGCAGCAGGTAAGAACTCCACTTGATGAGTAACATATAATACAGTCTTTGAATTCAAAAGGCCCAACAAAACTTCCTGCAAAATTATTGTACAAAGGTTACCAATGGTATTACATGAATGACTTATTACAACAATTAAAAACGAAGGACTCATACTCATGAATGACATAGCAAACTTTAAACATTCTACAGGGTAAAACTTCCTAGAAAATTGATAGCATTAGAAACAGAATAGATTATACTTTAAAGAGGTGAGATCCTGTATGAGCATCCACAGCACTAAACGGATCATCAAACAGATAGATATCAGCATCTTGGTAAAGAGCACGTGCAATCTGTATTCTTTGTTTCTGTCCTCCACTCAAATTGATCCCTCTCTCGCCTATAACTGTCTGATCACCAAATGACAGGATTTCCAAGTCCTTCTTCAGGGAACACGCATCAAGCACTGCGCTGTACCTTTCCCTGTCCATCTCCTTTCCAAATAAAATGTTATCTTCAATCTTGCCACTCTGTATCCAAGGCGACTGTGCCACATAGGCCTTTGTACCACACAACTTCAGGGTACCAGATATCTTGGGTACTTCTCCCAAAATACAAGAAAGCAAGCTTGATTTGCCAGAGCCAACAGTACCACAAACTGCAACCCTCATGCCGTGAAACACTTTCAAGTTTATGTCTTTCAATGTTGGATTATGTGAAGAAATATCCCATGAAAAATTCCCATCAGCTATCTCAATTGCTGTTTCAGAACTACCTCTTGGTTGCTTCTCAACAAGATCAGGCTGCAACTCATCAAGACAAAAGAAAGAGGCAATTCTTTGAAGTGAAACCTTTGTCTGAATTGTCATTGAAATTATGGCAGGCAGCTTATAAATTAGTATTTGAAGAAGCCTGAATGTTGCAATTGCAGATAATACCTTTCCTGACTCAAGTGGGACTTTCAGAAGTATACAAGTTCCAAATGTGATCACGGACACAAAAGTGGGAGCACACCAAAAGACAAAGGATATTATGGAGGAAGTGTAAAGACATCTTTTCAGCCATCCACTCTCACTCTTTCTGAGATCAATAGTCTTAGACAGAAACTTCAATTCCCATCCCTGAAGCTTGAGAATCCTCATGTTTCTTAAAATCTCCGAAGTTGCCTTCATTCTTTCATCTTTTGATTTCATCAACTCGTTCTGAAATTTCTCTTGCACTCTACTCAAAGGAACATTCACCAGCATAAAAATTACTGTTCCAAAAAATGCTGCAACCGATGCTATCCCAAGACTCTTGTACAAGATTAAAAAGGACAAAGCAACTTCCAAGAGAAATAACCACGGATCATGAATATACCAACTTAATTCAGCAACCCTCTCAGCATCGACAGTCATGAAATTTATGATTTCCCCGCTAGTATTGCCTTGCTTAGCCTGAGATGAAAGTTTCAGACTTTTATTGTAGATCATTGCAATAAGAGCTGCCCGCAACCTAATTCCAAGCTGCTCCAACCGGAAAACAAAGAATCTCTGGCAGAGGCACTCCACAAGCTTAGCAACGCAAAAAGCAGAAACCAAAGCATACCCCTCATTTTCAAAATCCCGCTTCCCAGAGAGATATTGAACTAAAGTATCAATGAGATAAGGGCCAACATAAGTGGCCAATGTGCACAAAACGGCCACTAAAGCTGTAAGAAGAACATCTTTCCAAACGGAGCGGAACATTGCTTTGATCAGCTTTAGTGAGGTGAGTCCACTTCCCAATCCAGCTTCAGTCTCAAGCTTATTCTTAAAAGTTGCAAAGACCCCAACCACACTATTACCACTATCTAATTGGGGCACATCCTCAAGGTCTAAAGTTTTCTTATTGCCAAGAGCAATTAGAGAATTTATCCAGGTGTAAGTAAGAACACTGAATAGACCAGCATTTGAATAAGGAGTCACAGTATCAGCTCCTCTGGACTTGATTGATGCTACCGTCCCTTCACTTTCACCAGAATCTACTTTCAAAAGGGGTTCTTGTAGGATAAGGGTATCTTCGCCCTCGTTTTTACTCATAAAACCCACAAAACATGGAAACAATCCAGTGATAACAGATACAACATCAGATACTAGATACTGAATTGGTAAGTTTACTTGCTTTTGGTACAGGACAATATCAACAATCAGACAGTAACAAGAAATAAAAACATAAAAGCCCCACCAAATTTTCAACAATATCGGGAGCTTTGGTTGCCTTAAATTAAGAAACACTGTACGCAAATAAACACAAATTGCACCCCAACCAAGTGTTCTAACCCCAAAATCGAAAAGGATCACAAGTTGATCATAAGACCTGCCATTTCCATACCAATAAAAGTAACTCAACAGACACAACACAAGACTAGACAGTGAAACGACAAAGCAACAAACCAAAGTCAGCTTATACCACAAAGCTTTCTTGTTCTTGAACCTCTCCTTGGACCCTCCACTATGATCACCTTCACCAACTTTCAGCTTCTTCCAAACCCACAATCCAAACAACCCAAGCAACAAAAATAAGTGCAAAGAACCAGAAACGCCACGAAGGAAAGCTTGCTTGAGAAGAAAATCAGTCCCTGAATACATTTTTGAAGATGAAAAATGAGTGTGCTCTGAGGTTTTATAGGTAACACATTTATGAAGTTAATGGTACTTTTTTTTTTTTTAACGTTATATATGACAGGATTGAAGGCACAAATGAGAGAGAAAGAGATGGATTTCCTGGGGAAGAGTTGACGTGGAGACTTGGAATTGAGAGGCCGAGAGAACAGAGGATATCAACATATGAGCGAGCAATACTGATATTTCCATGAGCCAAATACAGATAAAACAAGAAAAACACTGCATCCGTTTTAACGCTTACTGTCAGAAAGCCATAGGGAGAGTACACAGAAGCTTCAGTTTACCATAAATGTGTCTCTACTTTATTTGTATGAATGAGTGTGACATCGTGTAAAATTGGAAGGACACATTTGATTGGATTTGCATTACATTTAAATCCTTATTTGATGACATATTGATTGTCTCGTTTCAGTATGACTTTCTATTGGAATTTGCGAGGTAAAATTGTCGCAAGTGAATGCTAGCAAGCCGTTGGCCACAACCCAATAATTGCCATGAAATGAGTTCATTTTAATCAATTGATGAAATTTTTCCAAACCCGTGTTTGACCAACTTTGAGAAAGTGGCACCTTATTTCATCCCAATTTTCATTGGGACTTTTCAATAGATTATTATATGCTATGGTATTTATATATTTATGTGTGATTTTCATTGGAATTTTGTCAAATTATATTAATATTACAAAATCTCTAACCATATCAAAATTTCAACAATGATTTTAAAAATGCTAGTTAAAATGTCCTTCCCTCATTTTTATGATGCTTTATTCAAAATTTAAAGTAAGTATGATTCATTTTGTTCAATATATTTGAAAAATTGATACCCCATAAATTTGGTGGAACTTATTGCTTTTTATTTTCTTTGACAAAGTTCATGATCATTTGTGTTATCTTGAATGATTGATTGTTTCTAACAGTTTTGAAATAATTTTGTCTTAGATCCTAAAACAAAATATTCGCAAGATAAACAAATAATTCTGTCTTAAAATTGCTATTAGTTGGATGTAAAAAATTCTCCAGCCATTGTTTGAGTAGATTGCCACTGATAAATGTAAAGGAATAGAGTAATGCAGACTTTTTGATCTAAAAGATTGGTACAAATTTTCCAATTTCATAATCATTATCCTTAAGACTTTTCTTGCATTTGATTTTCCACCGTCCACTTGCTTTCTATGTCTCTCCTTTTATTTATTTATTTTCCTTCCATTTCTATTTCCTGTCTTTTGTAAAATTTCTTTCATTTCTATTTCCTGTCTTTTCAAATGAGAAAAATATTAAAATATCCATTTCATTATGGTTATCTATGTACACAAAATATTGAAAGCTCAGACCTATTTAATTGGGCGGTGCTAGTTTCAGTTGTTGAACAAAAGCTATAAAATTTTGTTTAAGAATAAATGAAATTGAAAATTAAAAAAAAAACACTGCTCCTACAATCCGATTTAATGGAGTTCTTTTAAGAAACTTATAACCAAGGCAAATTTTTCAAATCAATTTGAAATTCTCAAGTCTTTCCGCATTGCGAATGTGTGCATTTTATAATATATTTGTATTTTATTGTAATGAAGATCTTAAATAAATATTTGGGTCACAAAATCAACAAAGCATATGTCGAATATTAAATAATATTAAAATTATTTTATAAAATATTGATATTATATATATAATTAATTATTTAATGTTATATTTTTATTTATTATAAAATATTAAAGTTAATTTTTTAATTATAAAGAATATAATAATCAAAAGGCCTCTTACTATCTTTTATTGAAAACTTGAGGAGTTCATAATTATGTTTTTTTCAAAATTTAGGGGTGTAACTATCTTTTTTGCTAAAAAAATATGTATTAGAAACAAATTGGAGCTCTTTAATAAAAATATTGAAATCTGTAATTTTTTCTCATAGAAGAGTTGTGCAATATTTTGTTCGACCATGAGCAATAAATTAGGATATAGCTCCTACCTCTGCGATAATACTCCTGCATGCTCGACGACGTAATTGTTTTGCAGTGGTTCCTTTTTCTGTAATGATGCTTTGACTTTGTGGGATAGTCACCACTTTACACTCATAAGAATTTATATGAGGGCTCTTGGAATTGGTCCAAATATTTGGTTCTCTTAGCTATGAATGATCATCTCTTGTGACTATTTTACTTTTTGATTGATAAAGTTTTTATAAAAGTTTGCTGGGGTAAATTTTTATAATGTAGGCTGAGTGGTTTGATATATATAAACCTCAATTCCGGTATCATTACCTTGAGACTTTCATTTTATAATTGGTCACGGCTTGCTTTGCTTTCTTTTCTTTTCTTTTTCTGTCTCTATGTATACAATTATCTTTCGTTTTTAAGTGAGAATTAATATTCTCTAGTAAATGCTTTGAAATCTAGAATCGCTCTGTTATGCAGACATTTGTATTTAATAAAATTATGAAATTGAAGTAGTTGTTAATAACTAGTTAATAACGATGAGCATCACAAAATCCTAATAATTTTTTTAAAAAAAGAAGTGCTTGAAATTGCCAAAATTAGAACTTAACTTCATGTAATTCTAAATCCTAATGGAGAAACATGAAGCTATGATAATTATGATTACAAAAACATATATGGATGATTCTCTATCTTCGCATTGGTTGCTACAGGTTCCAAGCAAAAAATGTCAATGAGATTAACCAGTGCCGGTTCCTTCATTCGAATGAATTCTCTCGATCAACTTTGACAGTTCTTCAACCTTGTTTGATCCCAATGGTTGCATTCTTTGTGGTACTCAACAGCTCCTAACTTGCAAAATATTCGCAGATGTTTCAGATAAATGCCACTTGGTGCAAAGTCAATCATTTACGATGATACGCTGAGTCAGGTAGAAGGAGGACAGAGCATACGAGCAAAAAATAATGTCATGATTTTTGGAACCTCTTTTAGAAATATCTGGACTCTGGAGAAGAAACTATTTTTGCCATTATGAACATTTGATTCTGCTGGAGGAATGCAATATCAGAATCGGAAGTCTAAGTCAAGCAGTACACACAAGCTGAAATAACACATTCCATAAATACATTAACAATAATGTCAAAACAAACCTGTAACTTAAAGTTGCTTAGTCATCAAGTAACTTACCTCACTTAATGGTGCAATGGTATAAGGTATGGCCTTCAATTCCCAGCTAAATTCTCAAAACTGGAACTCGACCTGAGAGTGTACTCTGCAACAAGTTGTGAAAAAGACGACGATTTGTTCTCTAGCAAATTTGCTGGGTTATCAAACTCCTCGATAAGCCCTGCAACAAGGGCTCGAAATGTTACTTACATCTGATGACGAGTATGCTACAAAGAAAGCATATATGAATTAATTGGACACACTAACCATGATTTAGAAGCAGAACCAAATCACTGTCAATAACAGAAGTTATCCGATGGGCAATGGTTAGGACAGTGCAGTCAGAAAAGTGCTGCCGAAGAGTTTGCTGGATCAGATTATCAGTAGCAGTGTCAACGGATGCAGTTGCTTCATCAAGCATCAAGATTTTACTTCGCTTGAGTAGCACACGGCCAAGACAGACCAGTTGCCTCTGGCCCATACTCCAGTTCTCTCCATTCTCAGTAACTGCAGCATTCAAATAAAAAAGATGATGGAAACTCTAGCCACAAAAATATTTGCAAAAAATCACTACATATAACAGACTAGGGAGAAAGACGGACCTTTTGAATCTAGCTTCCCCTCCTTCTTCCTAACTTCATCCCCAAGTTGGCATTTATCCAGAGCCTAAAACCATTTAAAGAAATTTTAGCACAATCCAACTTCCATCACCAATTGCAAGCCTGAAAACACTGCATAAGCTTCTGCCTACCTCCCAAATTTGCTCATCCGTAGACTCTTCAAGAGGGTCTAGATTACTTCGAACAGTCCCTTCAAACATGACAGGATCCTGGGGAATAATGCTTAGTCTTGATCGCAAATCATGTAGTCCAATTAATGAGATATCAATGCCATCGATCAGAATCTGACCAGCAGCAGGTTCAACAATCCGGAACAGTGTTTGAATGAGAGTTGATTTACCACTTCCTGTTCTCCCTACAATGCCAGTTTTCTTCCCTCCAGGGAAAGTGCATGAGATACCTTGCAAAACAAGGGGCATTTGTGGTGCATAGCGGACCTACATCACAACCGCGATAATTGATATGTAAAAATGATAAAGGCTAAAGGAGTGTTGGGGATGAAGATGCCGTGGCATTTTACTCCATAACTGTTGCAGAATGGAGTTACTCGTGGTCAAAGCTATATCCTTTGTGGGGAGGTTGTATGACCAGTAGAGTGGATGTTTTCCAAACATACCGAAAACTCATTAAGCAAGTAAAATTACCTGTAGATCAAGCAGGTCAATCTTTCCATGTGATGGCCAAGAATCATTCGGGCGACTTTCTTCGATTGCAAGAGGGGGCTCACTAGGAATACATGTATACTGAAAAATTCTCTCGACTGATATAATCTTATTCTCCAGGTCGCAAGCAAACCATATTAATGTAGCTAGTAAAGTATTTAGGGTGAGCCCATATGTCACAGCTAAGCCAGCAATTGCTTCAGAAAAGGAAAAGAAAAAATAAACTTGTTTCTTGCTTAACTATTACTTCAAATTGCAAGAAGAATAATCAATGATACCATATGCGAACAACTAACCAGGATCAATAAATCCCTTTGGAATAGAGATTAAGAAGACCAAAGTGAAGGCAAATGTGATGGAAGACAACATATCCAAGCGCAAGCCTAGCCATTCCATGGCAGCAGCAATATGAAATGTTGGCCGAGAATATTCATCCATCAGTTTCATATTTCTGTCTCTAAACCTTGACTCTTGGTCAAAGCTCCTGATAGTTGTTGACCCTGAAACAGTTTCTGCAAAATGTTGTATCACTGGAGCTTTGCATACTCCAACCAACCGTGAAAGTTCTCGCGCTGAAGATATGTAATATTGCTGCATATACCCGAAATAGTTAGAAAACTTCTGTTCCAAAATTGGTACACTATGTTATTCAATGAGTGCAAGACTAAATGTAGTCACAGTGTATTAACACAAAAAGCAATTAAAAAAAGGACCAAGAACATGATAAAAATTAGGAGCAACACTAGTTTACATTCAATAAGAGAAAATATGGTCCTTTAATTGCAAGTAACATAAGATGTCTCATAAAAAAAAAAAATATTAAAATGGAAATAATAGAAACAATAAAATAGAATACAAAAAGCAGCAGGTGGTATCAAATATTTGGCCTGAATTTTAATGTCCCAAGGTTATGATGTGCACATAGCTTATAAAGAGTTGCAAAGAGCACAATGATTACCTGATACCAGATGCAGCTACCAACTGCTGGGACAAAAACAATCAAAACCTGCCACGCAACCTGAGACATTACTGCAATGGTTCCAAGAATTCGGATTATTGAGAAGGCATAGGCCCCAACAAGAGAAGGAATGCCCAAATCAGCAGCACTTTGGTCGGTAGAAGCCTAGAAGGGAAAAGCAAAATTGATTAAGCAAACACTTATTGATATTATCTTGTTTTTTCAAAAAAAATTAAGAGATGCCAATGTTGATTTACCAATTGAAGTTCAATGGCTAAGAACTCACTCTATTAATAATTCGCCCACTTGGGGTTGCATCAAAGAATGACATTGGGGCACGGAAAATGCAAAAATGCATTTCATTAAAGAGCAGTGTGGCTGTTTTGTACCCAGCTGTTGCAAGAAGTGTGGATCTAGCAAGGACGCAAAAAGAACTTCCAACAGCCAAAGCTACATAAACAATTAATAGTGTAGAGCCTGCAACTACAGGTTTTACATCCTTTGTACCTGGAGTTGCCCAAACAATCCAATAATTGCTGGCAATTTGAAGGATCTGAAAAAGCGTCTGTGCTAGCAATATGAAGGGCACAAGAGCTCCTCCAAATGCTGTGGTGATATATTTCCAGTATACTGAAAACCCAACTTTACCTTTCTCTCTCTCTTCTTCTTGTACAAGCTGACCTTTTGACACTGCTACTTCATCAGCTTTATCATTCTGCCCTTTGTTATTTTCTACTTCCTTGACAATCCTATTAGCAATAACTGTACCGCCATTCTCTCCACTTGCTCTTTCAGAAGCAGGCCTTCCCACAGTGGAACCAAGTGCCAATAAAGCTTGCTTATGTGCACCCACAAGTTCCATGAAATCAGTTCCTGACTTTATTAGATCGTTATACTTTCCAGCTTGTGTGATCTTTCCATCTTTCATTACCTAAACATAAGGTATGAGGACAGTTATGGGATATTACAGGAAATGCATGCCAATAGGAAAAGAAATTATATTTAATATTTCTTACCAAGATCAGATCCGCAGCAGGTAAGAATTCCACTTGATGAGTAACATATAATACAGTTTTAGAACTCAAAAGGCCCAACAAAACTTCCTGAAAAAATATTACACAAAAGGTAAGTGAGGTGCCATTAAAACTAAGGACTTATGAAGAGCATGACTATACTACGAAGAGAAACTTTCACAATTGTTAATATTATTGGATTCAGAATAGATTTACCTGAAAGAGGTGAGATCCTGTATGAGCATCCACAGCACTAAAAGGATCATCAAACAGATAGATATCAGAATCTTGATAAAGAGCACGTGCAATTTGTATTCTTTGTTTCTGTCCTCCACTCAAGTTGATTCCTCTCTCTCCTATAACTGTCTGATCACCAAATGACAGGATTTCCAAGTCCTTCTTCAGGGAACACGCATCAAGCACTGCGTTGTACCTTTCCCTGTTCATCTCCTTTCCAAATAAAATGTTATCTTCAATCTTGCCACTCTGTATCCAAGGCGACTGTGCCACATAGGCCTTTGTACCACACAACGTCAGGGTACCAGATATCTTGGGCACTTCTCCCAAAATACAAGAAAGCAAGCTTGATTTGCCAGAGCCAACAGTACCACAAACTGCAACCCTCATGCCGTGAAACACTTTCAAGTTTATATCTTTCAACATTGGATTATGTGAAGAAATATCCCAGGAAAAATTCCCATCAACTATCTCAATTGCTGTTTCAGAACTACCACTTGGTTGCTTCTCAACAAGATCAGGCTGCAACTCATCAAGACAAAAGAAAGAGGCAATTCTTTGTAGTGAAACCTTTGTCTGAATTATCATTGAAATTACGTCGGGAAGATTATATATTGGTACTTGAAGAAGCCTGAATGTTGCAATTGCAGATAGCATCTTTCCAGACTCAAGTGGGACATTTAAAAGGATGCACGTTCCAAATGTGGCCACTGACACAAAAGTGGGAGCACCCCAAAAAACAAATGAACTTATGGCTGAAGTGTAAACATACTTTTTCAGCCATCCAGTCTCTCTCTTTCTGAGATTAATAATCTTAGAAAGAAACTTCATTTCCCATCCCTGAAGCTTGAGAATTCTCATGTTCCTTAAAATCTCCGAAGTTGCCTTCATTCTTTCATCTTTTGATTTCATCAACTTGTCTTGAAAGTTCTCTTGCACTCTACCCAAAGGCATATTTACCAGCATAACAATTACCGTTCCAAAAAGAGCTGCCAATGATGCTATCCCAAGGTTCTTGTATAAGATTAAAATGGACAAAGCAACTTCAAAGAGGACTAACCAAGGATCATGAATATACCAACTGAAGTCAGCAACCCTCTCAGCATCAACAGTCATGAAATTAATGATTTCCCCACTGCTTTGGCCTTGCTTTGCTTGAGATGAAAGTGTTAAACCTTTATTGTATATCATTGCAATAAGTGCCGCTCGCATCCTAATTCCAAGCTGTTGCAACCGGAAAACCCGGAACCTCTGGCAGAGGCACTCCACAAGCTTAGCAACACAAAAGGCAGAAGCTAAAACATACCCCTCATTCTCAAAATCCCGCCTTCCATTGAGATATTGAACGAAAGTGTCAATGAGATAAGGGCCAACGTACGAGGCCAAAGTGTACAGAACAGTTAAAAAACCTGTAACAAGAACATCTTTCCAAACTGAGCAGAACATTGCTTTGATCAGCTTCACTGTTGTGAGTCCACTCCCCACACCACCTTCAGTCTCAAGCTTATTTTTAAAATTAGCAAAGGCCCCACTCACGCTATCACCACTATCTAACTGAGGAACATCCTCGAGGTCTAAGGTTTTCTTATTGCCAAGAGCAATTAGAGAATTTATCCATGAGTAAGTAATAACACTAAGTACACCAGCTCTTGAATAAGGTGTCAATTTATCACCCCCTTCGGACTTGATTGATGGCACTGCACCATCAATTTCATTAGAATCAGCTTTCAATAGGGGTTCTCGAAGGAGAAGGGCATCTTCACCCTCAATTTTACTCAAAATTCCCACAAAACATAGAAACAATCCAGTCATAGCAGATGCAACATCTGATATTAAGTACTGAATTGGCAAAGATACTAGTTTTTCGTATAGAACAATGTCAACAATTAGACAGTAGCATGAGATAAACACATAAAAGGCCCACCAAAGTTTCAACAAAATTGGTAACTTTGGTTGCCTCGAATTAAGAAATACGGTATGCAAATAAACACAAATTACACCCCAGCCAAGTATTTTAACCCCAAAATCCAAAAGGGTCACCAGTTGATAATCAGACCAGCCGTTTTTATACCAATAAAAGTAACTCAGCAAAGAGAACACAATATTAAACAATGAAACACCAAAACAACAAGCCAAAGTCAGCTTGTACCACAACGCCTTCTTGTTCTTGAACATCTCCCTCGAACCTCTATTATGATCACCTTCACCAGTTTTTATTTTGTTCCAAACCCACGAGACAAGCAGCCCAACTAGCAAAACTAAATGCAATGAACCGGAAAACCAACGTAGGAAAATTGGTTTAAGAAGAAAATCAGCACCTAAAAGCATTATAAGTGAAGATGATGAGAATGTGAAGAAAGTTGACAAAACATGCTTTGATGATTCAAAAAGCTCCATGATTCTGGCTGATGTCTGAGAAGTAAAAGATCCTTTTTCTGTTATTTGCAATTATATATATATATATATAACAGAGAGGGAGTCAAAGACGCCAAGAAGGGATTGCTGGCCGGGCCCGGAGTTTCGGACGACAGCTAAAGGGACGCAAATTAATACAATGGCGTCTTTCCAGGGAAGGCGTGGACTGTGAGAGAGAGACACGTACAAGAAGGAGCTTTGCTTAGGCGCCGCAGACATGATTTTGCCACGAATGTGTCTATATATAGCTATGTTTGCCGCGTCTTTATCTACCACATTTGTTTACATAAATATAAGTTTTTTGGATGACTATGTTAATCTTTCCTAAGCTTGTTCGGTTAAGAAAGTTGAAATGATAATTTTGACAATTTTCGTCAAGTTAAGAAAATCGAGAAGGGTTATTTATGATTGGCAGAAATAATAATGATTAAATTTTTTTCCTAAATTCACAATATTTTCACACGAAATTTTCTCTACCTCTAATATATTTAGATTTTTAAAAAATCTATTATTTGTGATTATTTATAGTTTATCTTATAATTAGAAATGGGTGGCACCTCCTCTCTTCATTCTTGAAGGATTTGAGTATTTCCGTATAATTGTAAGAATTTATTATTATATTATTTTTAAGTTTTTATTGACCTTTATATGTTCAACTTTATACTTTAATTGTAACTTATTTATGTGGGGTGAGATCGAAAGCCCCTTTATTGATATACAAATTTTAACATAAAATTGTACTGTTAGCCTCAATAATTCTAATGGCTAAGATTATTTTTTATAGGGATTAATTTTTGAATAAACAAAGTCAGTTAATAATGTATCCCACAACTATTATTAACACTCATATTTTCTCTCCTATTGACACTTAACGGATCTTCATATATTCACTCCCTCTTCTTCTTGCCATGCTGTCTCCTTTTGTTATTTTTATATATCAGAAAATAAAATAACATGGTAAAAAAGATTATCCTTTTTTTCCCCCTATTTTTCACCCAAAGGATCAGGACCAAAGCTTCATATTTCCGCAACTATCCTTAACTATTTTGTCGAAAGGTACTTCGTCAAATATTGTTATAATCGTTGAAAAAGTAATTTTTATATTCAATTTTGTTTCCTGAATGTTCATGCTCAATATTGCACTCGGCTAGACCTGGTTTCAGAATTCATAACAATTGCTAGCTAATATGTTTCAAGCAAGGGCATGCCCAAAATTGTTTTACCAAATGCCTCAAACTTTAATGATCAACAGCTCACAAGTTCTATAGTATCACCTACTAAATAATTTTGAGAATACCCCGTCGTTACTACCCTATTTCAATGAGAAGAAAACAGTATCTTCGGTTTAAGAACCACCGTAAGCTGCGTTTACGAGATAAACTTGTACGGTGGTAACACGAGAGTCGATAGGAAGATTGTTGTGTCCATTAGTTGACTTTATTTCTTTATAAAATAATCCTTATCGGTGATAATTTTAGCCATCAAAATTATTGTGATTTAACGACTAACATCTTGTGTCAAAATTTGTGTATAAAAGTGGGGCTCCCCATTCTACGTTCTCCTATTTCTATTAAATTATATACTTATTAATTGTACATTATATATAATATTAATTAAAAGAACAAAGAATAGCGGTAATTGACTAACTCAATTTCTCTTATAAGTACCCACTTTCTAATTGATATTAGTTATTTCTACAATTATCCTTGTTTAACAATAAAAAATAATTAAAAAAAATAAAATTTTAGAATGTTATCAAGATATTAATATCTACCATAACTGTAACACCCCAAATCTAACACGTGCGGAGCACGTGAAGACGGAGGTTACTCATAAATCATAATCTATACTCATAAGTTATGAACTGAAATACCTCCAATTCTTATTCAAATAAAACCATATATCCAAACATCTAATATTAAATAATCTCTCCCGAGAACATAAAAATAACAACAAAAGTCTCAAACTCCAAATTACACGTTCATAATAGAAATAACTAAATAGTAACACGAGTTTATTCCTCATCTTATTCAAATCGCAAACAGAACGTAAAATTACTAACTCCAAAGCTAAGCGCACCTCTCAAAAGAAACTTAATCTGCAAAAAGTAATGACGAGGGGTGAGCCGTCAACTCGGTAAGTAAAACCATTCCTAACACACTATGCTTATCAATACTAAAATATTGCAAGCCTTATTTTGTTTAAAACATATATCATAATCCATAAATTTCATAAAACGATATATCACGATAATATAACATAAATTCTTAATAATTCAGAATATCCAAAAGCATATTTACTTACGAAGTAAATCATATAATGCGTATACAGAAAGTGAAAAGGTTAGCTCATGTCACATAGTGTCACCTATAGTCCCGGTGACCTGGCCAGAAACATAATCAGAATATCATGTGCACACTCAAACAGAAACCCAGTACTGGTCCAGAACAGACATATATCGTATTATACGATTAGAATCATAATCAGAATGACTACGGACAGTGAGCCAAAACAAGATGACTTATACGTGGCACTTTGCACTATATGTGGCACTTTGCGACGCTTTAGCCTTCAAGAGGTGGCCCCCATATAGTCCCAAGAGGTGGCCCCCGTACAATCATATATAATTGAAATCATACATGAGCACAAAACATTTGTATCGGATTCATAAAAGTTCATAATAATAATTTAGGCTTGCATAACATTTTAAAGATAAAATCATAAAAGGTTGTCTTGTCATAAAATAATTTACATATTAAAAAGCATTTATAAAATACTTTGCTAAAAAGAATTTAAGTTTGAAAACATTTACATAAAACTAATTTTATTATCAAAATCAATTAATCCTTTAAGTAGTATAAAAACATTTTATACTTATAATAATAATATCAAAATACTTATACATATCCAGTATACTAGGAATGAAGTTACTTACCTCGACAAATAAATTTGAATTAACACACCTCTAAGCTTCTAGGAGCCTCAATTACCTTCAATACCTTAAACAAATACAAGATATGACAATTAATAACTTATCCTAAGAATCTGATTTTCTAATCCATACCCGTACATGTTTGATTCTCAGAATTTTAACTCTTAATCTAAAACTCAGAATGACATACTATTCAATGTAACTATTCTGGACATCCATGAGTACCCCATATAAAATTTACAAGAGGATCCGACATCAAAAGCATTTTAAAAACTATTTACTTCTCAATAAATTCGAAGCTGTTTTCACATAACCTAAACCAAACTGAACGGGTTCCATGATTTTTATAAAATAACATACTAATCAGAAAATTATGAAATTAAAACTGGGAATCCTAGACACATATATTAACCTGCATGTAAACTTTCAGAATTTTCCGAGTTCATTTGATGGTACAAATAGTCTTGTGAATCCGATCGCAATGCTGGAATCGTAGTTTTCCAGTGCAGTGGTTTCTATTTCGAAAATACATATAAAATTGAAAACGAAATCAAATTTAACGAAATAAAATTTAATCCAGAAGCCCTACATGTCTAGTTTCCAGAAATATAAATTTTATAAGAAAATGCGTTTAGAAAATATAGGTTTAAAATCGAGATACTCATGCTGTCCAGAATTATCCTGTCCTTAATGCATCAATGATTGATTAACTAAACTCATAATAAAATCAAAACCCTAAACAACGCCTAAATATATTCTAAATCATGCATTAAAATCTATAAACATCTAGAATCGTGCCAATATAAACCCTAGACAAAGAGATTAGAAATCCGTTAAGAATAGGGAGAATAACTTACCCGTCGCGTTGATTCTCTCCTAAACCACAGTTTGAATCCTAAGGTTTGGATAGGAGCGTAAAGAGGGGTAGAGAAAAAGAATAAACGTTGTGAACTTAGGGTTATGGAAGGAGAAAAATATGCATTTATAGGGAATCTTAAGAAACCAGGAAAAATAACCCCTTTTTAAAACTATTTCATAAATAACCTCTATTCCTTTCTTAATAAGAGTTATAGCCACCTATAAATATCAATGAAGCCCAATTTCCTAAATGGAAATTTGTGGTGTTACAATAACCATCTTTTACTACCACTTTCACTACTTCAAGCCACCATACCACTAGCCCATAGTTGTCAATTGATAAATTTCCTAATAGTTGTAAACCATTGCCCATTCTACACTAATGGATGATGTGTCACTCCCAGCTACAAAGATATCCTGAAAAACAGTTAATCCCCATCATTTTTAGTCATTTTTATCTTCTTTTTTTTTTTACATTTTTTTGGAAAGTAATAAACATACTAACCCAGATGACTGCTTTAATGTTGTTGTCAGTTAGGGGAAATTCAAGGTCACCAATTTGCTGAAGGTTCATAAAAACATCAATTAGATCTTCCTCTGCTTCTGCTTGCGCTGTTTTTGTTCTTTTCTCCTTATGCTCATCAAGGATTTCTCCGAATATTCTGTCGCTCTCGAGATGCAGCTTTTCAAGTTTCTGCCTCACTCCACTTATCTCCTGGAGCAATTTGATGGAAGGGTACAGATCAGAAATAGAAAAACCTGACATTATCTTTATGAATTCCTTGACAGCGGATATGAACACTTCTTGATCTTTGCATTTCTTGCCAAAGGCCGCCCTAGCTGTTATCCCAAATGTCATTGTAAAAATTTTCTCACTGAGATTGATCGCCGATCCTTCATTTGAACGTACTGTTTTGATGAGATTTGACACTTCCTCTTCCCTAATTGATCGAAATGATTGGACACGTTTTGTACTTAAGAGCTCCACGGTGCAAATTCTTCGTAGCTGTCTCCAATAACTGCCATATGGGGCCAGGCCAATATTTGTATAATTATAAGAGGTGAACTTGGCGGAAACAAGCAAAGGCCTTTGAGCAAAGACGAGATCATGTGTTTTCAGAACCTCTTTGGCAATCTCCTGTGAAGAAACTACGATGGTTGAAATTTCTCCAAGCTTTAGGTGCATCAAAGGTCCGTGTTTTTTGGCCAAGTCTCTTAGGCTGTGATGAGGGAGAGAAGCAACCAGCTGGTGCAAATTTCCTATAAGGGGCAGTCTCCATGGCCCTTAAAAAGCTTGTAACTTTGGTGGCTAGTGAGTGTTGTAATATCTTGGGAACCTTGAACAAGAAAAGAAGCAAGCTAAAGATGATGATGAAATGTGGAAATTGAAGCTCCATGAGGACGTGGAAATTGAAACTTTAGGTGACAGCTAATGTTGTGGGAAAGTAATGTTAAAAGAATCAATAATGACGATGATTATTAGTTGCTGTTGTCATTTACTGTTATGGTTATTCTTGTTATTATCATTATTGTTGTTTGTAGCTATTATTTTCATTGCTCTTGTTGTTGACTTCTTGTTATTGTTATTGTTATTATTATTATTCTTACAGTTCATAAGCACAAGCAGTACCAAAAATTGGTGCAACTCAAAACTACCTTTGCTTTACAAACATATGATATGATATGATAATTTTTTAACAACATTGAGATTTTGTAATCATTCCTGTTAGTATATTTACAATTTAGAAGTATGTGTTTTTTTTCCAGAGTGCCAGCATCTGAATGACTGTGGGTTGTATCGGGATGTGCCATGCGGAAGGTCCAGATTGCCAATATCTAAATGGCAATATTTTCATGGGCCGCCTTTAGTTTGTGAATCAAAACAAAGCCTTAAACGTCCTCGTCTTCAGCTTTGATACTTTGCAATTTAATCAAACAGGTCCAGCTCGGTTTTGTGTTAAGCGATTAAGTCCTCACGCGTGCGGATCACGTGAGTCACTTATTCTGACCAAGTCAAATTTCTGTTAAGACAGTTAGAAAGCGTGGGAAAGAGCTGATATCTCTTTCTGTAGGCTAACAATCACTGTGAATTTTCTCTCTCGCCTTTTTTTTTTTTACCCTCAATGTTAAATATATAATGATTCTACACTCGTCTAGTGAATATATATATATATATATATATAAAGTTAGGACTTGAGAAGGTGATGTGGCATCACCATTTACTTCTTTGTATATTCTCTATTATCTAATAAATAGAGAACTTTTTTTTTAGATTTAGCTTTTCATCTTCTCATAATTAATTTGATTGTATTTAACTCATTTAATAAATAGTAACTTTATTAATATATATCATTCCTCATCTTTTTATATTTTCTATTAACTAAAATATCTAAAATATTAGTGGAAATTCTTTGTAAATTTTTTCTCTTTCTATTTACATTCAATAATATGTAATCATTAATAATATTAATTATAAGTCTTTTGAAATATTTATTTATTTTATTATGCTAGCAATTAAACTTTAGTGGCATAAAATATATGAATTAATCTATCTATATATATATATATATCTATATCTATATCTATATATAAAGTTATGACTTGAGAAGGTGATGTGGTATCACCATTTTTTTTCTTTGTATATTCTCTATTATCTAATAAATAGAGATTTTCTTTTAAGATTTGGCTTTTCATCTTCTCATAATTAATTTAATTGTATTTAACTCATTTAATAAATAGTAACTTTATTAATATATATCATTCAACATCTTTTTATATTTTCTATTGTCTAAAATATCTAAAATAGTGGTGGATATTCTTTGTACTTTTTTTCTCTTTCTATTTAAATTCAACAATATGTAATCATTAATAATAATCAAATTAGAAGTCTTTTGAAATATTTATTTATTTTATTATACTAGCAATTAAACTTTAGTGAATTAAAATACATGAATTAATTAACATAGGAAGAGAGGTTCTTTCATTTTCCCCCAATAATGCCACTAAGGCCTAATTTTAATGCCATAATTCCTCATATTTAATTATGCAACCTTTTGTTGAGTGTCTTTTGGCTTCTTCAAAATTATTATTAATAGTCATTAAAAATAATGAAGAAGGGTCTTTTCAGTGCTATGCATTATCTCATGCCTAAACGTCAAATCCTCTCCCTTCATTCTGGCTGCAATATGGGAAAAGATGGAGATGTTGCCCTCTTCTTTGGATTGTCAGGTATAGTATCATCGGATCAAGATCGTGATCTGGTGCCAAACTGTGCCAAAATGATACGTGCCTTCTAACCTTAGTCCTTGAAACATTGTTCTATGTGTTTTGATGTATATTTGGCTATATGCCCTTTATTGTTTGGTATTTGCTTTGTTATTGATGAGAATGTTTCAATAATTTTAATGTTAGGTACTGGAAAGACAACATTGTCTACTGATCACAATCGATATCTGATTGGAGACGATGAACACTGTTGGGGTGACAGTGGTGTGTCAAACATCGAGGGTGGTTGCTATGCCAAGTGCATTGATCTCTCAAGGGAGAAGGAGCCTGATATCTGGAATGCCATCAAGTTTGGCGCTGGTAATTTTTTAAAATTTTATTGATGCTTAACTGATATTTGTAATATGAGGGAAATTATTTACAGATCATAGGAAATAATGCAATTGATTGTGATTGGCAGTGTTGGAAAATGTCGTGTTTGATGAGCATACCAGAGAGGTGGATTATTCTGACAAATTTGTCACAGGTAAAATAATATTTTGTGCAGACTTATTCCATATCTTAATAATCTTTGATTGTATTAAGTACAAAATAAATGGAATCAGTTTATGACTCATAGTACGATTGATCTTATCCGTACAGTTTAGTTTAATTTACACCCACATCACCAAAATTATTAAATCATTATTAATCTAATAAAAATATAGTGAGATCATCCTAAGTTACACCTCATTTCATTTATGTTCTGTAATTTTATAACTCTTACATCATCTAATAGATTGTTTTGCGATTAGATAATGTGAAGTCAACTAATTTGCTTTACCAATTGGGTGATTTAAGTCAATAGCTTAGCTATTTTGACTTTTTCTATGCCATGTTATAATGACTTAAACAAAAAGGTGTCTCCAAATATATAAGACTAAGCGAAAAATAATTTAAATTATTTTGATTTAATAATTGGGTTACAAAATGTTTTATATATACATAAAGTTGGAACTACAAGAGGTGATGTGGCATCGTCATTTCTCATAATTTTATATTTTCTATTATCTAATAAATTGGTTGAAATTAAAAAATAATTACATTACAAAATATTAAAATAGAAAATAATTATTAGATTATAAATGATTACATGTCTTTTCTTCTTTCTATTTAAATTCAACAATATGTAACTATTAATAATAATTAATTATAAATCTTGAAACATTCATTTATTTTATCATGCCAACAATTAAATTTTAGTGGATTAAAAGACATCAATTAATTAATATAGGAAGGAAGGTTCCTTCATCTTCCCTCAATAATGCCATTAGAGTATAATTTTAATGTTATAATCTCATATTTAATTATTCAATCTTTTAACAATGCCATTAGAGCCTAATTTTAATGTTATAATCCCATATTTAATTATTCAATCTTTTGTTTAGTGCCTTTTGGCTTTTTCAAATTCCATAAACATTAAATATTTAAGATTTGTGGCATCATTATTTCTCATCTTTTTTTATTCTCTATTATCTAATATATTGGTTGAGATTAAAAAATAATTACATTACAAAAAATTAAAATATCAATATATCTATATAAAGCTAAAACTTGAGGAGGTGATGTGGCATCACCATTTTGTTTCTTTGTATATTCTCTATTATCTAATAAATAGAGATTTTTTTTAAATTTGGCTTTTCATCTTCTCATAATTAATTTGATTGTATTTAACTCAATTAATAAATAGTAACTTTATTAACATATATCATTCCTCATCTTTTTATATTTTCTATTATCTAAAATATTGGTAGATGTTCTTTGTAATTTTTTTCTCTTTCTATTTAAATTCAACAATATGTAATCATTAATAATATTAATTATAAGTCTTTTGAAACATTTATTTATTTTATTATGCTAGCAATTAAACTTTAGTGGCATAAAATACATGAATTAATCTATATATATATATATATATATATATATATATATATATATATATATAAAGTTATGACTAAATGAGGTGATGTAGCATCACCATTTCTCATCATTTCATATTCTCTATTATCAAATAATTTGGTTGAAATTAAAAAATAATTACATTACAAAATATTAAAATAGAAAATAATTATTATATTATAAATGATTACATGTCTATTCCTCTTTCTATTTAAATTCAACAATATGTAACCATTTCTCATCTTTGTATATTTTCTATTATCTAATAAATAGATAAATTTTCTTTTAGATTTAACTTTTCATCTTCTTATAATTAATTTGATTGTTATTATACAATAACAATTATGTAAAGATTTTAATGAGGTATATTATTTGTAATGAATATTTAATGGAGAGTGTTGTGAATTTATTAAAATAAATATAGATGTTCATAACATATATCTTTTAGTCTCCCCATCTCATTAGCAACCTTTAGCTTCCCTATAACTCCCACTATCTTACAAGGAATTATGATTCATAATTTTTCATTAATTTCATGGAATGATTATGTAACTATAAAAGGAGAGCTTATCTTTTTGTTTAGTACACACACAATTGGAATGAATAAAATCACTTTATAATCTATTCTCTTATTTTATTCTTTATTTTACGTTGCTTCTTTATTTGTATTGCTGGCTAATAGCTTTGTTTTTTGTTTTTTATAAGGCTGTCTCATCTTAAAAAAAAATCAATTCATATTTTTTATCAGTTTCATCAAGTGTAAAATAAAAACATAGTACTAAATTATTTTTTCAAAGCCGCGTGAAACGCAGTTCTATTTTCTAGTTTAAGATATAAAATTTTGGTTTGGACATGGAGACAAAGCAATTTAATTTCAGGACAACATATGCAACAACTATTGCTTACATGACATGAAACTAAAATAGCTACACTTCTTTCCCTTGGGCTTGTGCTTCAGGTGATGGATGATAAGGAATGGGAATCATGCACAAGTCATCTTTTCTTCTGACTGCCACACCAAATGCCTCGCTCATGTTCATATCTTCAGGTTTCTTTCCATTGAGTAGTTTCCAGTCGAAATGGTACAACAACATTGCGAGTGGAAGCTCCACGTTGGCCATACCAAACGTAATTCCAGGGCAAATCCTCCTTCCAGCACCAAAAGGGATGTATTCAAAATTAGTTCCCTTATAATCTATAAAAGAATCAAGGAACCTTTCGGGAATGAAGCTCTCAGGTTCTGTCCAATATTCTGGATCTCTTCCAATTGCCTATGCATTAACAATGAGTGTGGCCTTAGTAGGTATCTCGAACCCATTAATCTTGCATTTCTCCTTGCATTCTCTAGGAAGTAGCATAGGGACAGGAGGATGTAATCGTAGCGTCTATCTTATAACAAGCTTCAAGAATTTCATTTCTTCAATGCCCGATTCATCGACCTTTCCTTTTCTATTAAAGACTTCCCTAACCTCCATCTGTGCCTTTTTCATCAGTTTTGGATTTTTCATCATTTCGCACATTGCCCAATCTATATTTGTTGCAGATCTCACTGCCAGCAGTAAAGATGTCCTGAAAAACGATTTCTGAAAAATCTTATCTCAGCTATTCAACGAATCTACTCTAAGTATTGATTTGTCTAGAATTTTTCAGCTCACACCCCGAAAGAAAAATGAATTTACTAAACTCTTAAGGATGAACAGAGACATCATACAAGAAGTTAAATTACTAACCAGGATTACAGCTTTGATGCAATTGGTGGTAAAGGAAAATTCAAGATCACCTTGCTCTTGAACTTTCAAAAGCACGTCAAGCAGATCCGCATATACTCTTGCTCTTCTTGTGTTCATTGATAATATTTTCTAATATCATGTCAGCCTATTGATGCAGCCTCTCTAGCCCTAGATTTGAGTCTGGTGATGCTTTGAAGCAGTTCCATGTGAAAATAGCATCACCTTTTCTAGAAGGTAATGCCCACAATTTGAAAGAAGAATGCGGTTATGCATTCTTTGAATCAAAACAAAAGAAGAATGGAGAATGAGGAGCCGAAATCTAGAAGGCTTGAATTCAAAAGGCAGGAAGCACGCGGCTTTGAACGTTAAGTTTGAAGAAGAATTGGGGAGCACGGCTTTGACAAAAGAAAAAAAAATAATATTCAATTGATGAATAGTGCCAAGAGTTTAGCTATAAATAGAGGGTTTCCATCCTCATTTCTTCATTCCAATTTAGAGAGCAATTTGAGTTGAGAGAGTTTTGAGCTTAAATTTATAAGCTCTTGTTATTAGTATTTTGAGAGTTTGGGTGTATTGGGGTTTTGGGAAGTGAGCTAAAATACCACAATACTTGTAACTCCTTTTCACTAATGAAATATTTCTTTCTGTCTTCGCCCGTGGACGTAGGCTAAAAGCCGAACCACGTAATTTCTGGTGTCCTCTTTTACATTTGTTCTTTATTTTCTTACAATTTTACTTTAGCTGCGTGTCTGCTTCATCACCAATTTCCTAACAGTGGTATCAGAGCTATTGGTTGTATTTTTGGAGTCGGGTACTGTTCACGTAAGGGGTACTGACGCATACGACACTATTCACGTATATGTTACTAATCACTTATATGGTACTGTTCACGTATACGGTACTGTTCACAAGAAACGGTGGGAGCGACCCAAGATTTGGCGGTGCAAAGTAGGGAATAATGGTGTGAGTAAAGCAATTGTGTGGTTTTTTGTACATGTCTAGGAAAGTTATATCACAAAGGCGATAAGAGCTTAAGGAGTCTGGGTTTTAAGTGGGACCATTGTGACCCCTTCAGTCTTTCTTGGGAATTTTCCTGGTGTACATTCTCACACATATTCACAACTATTCAAGGTGGTACACTAATTTGTGTGCGATATTTATCAACAAAATGGCGGCAAAGTATGAAATTGAGAAATTTAACGGAAATAATTTTTCGTTGTGGAAAATGAAGATGAAAGCTGTATTGAGGAAAAATAATTGCTTGGCTGCAATTGAAGAAAGGCCCATGGAGATAACTGATGACAAGTGGAACGAGGTAGATGGCAACGCCATTTCTGATTTACACTTGGCACTTGCAGATGGAGTATTATCCAGTGTGGCAGAGAAAAACACAGCGAAGGAAATATGAGATACTCTCACAAAATTGTACGAGGCCAAGTCACTACACAACAAAATCTTCTTGAAGAGAAAACTCTATACTCTTCGAATGGCGGAATCTACAATGGTGACCGACCACATCAACACCTTAAAGACTCTATTTTCACAACTCACAACGTTGGGTCATAATATAGAGGAGAATGAACGTGCAGAGCTTCTACTTCAAAGTCTACCAGATTCGTATGATCAACTCATCATCAACCTGACGAACAACAATCTAGTGGACAGTCTAGTTTTCGACGATGTTGCAGCCACCGTATTAAATGAGGAGAGCAGGCGGAAAAATAAGGAAAACAGACAAGCAAGTTCGTAGCAAGCGGAGGCGCTATCAGTGACGAGAGGGAGATCAGCGGAACGTGGCCCCAGTGCGAGTCAAAATCATGGTAGATCAAAATCCAGAAGTAAGAAGAATGTGAAATGCTACAACTGTGGCAAGAAAGGGCACGTCAAGAAAGAGTATTGGAGTAAGAGAAAAGAGGGCAAAGAACCTGAGTCATCAAATGCTCAGGGGTGTGTAGCAAGCACCTCAGATGATGGCGAAATTCTCTACAGTGAGGCAATAACTGTTTCAGAAGGCAGAAAACGACTATCTGATGTCTGACTTATAGACTCAGGAGCTACCTGGCACATGACCTCTCGGAGAGAATGGTTCCACACATATGAACCTATCTTAGGAGGATCTGTATATATGGGTAATGATCATGCCTTGGAGATCGCTGGTATTGGTACTATCAAAATAAAAATGTTTAATGGTACAATTCGCACAATTGGGGAGGTACGACATATCAATGGTCTGATGAAAAATCTATTGTCTTTGGGACAAATGGATAGTCATGGGTACAAAACTCATGTGGAAAATGGAATTATGAAGATCGTTAAAGGCGCGCTTGTATTGATGAAAGCAGAAAAGATCGGTGCTAATCTATTTATGCTTAAAGGAGGAACAGTACAAGAGGCTGATGCGTGTGTCGCATCAAATGAAGAAGAGTCAACGATGATGTGGCATCTCAAACTTGGCCACATGTCGGAACAAGGTTTGAAGATTCTCTTTGAGCGAAAATTACTTCCGGGGCTCAAATCGGTAAGTTTACCATTTTGCGAGCATTGTGTTATTAGTAAGCAGCATAGATTAAAGTTTAGTAGATCTATTGCTAGAAGTAAATGCATTCTAGACTTGATTCATTCTAATGTTTGGGAATCACCAGATATATCTATGGGAAGTACAAAGTACATGATGACTTTCATTGATGATTATTCCAGAAGATGTTGGGTGTATCCAATTAAGAAAAAGTCAAATGTATTTCCAGTATTTAAAGAATACAAAGCGCGGGTAGAACTTGAATCTGGTAAAAGATCAAGTGTTTAAGGACGGATAATGGTGGAGAATATACAGACGGCGAGTTTCTTGCTTTCTGTAAGCAAGAAGGTATTCAGAGGCAGTTCACGGTGGCATACACTCCTCAACAAAATGGAGTGGCAGAACGGATGAACAGAACTCTTACAAAAAGAATAAGAGTTATGTTGAAGACTGCTGGTCTACCCAATTCATTCTGGGCAGAAGCAGCCAAAACTGGCTGTTATATAGTAAATCGGTCGCCATCTACAACTTTTGGGTTGAAGACAGCGATGAAGATGTGGACAGGAAAGCCAGCTGATTATTCCTACCTACATGCATTTGGATGTCCTGTGTACGTGATGTACAACACCCAAGAAAGAACAAAGCTGGATCCAAAATCTAGAAGATGTATTTTCTTGGGGTATGCTGATGGAGTAAAAGGGTATCGTCTGTGAGACCTCACTGCCCACAAGATCGTCATCAGCAGAAATGTTATCTTTTTAGAAGATCAACTGTAGAGGAAAGATGAGGATGATAGCACTGTAAAAGAAAAGTCAGAGACTATACCGGTATATGTGGAAAATAATCCAGAAAATTCAGATTCTTCTGAAGCAGCACCAGAGCACGAGGAACAAGAACCAGTCGAGTCCGAGGCTCCAGAAGTTCGTCGGTCAACTCGTGAGAGACGACCGCCAACGTGGCACTCGGAGTATGTCACAGAGATCAATGTTGCGTACTGTCTTCTAACAAAGGATGTAAAGCCATCAACTTTCCATGAAGCTTTAGAAAGCACAGATGTTGCTTTGTGGATGACAGCAATGCAGGAAGAAATTGAAACTCTACACAAGAACAAGACATGGGAACTTGTACCACTACCACGTGGAAGAAAAGCCATTGGAAACAAATGGGTCTACAAGATCAAACGTGATGGCAATGATCAAGTGGAGCAGTATTGTACGAGATTGGTAGTGAAAGGCTATGCTCAGAAAGAAGGTATTGACTTCAATGAGATATTTTCTCCAGTGGTTCGACTCACAACAGTCAGAGTAGTCTTGGCAATGTGTGCTACATTTGACCTACATCTAGAGCAGTTAGATGTGAAAACTGCATTTCTTCATGGAGAACTTGAAGAAGAAATATATATGCTCCAACCAGAAGGTTTTGCAGAAATAGGAAAGGAAAACTTGGTTTGCAGGTTGAACAAATCTCTATACGGTCTCAAACAGGCACCGAGGTGTTGGTATAAGAGATTTGATTCCTTCATTATGAGCCTTGGATACAACAGACTCAATTCAGACCATTGTGCATATTACAAGAGGTTTAAAGATAATGATTTCATTATTTTGTTGTTGTATGTGGATGACATGTTGGTAGCAGGCCCCAACAAAGATCGAATCCAAGAATTGAAGGCACAGTTGGCTAAGGAGTTTGAAATGAAGGACTTGGGACCAGCAAACAAGATTCTAGGGATGCAAATTCACCGAGACAGAAATAACAAGAAGATTTGGCTTTCGCAGAAGAATTACTTGAAGAAAATCTTACGGCGCTTCAACATGCAAGATTGTAAGTCAATTTCTACCCCACTTCCTGTTAATTTCAAATTATCCTCAAGTATGTGTACTAGCAATGAAGTGGAGAGGAAGGAGATCTCCCGAGTACCGTATGCATCAGTAGTGGGAAGTTTGATATTCGCTATGATATGTACTAGACCGGACATTGCACAAGCAGTGGGAGCAGTTAGTCGATACATGGCGAATCCTGGTGGAGAGCATTGGATAACTGTGAAGAGGATTTTGAGATACATCAAAGGAACCTCAGATGTTGCATTATGTTATGGAGGATCAGAGTTTACTGTCAGGGGCTATGTGGATTCAGATTTTGCAGGAGACCTTGATAAAAGGAAATCCACTACTGGTTATGTGTTTACACTTGCGGGAGCAGCTGTAAGCTGCGTTTTGAAACTGCAGACCGTTGTGGCTTTATCTACAACAGAAGCAGAATACATGGCAGTTACACAAGCTTGCAAGGAAGCTACTTGGATACAAAGGTTATTGGAGGAGCTCGGGCACAAACAAAAGAAAATTTCTGTGTTTTGTGACAGTCAGAGTGCCTTGCACATTGCAAGGAATCCAGCCTTTCATTCTAGGACAAAGCACATAGGAGTTTAGTATCACTTCGTTCGAAAAGTAGTGAAAGATGGAAGTATGGATTTACAGAAAATCCATACAAAGGAGAACCTAGCAGATGTTTTGACCAAACCGGTAAATGCTGATAAGTTTATCTGGAGTAGATCCTCTTATGGCCTAACAGCAACGTAGGCAACATGGTTATGGCGAAGCAAAAAGGATGATGTGGAGATTGATTGATCCTCAATTTAATCTCCAAGTGGGAGAATGTGAAAATAGCATCACCTTTTCTAGAAGATGGTGCCCACAATTTGAAAGAAGAATGCGGTTGTGCATTCTTTGAATCAAAACAAAAGAAGAATGGAGAATGAGCAGCCGAAATCTAGAAGGCTTGAATTCAAAAGCAGGAAGCACACGGCTTTGAACGTTAAGTTTGAAGAAGAATTGGGGAGCACGGCTTTGACAAAAGAAAAAAATAATAATATTCAATTGATGAATAGTGCCAAGAGTTTAGCTATAAATAGAGGGTTTCCATCCTCATTTCTTCATTCCAATTTAGAGAGCAATTTGAGTTGAGAGAGTTTTGAGCTTAAATTTATAAGCTCTTGTTATTAGTGTTTTGAGAGTTTGGGTGTATTGGAGTTTTGGAAAGTGAGCTAAAATACCACAATACTTGTAACTCTTTTTCACTAGTGAAATTCTTCCTTCTGTCTTCGCCCATGGACGTAGGTTAAAAGCCGAACCACGTAATTTCTGGTGTCCTCTTTTACATTTGTTCTTTAGTTTCTTACAATTTTATTTTAGCTGCGTGTCTGCTTCATCACCAATTTCCTAACATTCCATGGAGGGAAAAAGCTGCAATATGTAATTCTGCCGCTGAGGTTATAGCTTTTCTTGCAGCAGAAATGAATAAGTCTTGGTCTTTGCATTTCTTGCCGAATGCTGCCCTTGTAGTAATACCGTATATCAATGAGTAAGTTTTATTAGTAAGGTTACCTGGTGATCCAGCTTTTGAAGCAATCCGATTAATAAAATCAAACACCTCTTCTTCTCTTATTGATCGGTAAGATAGGACTCGCTTGGGGCTTAAAAGCTCTGATATGCAAATTTTTCGAAGAAGTTTCCGATAATCTCCATGTGGTGAGAATGCTATGTCATTAGAATCATAAGATATGATTCTTGTTGTTAGATTGTGAGGCCTAGATGCAAAGACAATGTCGTGGCTCTTCATCACTTCTCTGCCAAATTTCGGGGAAGGAACAACAACAGTTGACAGCTCTCCAAGTTGCAGGTGCATTAGGGGTCCGTACTTCTTGGCCAAATCTTTTAGCCCATGATGAGGTAGACAGCCAACAAGGTTGTGCAAGTTCCCAATAATAGGCAATTTTAATGGCGCTGGAGGGAGATTTGAAGTACTGCCGTTGGTCTTGATTCTCTTCTCTCTTTTCAGCACCTTGGAGATTAATAGAAGAAAGGTGATCAGAAGAATTGAGAAGGGAGGGAGTTCAAGATCCATGGGACGTGAAGTTTAGAGTAGAATTAGCTTGTAACAAAAATGTATTACATTAGTACCTTATAAATGTCCATGTGGCCGGCCTTGAAGTTTTGATTCAAAGTTTTTGCCTTTTCTCTTAGGTTTTGTTGCCTATCTGCAGAATGTATCGAAGCAGACAAGAAATTTGGTAAGGTTGATACCATTTCCAGATTCTTTCACCATATATCTAGAGGTTGTGAAATGAAAATTAGACCAGCAAGTATCTGTAATGGCTGATTCTATTTCATAAAATTCCAAACCATTAAGTTCTATTTTTGAGGGATAAGCGAATAAGACAAATCATGGTTGACAAAAAGAATTAATTGTAGTTAGCAAACGGGATTAATTTTTTCTGAGTTGAAAAAAAAATTGAGTGCTACGCTAACTAATGGTTGAATAGAGTGTGATTTCTTTACCACTAACTAAACAATAGTTTAGTTACTGGAATAATTTTATTTGTGGTGTATCTGTCAGCCGGAAGTTCTTCATCATTGATATGTTATCTATTCATAACACGGTAAACGCTCCTCGTAAATCTTGTACTGGAATTCACTTTCAAAATACAATTCTTTGAGATGGAATTATTAGCATTTAGTAAAGTGCATCACAAGGTACCTAAAGTAACATATACCGCCAGGAAATTGCACATAAACGAGAAAGCTATAAGCTGAAGGCTTAAAACGAGGCTCTCTGGGGAGCGAATGCGATGATTTTGCGTTTGTTATATTAGTGGACATTTGTTTTTCTAAGTTGAGGTGAAAATAATATATATATAAAATAACACAGCCCAATTGAGGTAATCAATTGCAGAAGATGCATTGAAAAACCTTGAATGAAATAGAATATGAAGATTACAGCACTTATTCATGTTGGATAAGAATTGCCACGACTTTTCATTTTTGGCCTATGCAACAGATGAATGATGGTATGGAGTAGGAATCATGCACAGATCTTGTTTTCTTCTAACTGTCACTCCAAAAGTCTCATCCATCTCCAAATCTTCATGGTTCATTCCGTTTGGGAGTTTCCAGTCAAAGTGGTACAATAACATCGCGAGTGGAAACTCAACATTTGCCAGACCGTACAACATTCCAGGGCATATCCTCCTACCAGCACCAAACGGGATGTACTCAAAATTAGACCCCTTGAAGTCAACAGAATGGTCAATGAATCTTTCGGGAATAAAGCTCTCGGGCTCGGTCCAATACATGGGATCTCTTCCAGTTGCCCATGAATTAACAATGATTCTGGCTTTCACAGGAATGTTGAATCCGTTAATCTCACAACTCTTTCCACACTCTCTTGGAATTAAAGGTGCAGAAGGACGTAATCTCAGAGTCTCTTTAACAACTAGCTTCAAATATTTCATTTCACTGATACCCGTTTCGTCGCTCTTTCCTTTTCTATTAAACACTTCTCTCACCTCAGCTTGTGCTTTTTTCATCACTCCAGGATTTTTCATCATTTCACACATTGCCCAGTCCACAGTTGTAGCAGATGTCTCACTGCCAGCACCAAAAATGTCCTGAAAAGGGGGTTCATGTACGTGAGAAGTATGCAATGGAAAGAAGATGTTCAAAAACTTGGCATAAGATTTAGTTACTTACAGAAATTACTGCTTTGATGTTGTGTGTGCTTAAGGGCAATTCAAGATTACCATCTTCTTGAATTTTCAAGAGAACATCAACCAGATCTCGATCGCTTTCATTCTTAGTCTTGCACTTCTTGTGATCAGTGATAATGCTTTCAACTATTCTATCAGCTTGTTGATGCAGCTTCTCTGCATGAGACCTGAATCCAGTGACCCATTGAAGCAATTCAAAGGAAGGAAACAGATCTGCAATATTAAAACCCGAGATCACTTTTGTTGTTTCCTCCATAACTGAGACAAATGCTTCTTGTTCACTGGATTTATTGCCGAAGGCTGCCCGGGAAGTGATACCGTACATCAATGAGAAAACTTTCTCAGTTAAGTTAATCACTGATCCTTCATTAGAAGAAATCCAATTAATAAGATTACACACCTCTGCTTCTCTTATTGATCTGAATGATTGCACTCTTTTGGCACTTAAAAGCTCAGATACACAGATTTTCCGTAGTTGTCTCCAGCAGTCACCATACGGTGAAAAGATTATACCACTATTGTCATAAGACAAGATTTTTGCTGCTAGGACAGGAGGCCTTAGTGAAAATGTGACATCATGGGTTTTCATCAGTTGTTTGGCGAATTCTGGAGACGATACTACAATGGTGGAAACTTCTCCAAGTTGTAAGTGCATAAGAGGTCCATACTTTTTGGCCAAGTCTCTTAAGCCATGATGGGGTAGAGAGCCAACCAGCTGGTGCAAATTTCCAATGACTGGTAACTTCCTTGGGCCTGGAGGGAGATTTGAAGTTGTGTTATTGGTTTTGGATGTCTTTTCTAGTTTCAGCAAGATAAAGACAGAGACAAGAAAAGCAAGAAAGATTTGGAAGGTGGGAAATTCGAGCTCCATGATTAGATCAATACAGCGAACAAATTTCTTGCTTACAGCTCTCCCTTCTTTAATTGTTAGTTATAAAGAGAATTCGTATCATTATTATTTAGCCCTACGACAACTTAATTCTGTAACTAATGTGAATGGCTGGGGTTCCAAACCAACTTCTTGTCTTAGAGAATTAAATTAAAGATAAATGTACAGACCCACGAGGTCGGGCTGTCGGCAAAATTTTGGATAATGATATAGTAGTCAATTGAGTCAACCATAGCGTCTGAAATCAATTATTACAACTCAAAATACTATTCTATAGTCCACTAGCAACATGCAAGTGGATCTGCTATCCAATTACCACGTGGCTAGTCCCTCCTACAGGATCAGAGGAGAAAGCAGGGGGCAGATTCAATGGACAGATTAACGCAAGATTATTCAATGAAATATCTTATAAAATATCCACCTGTGGTATTGTCCTTCAGTATTACTAGAGTTTGATATTGTTTAATATTGATTATATGTATCAATTTTACTTTTTATAAATGATGATGAGGAAATCGGATCTAGTGCAAAATCATCTTTTCTCCGGACTATCATATCATAGGACTCGGTGAATTTTAATTAAATTCTCAAGGCTCCCATTCAAAATGGTACAAGAACATCGCAAGTAGAAGCTAGACAGCGGCAAGATCAAATATCAATCCAGGGCTGCATATCCTCTCACTAGCACGAAATGGGATGCGTTCAAATTTAGTCTCCTGGTTCATTGCATTAATCTTAATTGAAAATCTTTTCCCAACCGCACAAAACAGAGGACATTTTACACATGCAGCAATATTTTGTTATTCTTTCTTCCCAAGTAAAAAACTCCTTATATTTTTCGGGGAAATTAATCATGCCGCGGAAACATTTTTGTTTACGGAAACCTTGCTTTATGTCGATATAATGATGCATAAAAGTTGCAGACGGAGAACAATTCAATAAAAGATTTTTCATCAACGGTTTAGGAGTTTTTATAATCAGAACCTTTGAGGACAATTACAAGGATTTTTCCAACTTCATTTGCTGGTATGCTAACGTAGGAATGTCATTATTCATTTACGATTCATGTAAATTTAGAATTAACCGAGAAAAGAAGAATATTTCACTCTAAAAATGACGAATACAAGTATTAGAATATTTATCTCACAATCTAAAGTTCTAATACACTAAAGCTCTCAAATCATTCAAATAACACTTTAGCTCTCTCAAATGCCAAACAACTATTTATCAAGACACTCAAATTTCTCAAATTGCTAGAGAACCTCACTCACATTCCGATGCCTAGCTTCCAGACCTCTCTCTATTAATTGGCAAAGTAAGCTTTCAATTATCAAATAATTCGGGACCAAATCAGCTGAAATAGCCTCCATTTAAGCTTGATAATCTTGACTTTTATAAGCCACCAAATGAACATGATGATTGTCAACGTGATGAAAAATGAAGCCGAATTTTCTTATATGTCATCATGCATGAAATGAAAGCAATAAGTCAAGCTTCCATTTATGGCAAATGGTTGACAAGTAACCGGCCATTTATCGCAAGCTCTCTTGGCCACTTTCTTCACATTTTTCGAATAACCATTTTGCCAACATTTGAAAGCAATAAGTCAAGCTTCCATAAATGCTCCTTTATTTCATTTCATGCATGATGACATGCAAGAAAAATTCGGCTTCATTTTTCATCACGTTGACGATCATCATGTTCATTTGGTGGCTTATAAAAGTCTAAGATCATCGAGCTTAAATGGAGGCTATTTCAGCGGATTTGGTCCCGAATTATTAGATAATCGAAAGCTTACTTTGCCAATAAACAGAGAGGGGTCTGGAAGCTAGGCATCGGAATGTGAGTGAGGTTCTCTAACAATTTGAGAAATTTGAGTGTCTTGACAAATAGTTCCTTAGCATTTGAGAGTGCTAAATCTAGCGTTCTCAAGTGATTTGAGAGTTTGAGTATATTAGTACTTTGGGTTGTGAGATAAATATTCTAATGTTTGTATTCTTTATTTTTATAGTTAAATATTCTTATCAACGTAGACTAAAAAGCCGAACCAAGTATATTATTGTATATTTTGTATGATTATTTCTATTTTTCACTATCACCACATTAATACTTGATTAATTGTCATATAATCTAGGTCTGTCAAAATACTGATCTACGTACTACTTCCTGCAGGAAGTTGCATAAAGAATTATTTTATTTTTACTATTACGTTTGCTGAAAGTTGACAAAATAAAAGAACTAACAAAGAGCAGAATAGGCCCAAGCTTTGACAATTACAATGACGGAAGATGATTTTAGGGATGAGCTTTCAACCTTATATAGATTAGTCTTTGCTGAAACTTTAGCCATAATCTTAAATAATAACTCTCCGCAATAAATGATAGAAAATAAAATACTTTTCTATGGTTTTGCTCAGGTAGCCACTCTGAAGCACTCCTCTTTTACAAAAAATATTCTTTAGTTTCTTATGCAATAGATGAAGGATGGTGTGAGTCGAAGATTGAAAAAGATGTTTGGTTACTTAGAAAATAAGAGAAAGTGAAAAGAATTAAGAAATAGATCTGAGAAACTTCTGATGCTTTATTAATCAAATACACACATAATGTGTGGTGAATTATTTCTTATATACAAGTGCTGAAGCTCAGCTTAATTACTGTTATTAGTCACTAAACTATTAACAAATTATATTAAGCTGAACATAACAACTTTAACTAATCAATCACGTGTACACATAATTTCATAATCACCAGGCATGACATGGCATGCCACATCATCAATGTGTAACTGATTGATCCTGCTACTATCATCCTCTGCTCTGCTGACTACACTACAAGTGTGAGCTCCCTTAACAGTGTGGAATAGGAATCATGCACAGATCTTGTTTTCTTCTTACTGTCGCGCCAAAGGCCTCTGTCATGTCCAAATCCTCATGCTTCATTCCATTTGGTAGTTTCCATTCGAAATGGTATAATAACATTGCGAGTGTAAGCTCCACGCTGGCCAGACCAAATGACATTCCAGGGCATATCCTCCTACCAGCACCAAATGGGATGTACTCAAAATTAGTCCCCTTGTAGTCAACAGAATGGTCAATGAATCTCTCGGGAATAAAGCTCTCGGGTTCAGTCCAATACATGGGATCTCTTCCAGTTGCCCATGAATTAACAATGACTCTGGCTTTTGCAGGAATGTTGAATCCGTTAATCTCACAACTGTCTCCACATTCTCTTAGAATTAAAGGTGCAGAAGGATGTAATCTCAGGGTCTCTTTGACAACCAGCTTCAAGTATTTCATTTCATTGATGCCCGTTTCATCGACCTTTCCTTTTCTATTAAACACTTCTCTCACCTCAGCTTGTGCTTTCTTCATCACTCTAGGGTTTTTCATCATTTCATACATTGCCCAGTCCACAGTCGTAGCAGATGTCTCACTGCCAGCACCAAAAATGTCCTGAAACGGGGTTTATGCAAATGAGTTTTTGTAGATAGTTATATGGTCTCATTCATCTTATCAAAAAACACTAGGTTAACATTAAAAGAAACAACATAATGAAAAGACAAATGGAATTGATGATATTAAATGTATAGTTACTTACAAAGATTACTGCTTTGATGTTGTCTGTAGTCAAGGAAGAATCAAGATCTCCGTGCCCTTGAATTTTCAACAGAACATCAACCAGATCTTCATCATCACCAGTTTTGCAATTCTTCAATGTTGCCTTGCGCTTTTTATGATCATTGATAATGTTTTCAACTATTCTGTCAGCTTCTTGAAGCAGCTTCTCCACCTGAGACTTGTTTCCAGTAAGCCGCTGAAGCAATCCAATGGAAGGAAACATATCTGCAATATTAAAACCTGAGATCACTTTCGTTGTTTCCTCTATAACTGAGACAAATGTTTCTTGGTCTCTGGATCTGTTTCCAAAGGCTGCCCTTGAAGTGATACCATACATTAATGAGTAAACCTTCTCCGTTAAGTTAATAACTAATCCAGCTTTTGAAGAAATCCAATTAATGAGATCAGACACCTCTGCTTCTCTTATTGATTGGAAAGATTGGACTCTTTTGGCGCTCAAAAGCTCAGACACACAGAGTTTTCGCAGTTGTTTCCAACAATCACCATATGCTGAAAAGATTATACCACGATAATTATAAGACATGATTTGTGCTGCAGGAAAATGAGGCCTGGATGCAAAGACAACGTCATGGGTTTTCATAACGTCTTTGGCAACTTCTGGGGAAGATACAATAATGGTTGGAACTTGCCCGAGTTGTAGAAGCATAAGTGGTCCGTATTTCTTGGTCAAGTCTCTTAGCCGATGATGAGGGAGAGAGCCAGCCAGCTGGTGCAAATTTCCTATTACAGGTAATTTCCAAGGTCCTGGTGGTAGATTTGAGATTCTGTTATTGGTTTCTGATTTCTTCTCTGGTTTCAGCAAAGCGAAGGCAGAGAGAAGAATAGCTAGAAGGATGAGCAAGGATGAAGACAAGCCTAGAAGCTCCATGTGAAATGAACAGGACAATGGGGATAGAATTTTGAAATAGTCTGTTGTTACGTCCACGTTGTGGATCTTTTGTGGTACGTCTTTCATCCAAAATATCTTCAATCAGTCCACACATTGAAAATGTGAAGGATGATGATTGGTTGCATTAACTGTGTCCTATTTTGACATTTCCACAATAATACGGCTAAATATTGGTAATACGGGAAGCATAAATAATGAAATGATAAGGGGGCTAAGAGAAATAAGCCATGGAAATAATGCTTTTACTCGTATTTCGGTGTGCCGAACAATCACGCAAATCGAGTGATTATTGCCCATATATACACTGATGAGAACATTGTGGTGAGCTTTTCTGGCGGTTGTATCGGGTAATTAGCAAAATCTTCACAGCTCTTGATGCTCCCAGCCTTTTTTTTTGGCATACTGATACACCGTAGGCTAGAAATAGCCCTATCCCAAAATTTTGAAGGCCAAGGATCTTGCTTCAAAGTGGTTCCTACATATTCCTTCACGTACCTCTCTCAATAGATAGTTTGCTTCATACTCATCTAAACATCTTAGAAAGGGCAACGTATATCCTCGTCAATATAATACTCTGTCAATCAATATATATTTGGCTGCTTGGTACTTGAGTTTCCTTACTTGTTTTTTATCTGCTGGAAGTGTTCCTTCTCAGATATACGCGACAATAGGATCCATCCATGATCTCTTTACATCAATATTCATTACTTTGGCTTCTTGCTCGATGTTTGGCGAAGTTTTGACCTCCATTGGAACATACTTAGGCATTTGGTGTGTAAATTCTAATGATATGGGTGTCAATATGTAAGTGTACACAATAAATAATATAATGACAAATATTCAAGATTTTCTCTACTGGTATTGATGTTATTAGATTTGCAACAACAATTCTGACAGTGCAGTTTAGATTAAATTAAAATAAAATAATTAAAGAAACTAATAAACTAACTAAATTAAAAATGCAATAAGGGAAATCTTAAATCAAACACGAAGATTTAATTAATAAAAAAGTAGTAGTTGAGTGATTAAACCCACTTAATGATTTTGACTTAGTTGAGTGATTAAACCCACTTAATGGTTTTTCCTTTTTTTTAATTAAGAACTTGTTGCTACAACATTTATTATAGTATTGGACATAATCTCTCATGCATCCTCAGATGTCGCCTGTTGGATATCTTATATCTATATATAACCTAACAGTGATAAGTTGTTATGTTAACATTAGATATATCATTATGCATTCTAGGTTTCAATTACCTTACAAGGTGAATCTTTATGTCTAGTTCTTCACTAATCTTAGATCAAATATGACCTTATTCAAATCAAGATTAACTCAAGTTGGTAAACCTAATCTATAGCCAAGTATTGTCTTAATTTGTTCCACTAAGTCATACCTTTTTTAGGCTCATTTTTTGCTAGTATCCACTAAATGGGCGATCAATCGAAATAGGAAAGTAAAATAAATACAATTAAGACAAACTGCTGCAACAAAAATAGAGTAACATGCATATGTCAGTCAAACATTCATTAAGATCTTTTATCAATTAACCGCAATCAAATTTAGTTCATGATTTGCGGAAGAAAAATAAATAAAAGAATTTTAACCATTAAATACATCTCCATAAATAAATAAAAAACAAGAAAAGAACAAGAAGGGCCAATTTTTAATGGATCTATGTATTTTCTCCTCTGGTGCAGCCCTCAATCTCTCTCTTGATTTTTTTTTTTTTCAGTTTTTCTCTTTGGATGACAGCTCTCATCTTTTCTTTGTGTGTGTGCTCCTTTTATAGGTTAGAATTAAGGCAACCGGAAGTCTAGGTCACGTATCTTCTATTTTAAAAAACTCCAAATCGCAATCTTATAAGTATCTTGCGCGAAATCTTCTCTGTTAATGCTACAAAATTGCTACAGCAACGATGCTACAACGACAATGCTACAATAATGCTACAATGCGAAATCTTATCATTTATTATCTAAGTAACATTGATTTAAGTTTAAACGTGCCCTAATAACTCTCATTTTATAAAGTTATCGGTATCTTTGCATCTGACATTGTGGTCATCCTTGCCAGGATATTAGCTCGAAAATTTTCTATCCATGGTATATGCTTTACCTTTACAACCTAAAACTTCGTCATCAATTGCTTACCCTTTTTTTTAAGTACAACTCCTTCCCTTCACTTTTTCCCTGAAAACTTTCATTGACATGGTTGGCTACGAGTTGGGATTATGTTTGAACTTTAACCTTATCTGCTTGCATTGCCAGGGCCAACTTCAATTCTGCGATAAAGACTTCATATCTTGCCTAGTTGTTGGTTGCTTTGAACTCAAACCTTTAGTGCATAGGAGAACTCAAACCCTCTTGGCTAACCAAAATCACCCATGTTCCCGATCTTTGTTTTCTACAAGATCTGTCCACCATTACCATCCACACTCTAGTAGTGTTCTCTTCCCCCGCTCTTTGATTATAACCAGCTTCTTTGCCCAACTTTGTGCACTCAACAATGAAATCGGCTAATGCATGCACCTTAATTGTTGCTCGGGATTTGTAACTTATATCAAAATTATTCAACTCCACCAGCCACTTCACCAAGTGACTAGAAGCCTTTGGTTTGTGCAATGCCTATCGCAGTGATTGATTTGTCATTATAACTACTGGATGTGCCTAAAAGTAAGGCTTTAACTTACAAATAGTTGTGACTAAAGCCAAGGCTCCATTTTTCCATCATCAGATATCTAGTCTCAGTATCTAACAGTGCCCTGCTAGTAAAGTACACTGGATGTTGGGTTCATGCCTATTCTTTCACCAGAATTGAGCTTTTGGTCCACTGAAATATTGCGAGATATAAGCTCAAAGTATCACATTCTCATGGTGTGGACAACAGTACAGCCCTGAGCAGGTATTCCTTCAGTTATTGATGCCTATTCGCACTTCTGTGTCCACAGGTCTTTTTTTCTTTCTTTATAACCTAAAAGAAAATGTGACATTTATCTGTTGCCTTTGATATGAAACAGTGTAGGGCTATTAGCTTTCTTGACAAGCTTTAGATATCTTTTAATATGCAAGGAAATTTCATTTAAAGAGTAGCCCATATCTTTTCTTGTTTACTTCTATTCCTTCAAAAAAAATTTCTCGAGGATACGCCGGGCAAATATTTTTCTAGGTTGAGCTTCATCTGGTATCTCCTGAATAGCTTGAAAGTCTCCTTCAAGTGCATCACATGCTTGATCGGGTCTTTAGACTTGTTTATCATGTCATCTACATACACTTCCATCGTACGCTTAATCAGCGGCTTAAATATCTTATTTACCAGCCTCTAATATGTAACACCTATATTTTTTAGGCTAAATGGCATAATCCTATAGAAAACCAAATGCTAATTAGTGATAAAAGCAGTGTGTTCTTCGTCTTACTCGGGCATGGGTATTTAATTGTAATCCGAAAGTGCATCCATGAAACTAAGCAGGCCATGACCTACTGTAGAATCGACTGACTGATCAATCTTAGGTAGTAGAAAACTATTATTTGGACATGTTTTATTAAGGTTAGTGAAATCCAATGCACATTCTCCACTTTTTATTGGCCTTCTTTACCAGAATCACATTGGAAATCCATTTGGGGTAATTAACTTCCCTGATAAACCCTGTTCGCAACAGCTTTTCTACTTCATTATTTATAACGTCATATCTCTCTTGGTTACAACATCTCCTCTTCTATTTTACTGCTCTCGTATCCTTACTTATGGCCAGCTTATGACGTGCAATTCTTATATCAATCCCCGACATGTCCTCGTGTGACCAAGCAAACACATTGGAATTTGTTTGCACGCAATTTACTAGGTTTTTCTTCAACTCTTACCCAAGGTTTAAGCCAATCTTCAAAATTTTATTAGGATTGTTTTGATTTATTCTTATATCTTATAAATCCTCAACCGGCTCCTGCCTTTCTTTCTACGAGTTTCCTCATGTGTCTAATGAGGTTATTTGCATAGCCTCATTGGCTGCTGTCGTATAACAGTTCCTATCAATTCTCTAGTTACCTTTTACCATACATTCAGCTGTATTCACTCAATACTTGAGCGCCAGATAATGATTGGACATCACACATTTACTAATCCTCATGAATGATCTCCCAAAGATTATCTAGTAAGGGTTATCTTTCTCGACTACCATAAAATCAAACATAATAATTTTAGGGATGTGCTAGTATGCTCCATCTTCAAATATGCAATTCTTATTTCATCTAAGGTGTTTTTGAAGAGGAAGTCCACTGAACTACTTGAGTCCACCAGAATCCTATTGAGCTTGCTTACCTGCCACATTGGCCTTTATTGCCAAAGCATCTTCTTGTGGGTAAAGAATCTTTTCCTCATAATCCTCAATCCACATGATGGGTACTTGTCTATTCTCACCCTCTTTACTACTGGTACATTGAAGAAAATATTTTGACTTGTCATCGCATACTTTCTATAGTTTTTTTAGGCTCTATAAGAATCTTTCGCTCCTTAAAATGACCTTGGTCACAGGCTCTTCTTGAATTACCTTACCTGTGTTCTTCTGCTCGAATTGCTGATCTACTACCGTACATCCTCCAATAATATATTCATTGATATAGCGGTTTCTCACCAGATCCTCCACTTGGTTCTTCAGATCACAACACTATGATGTGGTGTGGCCGTGGGTATGATAGAACTCATAAACTTATTTCTATCTCGTTTGTTGTGAGCTTTTAAGATGGCTGTTAATAGATACAAAAGACCTCGATAATCACCTGAAATAGTTTTTCAAAAGAATTTTCAACAGTGTAAAACGAGCATAAGCATTACTCTCCTTGGATCATTTGCATCATTTTATCCCTTGAAAAATCATAATGAACAAGGGCTGAGGGTAATTGATTTGGTCTATTGAATCGAGTATTTTGTGTTTGGTTGTGTATCCGGGTGTTGTGTCTTTGGTTGTTATGCAACTAATTATATTCTCTCGGGTGGTTTTCGTTTGGTGGGTGGTAGGATAGGTTTCTGTCTTGGTGAACTAGCGGTGGTCTCATGAAACGAGAATAAGGGGCAATTCTCATTAGTCACCCTCTACTTGTTCCTACCTTGTCATTGCTTCTAACAAGACTTGTAATATATGTGAAAAAAAAAGGTGAGATGGTTAAAAAGTAAATAAAAGAAAAAGATAAAGCTAGAAACAGGAGAACATGTACACACGTGTGAGAGAATTAGAGAAGCTGTAAACCGATTTAAAACCCAATCCCGTTTGACTTGAAATCAACCTGGCCATATCTTGTGTTTCTAGCCACCCCACCGGCCAAGCTTGGTGCCAATCTGAAGCTAGGGATCGGCCATCATACTCCAATTGTCCTCGTCGTTGGAAAACGACTAGAATGTCAATGATTTAGCTTGAAAGAATTGCAGCTCAACCCACCACCATTGCTGTCAATTCCATCTGTTTTGGGTGACGTCACTGCTTGGATCTTGATCCTCAGCTCACCTTCATCATTTTCCGACCAATCTCGCCACCTGAAACCACTATTTTGGTTGCCAGCGACCTCCAGAAAGCTTACTGCTTAGGAAGCTCGATTCACCGTTGTTGCCGCGCGTGGGAGCTTACCGCTGACACTATTAGACTCAGTGTGGTTGGAACTATCAGACCGGAGCTTCTCAACCACTGTTAAACGACGAAGGCAATTCGATAATTTCACATTTGAGGACGATTTTGTAATTTCTAACCCTATGGAGATTCTAGTTTTTTAAAATTAAGGATTGGGTGTAATTACGATTTCGAGGGTAATTTATTGATTTACGATTTCAGTGTATTTTAATGATTTACATATTCGAGGGTATTTTGGTAATTCTATGGACATTAGAGTTGTAAATTATAGATGGATGTCTGTTTCGAGTTTATTGCATAAATTTAGTCCAAATTCTGATTTACAAAAAATAATTATGTCGTTTCCTTAATTTTGGAGGATCTGTGAGCGAGAACCAGTCTGTGGACGTGGACAATAACCAAGCGTGAATATCGTCACTATGAGTGGAATGCATAAAACACATTTTCAAAATTAATTATTATAGTAAAGCATATTTGGGAAATAAGTATTTTAAATGTTCTGATTTAATGATTTTCTCGAAATGGATTTTATTCATGCATTGATATTATATTAAAATGTTGGTTAATGGTATTTCGTATCGACTTTGAATAAAATATGATAGTATTTTTAAAGATAAGAAAAGTGAATTTAGATGTGATGATGAAAAGAAGAGCATGACTTAACGTATGGTAAAAATGTATATGAATATGTGTATAAATATTTTTTTTTAAAATCATTGGACCTGTCTGAACACAAATATAGTGATACATATAAGATGAGAGGTCTTTAGAGCCTGTCTGAACACAAATAAAGACTTTGGGCTATGTGTTTGGGTGCTTTTGCCTTTTAGGGGCATATGCATGTAATATGATGGTAACAATAATACATATACAAATGAGATACAAGCCTTTGAGCCTATCTGAGTACACACAAAGGCTTTAGGCCTTGTGCCTGGATGCTCTTGTCCTTTGGGGACTAGATTATACATGCAAAGATATGATGAGATATGAGATGATATTTTTCTGTCTATCCGTGTAGCTCTGGGGCGTGATGGTACCTAGATAGTACGTCATTGCTCATCTATTAAGGTTCGGATACGACGAGATTATTCCTTTGGGTACTTGTTTAGTGATGGTTTTCATATTTGTGTATGCAATATGATATTGTGATATGATTTCCATGGTTATTAGGTATGATATTATATATGCTTTTCAAGGTTAGTAATATGATTTAAATGTTAAATGATTTATTGATGGTTTCTTACATATGGCTTGATGAAATCGTGTTTGGAAATGATATGATTATTTCTTTTATAGTAAAAATTTATTTTAAAAAATTACTATCCACTCGTTGAGCTCACTGAGTTTTATACTCATCCTGTTTTTATTATATCCCCCTCCCCACCCCAATAGGAGGTTGTAGGTACACCAGATTGACCCATTGACTGTAAATATATTTTGAATTTTAGCCACGTGATGATATTAAAAGATATAGATGACTTTTGTTAGGACATCCTGATCATCTCATTCTTTTGAGGATTGTATAATTTTGTTATATTATTTTTTGGGATTAAGAATAAACTAATGTATATTAATATTAGTTATAATATAATCCTTTGATATTTTGGAGATATCTTGAGTAAAATTCAGCATTTTCATTGAGGATGTTGATAATTGGAGTTGGTTGTATATTGAATTATTTTGGGAGTGCTTGATTTACATATTTGTGGATTGAGAGTGTTATATTTAAAGAGGAGACTTTGCTGAATTTTTGGTAAAATCCTTACTAATTAGATTATTATCAAGTCAGTTTTGATGAGACTAGATAGAGTCGCCCTAAAGGTTCGAGGTGGGTCGTTTCAAGACTTGTGTTCGTCTGCCCTCATTTCTTGTTTCGCCTAAGCTCTCCAATTGTTCGCTTCTAACCCTTGTTGCTTTTTCCTCTTCGATTTCAATGTCTCTCTTCGTATGCTCATAATCAATAGAATATGACTGTATCACAGGACCTATCATATTATACCATAATTGCCCAATCGTGATTCATTCTTTTAGTCTTTTCAAAGCTTGAGGTTGATTGAAGGCTATAAGATCCAGAACTACTCGGTGGTATGTAACACATGTTCCTTGTTTATTTGTTTGTTTATGCTTACCTATTTAGTTATTTGTCGTTGTATGTGTTAATCAATTTTAATTAGCAATATTTGAGATAAAGTATAATTCTTTTATTTATTTTAAAAAATATCATAGAATATCATCTTAATCAAATAATCACATAATATTTTTTTTTTATAAAAGCAAGTATTTTTATAAAACTTAAACTCTTCTTATCTTCTTACGATTAAACCTCTTTAACCTAATAACCATATAAAAGCAAAAAATTCTAGGGTTTTCTTTTATGCCCATTTGAAATAATTTTTGAGGTAATTATCCTTCTCTAATACATGTTCACTGATCTTATGTGTTTGATGCGGAATGCATGCCTTTGTTCTCTTTATCAAGGATGACTAGTTAGGCATTATGAGGCATGAGTACTGTGATTTAATTACTGTTTTCCTTTTATTTTGATTAAGTTCTTTCATGAAATCTTTCAAAAGAATACATCCTAAGGTTTTTCATTGATATATTTCGTGCAAAGAGATTTCAAGTAATCAATTTGTTGTGAATTTTCGAAGTTGGAAAAGTGGTGGTGGAAAATTTCGATTTTCAGCAGCATGTCTGATTTTGCAATTTTTCCGTCTACCCAAATAATCTCTGAAAATTATGTTGATTTTTTTTCTAATCTTCATTATGTCTACTTACTGCATGTTTAATTTCATAACTTTTGGATGAGTAGAAAAATTACTGAAAATCATTATGTTGGGCTGCTGTAGTTTTAGAAACTGCTTTCCAAAATTGCGATTGTTGATAGTGAAATTAGTTTAGGCCATTAAAAGGCTTTAGAATGGCCTATAAAAATTATATTCGTATAAAATTATGAATTATCAAGTGGTCTAATTTTTATGAGTTTTATTAAATATTTTATGAATTTTCTAATTCAATTGTTTATGTTTTTATCACTACTAGACAGTATGGATATTTACATGTAAAATTCTTTTTACAATATGTTTATGACCTTCATTCATTTTTTTGAATTTTTATGTGAAATGCTACCCATTTTTATGGTTTCTTTTTGTAATTTTTACAATTTTCCGACATATGATTAGCTTAGTAAAAATCAGCTTAAAAAGAATGGTGAAGTTTAAACTAGCTTTGATAGTTTAGCACTTATGATTTGGCTTCAACATGTTGGATTTATATCAAGGTCAGAATGAGCAGTAATATTGATAAGAATGTGTCTTGATGTTTTAGAACAAGAGTGAACGCGTGATTGAGGTTACCGTTCTTTTTACTACTGAAGATCAAGGTAAGTAAATCCATGCATGGTACATGTATTTCATTATTAAAATACTTACTCAAGGTATGTATTATGTTGAATGAAAAGTATATGAAACTAATTTGTTTAGTTCATTTCAATATTTTGTTAAGTAAAATTCATTTTATAAAATTATTTATATCAAAACTTTATTTATTAAAAAATTATTTTATATATTATCTTAAAAATGAAAATTTTTATTAAATTATTTTAAATCAAATATTTTGAAATAATTATCAGTTATTTAAGGATGTGTTTGGTGCATGAAATTGTGTGGTATTATAATACTATTAATATTAATTTATTACATGTTTGACAAAATTTGAGACATCATTATGCTGCATTATAATGCACCATAATAATGCAGCATAATGAGGCATGGGGCCGCATTGCGCAAACCCAAGGGAACCTTGGGTTTGCGTAATGCGGTAGCTTTTTGCCTCAATTGAGGCAAATTTATTTTATTAAAATATTATAAAATAAATTATTTTATTATTAAATACTAATATAATTAATAAAATATAAAAATAAATTATAGGATAATATTATTTATTTATTAATGATTCATATAAAAATAATATATTAATATTATAATATTATTTACATTACTGTTAATTTTAAAATTAATATTATTTAAATTTATACAAATTTAAATATTTATATTAAATTATAAATTTATTAATAAATTAAAATGTAAAAATAATAATATATTATAAATTAAAATATAATTTAATATTATTGAATAATAATTTACTAATTTATATTAACAATTATAATATTAATTATAATCTAAATTTATTATTTACATATAATATTAAATTTATAAATTTTATTTTATTATAATTATAATACAAATTTTAGAAATTTAATCATTAATTTTTAACATTGACTAAAACAATTATTAAATTTCTACAATTTAAGATTTCTATATTTATTATTTTTCTAAGCATTAAAAAATATTATTTTTTAATTATTTAATTTAATTAATTACAAAAAATTAATACAATACAATGCTACACCAAATATAGTCTAATTAAAAATTAATACAGTACAATATAACACCAAACATTGTACAGCATTGTTATATGTTAACACAATATAACATAATAAACCAGTATTAAAATAGTGCAATACAGTATAATGCAATACAGCGTGCCAAACGCACCCTAAATGTAATTGACGAAAGTTTTCAAATGATTAAAAGTTCAAGGATGATTTTAAATGTTTTGGCTTATTGTTCGTAGTTATATTATTTTATGTTATGGAAGGCTAGCTTGATTTTATGTACATATGATGTTAATGTTAATGATTTTCGCGGGGTACAGTACCTTGAATGATGTTATATGGCCGGGTCACCGGGTCTATAGGTGATACTATGTGGCATGAGTAAATTATATTTTATGTGTTTAAAATGTTTTTGTAATGTTTAAAGGTTTTAAATGACTTTATGATGATGTGATTTATTTTTCCTAAATGATGATTTACAAAGGTAATTTCTCTTATTATTATGTATATCTAAGAAATTTTATTAAATTATATTTTAATGGTTTTTAGTATTGTGCATGAATTTACTTATCGAGTTAATGGCTCATCCATCGTTATCATATTTTTGTAGATAGAGTTAGATGATGTGAGCTCATGGTCTTAGAAGGAAAAATAAGAGCTTTGTTTCTTTTGGAGATTAATGTTATGTTGATAATATAAGAACAATTTAGTTTCCTTTGGGATGATATTTATTTAAAGATATGTTATTTTAAAATTTATTTATATTCTTTTAGAGGTTTATAACATTTATTGTTGGTTATTACTTTGAAAGTTTTAAAGATGAGAATAATGAAATGCAGTTACACTTCAATTTCACCATATTACCTTGTTAGTGGAATTGGGATGTTACATGGTATCTCTTTACAAATTCCCTGACGGGCTCATTATCTCCCTACTTAATTCCCATATGGTCAATCATATCATCTTCTAATGCAATTGCTCCTTAAATCTACTTTGCAAATTATATACGCATATGCTCGAAACTCCTAATACTCCCACGGGGCAACCAACGATATCATTCATGTGGTCGCTCATAATGCTCTACATCTTTGCACCTGTGTCAAGCCCTGTACCTTCGTCATGTCATTGAAATGTTCAATGTGTACCAGAGGATTGCTTTTCCCAGAGAATTTGAGATTGGGAAAATGGAAATCTTTACTTATCGTGGTGCTCATAATTTCTGCGGAGAGAAGGGACTTCTTGTTCAACATGATCCTCTAGCTTGGAGGCTTTCCCCGGCCTTGCGTCTCATCGATAATCTGAGCTAGCCTTTGCACCTCTCCTTCTAATTTTATTGCTCGACCAGGATTGCATACAGCGACTCATTCGCGCTCTCGTTCTACATCATGCAGATGTTGTCTCAACTTCCTTTCCTTGAGATTCCTTTCTTTGCCAGTATTTATCCAGATTCTGTTTGTCATGGAACTATTTCCTGCCTCGTGGTTATGCTCAATATGAAATTAACTCCCAACGCCAGGATTTGGTTTATAGCGAAGCTGACTTCTAATTCCTGGATTCTGCTCGCCTCGATTTGCTCTATTGTTGGGTTCTGGAACATCTTGACTATCCCTAGACTTCCTCCACCAAGTCTTCTTTGCCCATCCCTCAACTCATGTAAAACGGCTATGAGGGTCTCCATTTGTCTCTCCATCTATTCCATCCGTTCATGGATTGTTCTCTCCCTTGCTTCATTCTCTATTTCCCGCAAAGGGATTGACTCATTTATTCTAGACTCCACCCCTTAGGCATTATTTCCTCCCGTATCCATGTTCATTCCATTTCTCTTTCTTAAATTGCTCCGTTGGTTGTAATTTTTTGTTCATTCTCAATAGACGGCGCCAAAATATTGATGTTGAAATCTAGTCGTTATTGATGCGACCAGGCATCTACGTCAACACTTAAATTTGTTTTATCGGTGGGAAATTCGAGCTCCATGATTAGATTAATTCAGAGAACAAATCTCTTGCTTACAGCTCTCCCTACCTTAATTGTTAGTTATAAAGAGAATTCTTATTATTTAGCCCAACGACAACTTAATTCTGTTACTAGTGTCAATGGATGGTGTTCGAAACCAAACCTCTTGTCTTAGAGAATTAAATTAAAGATACGATGTAGTGATCCTCGAGGTCAGCCGTCAGCACTATTTTAGAAAATCTTATACTATTCAATTGAGTTTGTCAACCATGGCGTTTGAACATGCAAGTGGATCTGCTATAGTTACCACATGGCTAGTCCCTCCTCCAGGAACAGAGGAGAAAGCAGAGGACAGATTAACACAAGATTATTCTATGAAATATCTTATAAGATATCTTACCTGTGGTATTGTCCTCCAGTATTATTGGTATTGTCCTCCAGTATTATTAGAGTTTGATATTGTTTAATATAGATTATATGTATCAATTTTCCTTGTTATAAATGATGACAAGGAAATCGGATTTAGTGCAGATCATCTTTTCTCCGGACTATCATATCAAAGGACTCGTTGAAGTTCAAATAAATTGCTCAAGGTTCCAAGTCAAAATGGTACAGCAGCATTGCAGGTGGAAGCTCAACAGTGGCAAGATCAGATAACATTCCGGGGCTGCATATCCTCTCACTAGCCCCAAATGGGATTTATTCAAATTTAGTCCCCTTATAGGCAATAGAACAGGTTCATTCCGTTAATCTTAATTGAAAAGCTTGTCCCACCTGCACAAAACAGAGGACATTTTATGCATGCAGCAATACTTAGTTATTCTTTCTTACCAAGTAAAAAATTCCTTAAATTTTTCGGGGAAATTAATCATGCAGCCGAAGCTTTTTTGTTTACAGAAAACTTGTTTTATGTCCATAAAAAAAATGCATAAAAGTTGCAGACGGAGAACAATTCAATAAAAGATTTTTCATCAACGGTTTAGGAGTTTTTATATATCAGAACCTTTGAAGACAATTACAAGGATTTTTCCAACTTCATTTGCTGGTATGCTAACATAGGAATGTCATTATTTACTTACGATTCAAGTAAATCTAGCTCAAATTAGTCAGCTTTCATCTTCCGAACCTTTGGTTTTGCTTTCTTGTTAAAATGGCACTCCAGTACCACCAGTTACAGCTGGATATTGGGCGTTGGTATTAACACTAACACATATCAATCTAAGACATTTCATAAAAATAATTAGTATTCTGTTTCTCTGTAGCATGAACATAAAAGGAGGATATGATTTCTAACATTAAAAAAGAATTAAAGATGAACTTCAACTCATTTTTTGTGCTGCATACTACTTGCTGCAGGAAGTTGAATTAAGTATTATTTAATTTCTGCTATAGCTCTAGCAGAATAAGCCCAAGCTTTGACAAATAACAATAACGGAAGATGATTTTAGGGATAAGCTTTCAACCTTATATAGATTAGTCTTTGCTGAAACCTGAGCCATAATCTCACATAATAACTCTGTGCAATAAATGATTGAAAACAAAATACCTTTCTATGGTTCTGCTCCTGCAGCCACTCTGAAGCACTCCTCTTTGACAAAAGTTGTTCTTTAGTTTCTTATGCAATAGATGAAGGATGGTGTGGAATAGGAATCATACACAAATCTTGTTTTCTTCTTACTGTTGCGCCAAAGACCTCAGTCATGTCCAAATCCTCATGCTTCATTCCATTTGGTAGTTTCCATTCGAAATGGTATAATAACATCGCGAGTGTAAGCTCCACGCTGGCCAGACCAAATGGGATGTACGCAAAATTAGTCCCCTTGTAGTCCACAGAATAATCGAGGAACCTCTCTGGAATAAAGCTCTCAGGTTCGGTCCAGTACTTGGGATCTCTTCCAATCGACCATGCATTAACAATGACTTTAGCTTTCACAGGTATGTCAAATCCATTAATCTTACATCGCTCTCCACATTCTCTTGGCAATAACAAAGGACCAGGAGGATGTAGTCTCAATGTCTCTTTAACAACTAGCTTCATGTACATCATTTCTTTAATGCCCGTTTCGTCGACTTTCCCCCTTCTATTAAACACTTCCCTCGCCTCAGCTTCCGCTTTTTTTATAACTCTTGGATTTTTTATCATTTCACACATTGCCCAATCCACAGTGGTGGCAGATGTTTCACTCCCAGCACCAAAAATGTCCTGAAACGGTGTTTATGTAAATGAGTTTTCGCAGACAGTTATATGGTCTCATTCATCCTATCACATAACACTAGGCTAACATTAAAAGAAAAAACATAACGGAAGAAAAATTGAATTGATGATATTAAATGTATGGTTACTCACAGAGATTACTGCTTTGATGTTGTCTGTAGTCAAGGAAGAACCATAATTTCCGAGCCCTTGAATTTTCAACAGAACATCAACCAGATCTTCATCATCACCAGTCTTGCAATTCTTCAATGTTTCCTTGCGCTTCTTATGTTCATTGATAATGTTTTCAACTATTCTATCCGCTTCTTGATGCAGCTTCTCCACCTGAGACTTATTTCCAGTGAGCCACTGAACCAATCCAATGGAAGGAAAAATATCTGCAATATTAAAACCTGAGATCACTTTTGTTGTTTCCTCTATAACTGAGACAAATGCTTCTTGGTCTCTGGATCTGTATCCAAAGGCCGCCCTTGAAGTGATACCGTACATTAATGAGTAAACGTTCTCAGTTAAGTTAACAACGGATCCAGCTTTTGAATAAATCCAATTAATGAGATCAGATACCTCTGCTTCTCTTACTGATTGGAAAGATTGGACTCTTTTGGCGCTCAAAATCTCAGACACACAGATTTTTCGCAGTTGTTTCCAAGAGTCACTATATGGTGATAAAATTATATCACGATAATTATAAGACATGATTTGTGCTGCAGGAAAATGAGGCCTGGATGCAAAGATAACATCATGGGTTTTCATAACTTCATTGGCAACTTCAGGGGAAGATACAATAACGGTGGGAACTTGCCCGAGTTGTAGAAGCATAAGTGGTCCGTATTTCTTGGACAGGTCTCTTAGTCCATGATGGGGGAGGGAGCCAACCAGCTGGTGCAAATTTCCTATTACAGGTAATTTCCATGGTCCTGGTGGTAGATTTGAGATTCTGTTATTGGTTTCTGATTTCTTCTCTAGTTTCAGCAAAGTAAAGGCAGAGAGAAGAATGGCTAGAAGGATGAGCAAGGAGGAGGACAACCCCAGAAGCTCCATGTGTAATGAACAGGACAACGGGTATAGAATTTTAACCAGTCTGTTGTATCCGCGTTGTGGATCTTTTGTGGTACGTCTTTCATCCAAAATATCTTCAATTAGTGCACACATTGAAAATGTGAAGGATGATGATTGGATCTTTTGTGGTACGTCTTTCATCCAAAATATCTTCAATTAGTGCACACATTAAAAATGTGAAGGATGATGATTGGTTGTCTTACCTGGGTCCTACTTTGACATTTCCACAATAATACGGCTAAATATTGGTAATATGGGAAGTATAAATAATTAAATGATAAAAGGGCTAAGGTGTGCCGAACAGTCGTGCAAATCAAGTGATTATTGCCCAATATATACAGTGACGAGGACATTGTGGCGAGCTTCTGGCGGCGCCGCCGATGGTGCAATAAATATTGAAATACCCCAAAGTGAATACTAGTTGAAATACCCCAATTACAGACAATTTCATTTTGCTTTATATTAAATTGAATTTCCATTGTGGTGAGCTTTTTCTATTTTGACAGTTTAATATAAAGCAAAGTGAGCTATTAAATTATCTGAAATGATATGTACAAAGTGAATAATTTAAGATATTTCGCCGCAATCGATTAAATTTAATCTAATTTAAAAGTTAGCCACATATAAAGAAAGACACCCACATTTTAATCTAAAGCAAAGTGAGCTATTAAATTGGTTTTTATGCGGGTACCTTGCTTTATATGTGGCTAACTAGTAAATTAGATTAATTTTAATTGGGTATTTTTATTAAATTAAACTAGATTAAATTATCTAAAATGATATATACAGAGTGAATAATCTAAGATATTTCGCCACAACCGATTAAATTTAATCTAATTTAAAAGTTAGCCACATATAAAGAAAGGCACCCACATTTTAATCTAATTTTTCGTAGGTGATTTAATAAAAAAATTTAGTATGATTGATTAAAATATACATATTTATATATTTAATATTATAATTCGTTGAAATATATATATAGCAGTGAGTAAAAGCAAAAGGAACACCAAAATTTTTTCCTTCACCAAATATTTCTTTTCTAATTATGGGCTCGGATCATTGTTAACCGATGCCTTCTAAGTCCTCTCATTTATTGGAAGAAGTGCTCCTATCACACCACTAACTTCCTTAAGAAACCAAACTTATCTTCTTGCTGCAACTCATAGAATAAATTTTATAAGTGTGAGCTATTCGAACTCTCCAAAATGCTCATTAGACCCATTCTTTAATTTAATTTTTTATTACTAAAAAAGCCCTAAAGTATATTATTATTATAGCCGAAACAAATATTTTTACAAAAACAAATTGCCTGTTGCTCCACCTTTAACTTGTCAATGCCCCATCGAAAAGGGCATAGGAAAAGAAGAAAGAAAACGAAAGAGGAAGAAGAAAAAGAAGATAAAAGAGAAAGAAGAAAGAAGAAACAAAAGACGAAGCGACGGGCCGCGTAAAGAAAAAAAATAAAAAATAATAAAATGCACAATAGCTGAATTTTAGCTATATAAGGTGGGGCATTTCCCTCATTTTGTGCATTGAGTTCTTCAGTTATTTTTCTTTATTTAAAGAGTGATTCTAAGAGTTTAGTGATTTGAGAATTTGAGTGTATTGAGATTTTGGCTAGTGAGTTAAAATACTACAATATTCGTAACTCTTTTTCACTAATAAAATATTTTTCCTTTGTCTTCGCCTGTGGACGTAGGTTAAAAGCCAAACCACATAATTTCTTATGTCTATGTGTGATTTCGTGTCTAATTATTTCTTAATTTTACTTTAGTTACAAGTCTGCTACACCCATCAATTTATTAATAGTGGTATTAGAGCTATTGGTTGAATTTTTAGAGTCGGGTACTATTCATGTAAGGGGAATTGTTCACGTATATGGTATTGTTCACATATACAATACTAGTCATGCATATGGTATTATTCATGTATACGACACTGTTTATATACTGTATTGTTCACAAGAAACGGTGGGAACGATCCAAGAATTTTGTGGTGCAAAGTAAGGAATAGTGGTGTGAGTAGAGCAACTCTGTGATTTTGTACATGTCTAGGAAAGTTTTGTCAGAAAAGCGATAAGAGCCTAAGGAGTATGGGTTTTAAGTGGAACCATTGTGATCTCTCTAGTCTTTCCTAGGAATTTTCCTGGTGTGTATTCTCACACACACTCACAACTATTCAAGGCGGTATACTAGCTTGTGTGTGGTATTTATCAACAAAATAGCGGCGGAGTATGAAATTGAGAAGTTCAATGGGAACAATTTCTCGTTATGGAAAATAAAGATGCGGGCAATTCTAAGAAAAAATAATTGTGTTAACAGCTATTGGAGAAAGACTCATGGAGATAACTGATTATGATAACTGGAATGAGATTGACAACAATGCCATTGCTGATCTACATCTAGCACTTTCAGATGGGGTATTATCCAGTGCGGACGAGAAAAAGACAGCGAAGGGAATATGAGATACTCTCACAAAATTGTATGAGACTAAGTCACTATACAACATAATCTTCTTGAAGAAAAAACTCTATACTTTTCAAATGGCGGAATCTACAATGGTGACTAACCATATTAATAGCTTGAAGACTTTATTTTCACAACTTACAACGTTGGGTCATAAAATAGAGCAAAATGAACGTGTAGAGCTTATACTTCAAAGTCTACTAGATTCATATGATAACTCATCATCAACCTGACGAATAACAATCAGTGGACGGTCTAGTTTTCGATGATATTGCAGCCTTCGCATTAAATGAGGAGAGCAAGCGAAAGAATAAAAAAAATAGACAAGCAAGTTTGTAGCAAGCGGAGGCGCTATCGGTGACAAAAGAGATATCAACGAAACGTAGCCCCAGTGGGAGTCACAATCATGGTAGATCAAAATTCAGAAGTAAGAAGAATGTCAAGTGCTACAACTATGGCAAGAAAGGGCATGTCAAGAAAAAGTGTTGGAATAACTAAAAAAGAAGAGAAGACAAAGAACCTGAGTCATCAAATACTCAGGGTTGTATAGCAAGTACTTCAGATGATGGCGAGATTCTCTACATTGAGGCAACAACTATTTCAGAAGGCAAAAAACGGCTATCTCACATCTGGCAACTAGACTCAGGAGCTACTAGCACATGACTTCTCCAAGAGAATGGTTCCACACATATAAACTTATCTTAGGAGGATATGTATATATGAGAGATGATTATGCCTCAGAGATCATTGATATTGGTACCATCAAAATCAAAATGTTTGATGGTACAATTCGCATAATTGAGGAGGTACGACATGTCGAAAGCTTGAAGAAAAATCTATTGTTCTTGGGACAAATAGACAGTCATGGGTGCAAAACTCATATTGAAAATGAGATTATTAAGATTACTAAAGGCGTCCTTATATTGATGAAGGCAGAAAAGATCGGTGTTAATCTATTCATGCTTAAAGCAGAAACACTACAGGAAGCTGATGTGTGTGTGGCGTCAATTAGAGAAGAATCAACGATGATGTGGCATCTTAAACTTGGCCACATGTCGAAACAAGGTTTGAAGATTCTCTTTGAGTGAAAATTACTTTAAAGGCTCAAATCGGTAAGCTTACCATTTTACGAGCATTGTGTTACAAGTAAACAGCATAGATTAAAGTTTAATAGATCTATTACTATAAATAAATACATTTTAAACCTAATTCATTCTGATGTTTGAGAATCGCCGGATATGTCCACTTGAGGCATAAAGTACATGGTGACTTTCATTGATGATTATTGTAGGAGATATTGGGTGTATCTAATTAAGAAAAAGTCAGATGTATTTTCAGTGTTTAAAGAATACAAATCGCGGGTGGAACTTGACTCTAACAAAAAGATCAAATGCTTAAGGACAGATAATGGTGGACAATATACATACGGCGAGTATCTTGCTTTCTATAAGTAAGAAGGTATTCAGAAGTAGTTCATAATGGCATGCACTACTCAACAAAATAGAGCGGCAGAGCAGATGAAGAGGACTCTTATAGAACAAAGAAGAGCTATATTGAGGACTGCGAGTCTACCCAATTCATTCTGGGCAGAAGCAGTTAAAACTACCTGTTATATAGTAAATCGGTCACCATCCACAACAATGGGGCTGAAGACAACGATGAAGATGTAGATTGGAAAGCCAGTTGATTACTCCTACCTACATGCATTTGGATGTCATGTGTACGTGATGTACAATGCCCAAGAAAGAGCAAAGCTGGATCTAAAATCTTGAAGATTTATCTTTTTGAGATATGCTGACGGAGTAAAGGGCTATCGTCTGTAGGACCCCACTGCTCACAAGATCGTCATCAGCAGAAATGTTATTTTTATAGAAGATCAACTGCAAAGGAAAGATGAAGACGATGGAATTGTAAAAGAAAATTCAAAGACTGTGCCGGTATATGTGGAAAATAATCCAGAAGATTCGGATTCTTCTGAAGCAACACCAGACCACGAGGAATAAGAACCAGTCGAGTCCAATGCTCTAAAAGTTCGTCGGTCAACTCGTGAGAGGCGATTGCCAGTGTAACACTCGGAGTATATCACAGAGATCAATACTGCATACTGTCTTCTAACAAAGGATGGAGAGTCACCAATTTTCCATGAAACTTTAAACAACTCAGATGTTGCTTTGTGGATGATAGCAATGTAGGAAGAAATTGAAGTTCTACACAAGAATAGGACATGGGAACTTGTACCATTACCACATAGAAGAAAATTTATTGGAAACAAATGGGTCTATAAGATTAAACGTGATGGCAATGACTAAGTGAGGCAGTATCGTGCAAAATTAGTGGTGAAAAGATATGCTCAGAAAGAAAGTATTGAGTTCAACGAGATATTTTCTCTGGTGGTTCAACTCATAATAATCAGAGTATTCTTGGCGATATGTGCTACACTTGACTTACATCTTGAGCAGTTAGATGTGAAATTACATTTTTTCATGGAGAACTTGAAAAAGAAATTTATATGCTCCAACCAGAAGGTTTTACTGAAATAAGAAAGGAGAACTTGATTTGCAAGTTGAACAAATCTCTATACGGTCTCAAACAGGCGCCGAAGTGTTGGTATAAGAGATTTGATTCCTTCATCATGAGTCTTGGATACAACAGATTCAGTTCAGACCATTATGCATAGTACAAGAGATTTAAAGATAATAATTTCACCATTTTACTGTTGCATATGGATGACATGTTAGTAGCAAGTCTTAATAAAGATCAAGTCCAAGAATTGAAGGCACAATTAGTTAGGGAGTTTGAAATGAAGGATTTGAGACCATCAAATAAGATTCTAGGGATGTAAATTCACCGAGACAAAAATAACAAGAAGATTTATCTTTCTCAGAAGAACTACTTGAAGAAACTTTTACAGTGCTTTAACATATAAGTTTGTAAGTTAATTTCTGCCTCACTTCCTATTAATTTCAAATTATCTTTAAGTATATGTCCTACCAATTAAGTGGAGAAGAATGAGATGTCTCGAGTACCATATGCATCAACAGTGGGAAGTTTGATGTTTGCTATGATATGTACTAGACCAAACATTGCACAAGGAGTGGGAGCAGTCAGTCGATACATGGCAAACCTTGGTGCAAAACATTGGATAACTGTAAAGAGGATTCTGAGATATATCAGAGGAACTTCAGATATTGTATTATGTTATAGAGGATCAGAATTTACTATTAGAGGATATGTGGATTCAGATTTTACAGGAGACCTTGATAAAAGAAAATCCACTACTGTCTATGTGTTTAGACTTGCGGGAGTAGCTGTAAGCTGGGTTCCAAAACTGCAGACCGTTGTGGTTTTATCTACAACAGAAGCAGAATACATGACAGCTACACAAGCTTGTAAGGAAGCTATTTGGATACAAAGGTTATTGAAGGAGCTCGGGCACAAATAAGAGAAAATTTATGTGTTTTGTGATAGTCAGAGTACCTTGTATATTGCAAGGAATTTAACCTTTTGTTCCAGGACAAAGCACACAGGAGTTAAGTATTACTTCGTTTGAGAAATAGTGGAAGATGGAAGTATATATTTGTAGAAAATTTGTGCCAAGGAGAACCTAGTAGATGTTTTGACCAAACCGATCAATGCTGATAAGTTTATTTGGAGTAGATCCTCTTGTGGCCTAGAAGAGACGTGAGACATGAAAATGGCGAAGCAGAAAAGATGGTGTGGAGATTAATTGGTTCTCAATCAAATTTCTAAGTAGGAGAATGTCAATGCCCCACCGAAAAGGCCATAGGAAAAGAAGAAAGAAAACAAAAGAGGAAGAAGAAAAAGAAGAAAAAAGATAAAAGATAAAGAAGAAAGAAGAAAAAGAAAAAGAAAGAAAAGACAAAGTAGCGGGCCACGTAAAAAAAATAATAATAAATAATACAATGCACAGTAGCTGAATTTTAGCTATATAAGGAGGGTTTATTTTGTGCATTGAGTTCTTCAGTTCTTTTTCTTTATTTGGAGAGTAATTTTAAGAGTTTAGTGATTTAAAAGCTTGGGTGTATTGGAGTTTTTGGTAGTGAGCTAAAATACTACAATATTTGTAACTTCTTTTCACTAGTAAAATATTTTCCTTATATTTTCGCCTGTGAACGTCGGCTAAAAGCCAAACTACATAATTTCTTGTGCCCCTGTGTGATTTTGTGTCTCATTATTTCTCAATTTCATTTTAGTTGCGTGTCTGCTACACCCATCAATTTACTAACACAACCCCTATCTTTTTTTAACTAAATTAAGATTATATGATGTCGTTATATATTTTGATTCGGCCAAGAAGTTCTTATTAGTGAAGGCTTCAATTTAGCCAATAATTTTCTCTTTTCAAATCTTTTGAGATTGGCTAAAATTCTCTCTCCTGATCAGGCTTTTGTTATTTGTAAGAGAAATTACCCATGAATAAAAGTAAATGCTGATTATAAATATTGTCTAAGTTATAATTGTTGTTTTCTCTTATATAATATTTAATGGTCTAACAATTTCATATTATATCTCTACAATTTTAGGGGAAGATGTGCTTATGAAATTGTGAAGAATAAAAAGTTGGAGAAAGATGTAGAAACTGTATTAATTTCATATCAGGGTATAATGGATATTAAAATGAGTTTGTAAAATAAAATATAAATTTTTAAATTTTGTAAGTGATTTTATTAAGTAATTAAATTTAGTAAGTATTTTAATGAGTTCAAATAACCTCACTAATTTTATGATTACATTTTAATTTTAATTTAATTCCAAAATTAGCCCCATTCATTCTTCTCCAACTAAAAACTCTCTTGGCTCTTTGCAACTTCACATGTTTTATATATAGAACTTGAAATCTTAATAAAAGAAGACAAAGTCACTTTTTTTTTTGGGTCCTCTCTCTTCGATGATTTGATGATGGATGTCAACTACATTGAATTTTAAATTTATGAAAAACTTGTAGTTAATCATAAAACAAATACTTGGAATATAGCAAAGTTTTTAATTAATCATAAATCATAAAAGAAGTTGCTGCTAGTGGTTGGTACGATGACTGAGGGCTGATAGACTAGAGCTGTTGGTTAGTTATGGCCTAGGATTCATGTGACTACTCTTCTTTGGTGATGAGAAGAAAGGATGAGTTGGTGTAATAGTAGTGTTTTGTTTCTTTTCCATTTTATTTTGCAATACATATTTATAGAATATGATATTTTAGATTAACGACATTTACGAATGTTTTAAATTTTGAATTAATTCTAAATTATCTAGGACATTATTTTAGAACTTTAGAATTTTTATTATTTTAATTTTTTTTATTTTAATTAGAGTTAACCATGATATGTGTCTTAATCTTTCACTTTTATTATAATTGTGATTTAGTTTTTTTTTAAAGTTAACTTAATGAAGTATATTCACTCTATTATAAATAGAGAGATCTTATTATTGCAACTTCAAACCTTTTATTAATTAAAAAAAAACCTCTTTTATGTCTCCCATTGAGATTATCTATCAAAATTTCTCTTGTTGAGTCGTTTAGATTATAACGTTGTCTAATCTCACTTTATGTGTTATTAAAAATCTCATTAAGTTTTTTAGATTAAAATGAGATCTAATTACGCTTCAATTAGAATGTAATCTAATTGTATTGGCTTGGTTCATTACTAAAACAATATCTAATGAAATCTACCATATCCCACTTCCGCTACACCGCTCCGACATTAAATCTCTTACTCTTTTATATCATATTTACCTATTGGTTTTAACTTTCTTGTTTCCATGTTATTTTTCAAAACCTTTAAGGCTAAGGAAGGATATAGCATAATACAAATAAACACACACAATTTTAAAAAAGGAAGAGTAGAAGATTTTAGCGGTGTTTTTGTTTTCAACGAAAGGAGTTCTTGAACTTTTATCATACTTTTGAAGGAAGAAAGTTAAAACTGATAGATATTTTATCACCTTTTGAACTTATGGTTTATTTAAGATTTTATGTGTTAAATATAATGATTTGTGTGTTATATTAATGAAATTGTGAAAGCATGATCATGTATTGACTTTATGTTTTTATTGAGTGGAAGTTGTGCTTTTGTGTAATTTTGAAACTATGAACAACGTGGATTGAATGCTATATAACTACTATTTTCATTGAGTCTTATGCAAGAAACTTTATAATTTATTAAACTAGATATCATTAGGTTCTATTGATGTGCTTTGTTGTTTAAAAACTCATAGTTTTTTAATTGCAATGATTTTTTGAAATTGAAACACTAGTGATCGAAAATTTTAATTTTTAGCAGCAATTCTCATTTCTATATTTTATTTCATAAACCAAATGAGTTTTGAATATTATGGGAATTTTTATTATGGAACATATGTATGTCTTTTTTCTGTATATGTCAATTGGTAACTTTTACCATTATAGAAAAATCATTAAGAATCATGTTATTGGACTCTTAGCAATCTTGAAAACTGTTTTTGAGAATTGCAAAGGCTGATATTGAAGTCAATTTGAGTTAATTTTTTATCATTAGTACCTTACAAATTTTAATACTAATTTCTTATTATTTCCTCTAAATGTCAAAACTTGAATTACTATTTTTAAACCTATGTAATTTAAGTTATGAATTTTGAATCAATAGACCTATGTTTATATTACCATTGGATAGTTTGACATTTTTGTGGAAAATCTGTTTCCGGGGAATTATTTTTGAACGCTAATTAATTTTATGAAGTTTTATATTGAATGCCATGCATGTTTACAGCAGCTCAATGTAATATTTGTGATTGTTTAACATATTTATAGTTTGTTAAAAATTAGCATGCTTAAGTGTTAACGGCTTAAAAATGTTTGGGTTTCCCATCACGTTTAGAACTAATAATGTTATTGATAAGAATTTTATCTTGATAATTATAGGCGAGCTTGTGTGATAGAGGTTACTGTGCGATTACTTCAGATTAAGGTAAGTGAAGTCACCCATATAGTTTAATATAAAACATATGAAAAGAATATTGTTTACATTATGAATTGGCATTTTATAGTTTTATTACTAGGATATATTTTGTGAAATTGAATATATATCAGTTAAAGTATATTTTAATCGAATAAATTTCTTGTTAAAATTGTACTTTTTCAAAATTATTTTCTAAAATAAATAATAATAAATTTCAAACGTTTAGAGAAAGGGACACAAATTTTTTTAGAAAAAACATTTAAATCTCAATTTGTTAATGGTTTAAATAATTTTAAAAAATTATTATGGTACATTCCTTAAAAACCATCTTCTAAAAATCATAAACCTAAAACACTAAATTCAATCGATTAAACTGTAAACCCTAGCGAAAAATCGCAGCCGCTGTTCGGCCTAAACCCTTAACAAAATTCTACACGTTGACCCCACCGCACGCAGACTCCACTGTATCCCGTACAAAAATAAAAAGAAAAATGCTAAAGAAAAAGAAACACGAGAGAAAATGAATTAAAAAGAAAGAGAGAGAAAGTGGACTGAATAGAGAGAGAGAGAGTAAAATTCTCTCATTTTTTCTCGTCTTTCTCCCTCTTTAGCATCGCGCGAATAAAAATGGGTACAAATTTACATTTCTTTACAGAACAAGAGCTGGAGTATGAAAAAGCTAGCGCCATGAGTTTGGTGATAATCTCACTAACAAGAGAGAGAGTTATAATTAGCCAGAGAGGTATCTCTATCTCTATATCGTTATGCATATCTTGATATTCTCTCTCTATAAGAAATTGGATTTTTCTTCAGCGTTTCAACGCCATCACCCAGTAGCAATCATCGTGACTTCTTCCCCTTTCTTCTGACTTACCACCATCATCATCATTACTCCCTCACCACCACCACTCTATACCTTTCATCCCCTTTCAGTATTTCATATCCGAAAACCAAACCACCAACAATAAAGCACACAATTACAAGCACGAGAAGAATAGAACAAGGAATAGCGGAAATACAAGCAGCGGCTTCATTTCCCCGTCAATTGCTTACTCACCTGTTCCCTAGTAATTTAATTAACAATCAAACGGTTAAATTGGGAAAAATAAGAAACTAAATTGGATTTGTACAGAAAAATTCAGACCCTTATAAATAAGGTATGTTTGTAATTTTATTAATAATTTATGGGTAAAATAAGCAAGTGAATATATTGATTTGTTTGTTAGAGGGAGATAATAGTAATTATAAGTTGAAAATAAATTTTCTGTTAAAATTAACAAAATTTGTTAATAAATTGGGATTTAATTTTTTTTAACACGTTTGAGTTTTTTGTCACTTTCCCTAAACGGTTGGGGTGTATCAGTCCTTTTCCCTGATAATATAAGAGTGATGATATAACCATAAACACTTTTACAAACCGATTTAAGATCAATTAATTGGTTGAATAAAAATACAAAATAATAAAAATAAATCATGTGAATCAAGATATATTTAATTCAACTAATTTAATCATGCCATATCAATTTGTATAAAAAAATTTATAAAAATTTATAATTATGTTTTACTCTAATAATAATAAACATGGTTATAATAAATAATAATAAACAGTCTCCATCTTTAAGACTCTAACAGCTCCTCTATCGCAGTAATCTTATCTCATAAGTCTTATCTCCCCCTATAATTTATGAACTGAATCTCCTTCTTCTTTTCTTCTTCCTTTTTTTTTTTTGGTATTTTTCGTTTATAGCTCTTTTCTTTTTTTGCCTTTTTTTTACGCATTTCTAGATTCTAATACAATTTATTTAATTTTATGTTGGTAAAATCACCAAAGATCTGTAAAGATTTACACTATCTTTGCAGATTTGGGTATTCGGTTCTTCATTGTAAGTAAGCATGTAATCTTTGCTTTAGAAACGCCATATTTAATAATATTTTATCTGATCAAATATTAAAATGTTGAAAGGACAATTAGATTTTCTTATTTTTGATAAGAAGAAAAATTGTATTTAATATTTATAAAATTCTTTTTTCCTCCTCCTAAATCCTTTTCAAATCTTTGTGGCAAATGATCTAGTCTCGAGCATATAAGATAGGAAGATGGACTGAACAATGAACACATTATCAAAAATTAGTCATTTAAAAAAATTAAAAACGTATATCAAAATTATAATTATAATTATAATTATTATTATTGTAAGTTGGTATATTGAAGAATAAACTAGCTATTATATAAATTTTAAACACAAATTTAATTTGCACGTAGTAAAACTGTTAATATGTATGTATTATTTAACCATTTTTAAATTTATATTTGGAACCTGTAGATTATTTTCGTTTTTAAAATATAGGATACGAAAATAATATTATTTTCCTTTTTGAAATATAACATACAGAAAGCAATACAAAAAGCATATTTAAAACGATAGCAAATAAAATACGTTCCTATGGTTCTGCTCATGTAGCCACTCTGAAACACTCCTCATTTACGAAAGTTTTTCTTTAGTTTGTTATGCAACAGATGAAGAATGGTATGGGATAGGAGTCATGCACAAATCTTGTTTTCTTCTTACTGTCACGCCAAAGGCCTCGCTCATGTCCAAATCTTCATGCTTTATTCCATGTGATAGTTTCCAATCAAAATGGTATAATAACATCGCGAGTGGAAGCTCCACGCTGGCTAAACCGAATGACATTCCGGGGCATATTCTCCTGCCAGCACCAAACGGGATATATTCAAAATTAGTCCCCTTGTAGTCAACTGAATGATCGAGGAACCTCTCTGGAATAAAGCTCTCAGGTTCGGTCCAATACTCAGGATCTCTACCGATCGCCCATGCATTAACAATGACTCTGGCTTTCACGGGTATGTCAAATCCATTAATTTGACATCTCTGTCCACATTCTCTTGGAATCAACAACGGAGCGGCAGGATGTAACCTCAAAGTCTCCTTAACAACTAGCTTCAAAAATTTCATTTCATCAATGCTAGTTTCATTAACCTTTCCTGTTCTATGAAATACTTCTCTCACCTCAGCTTGTGCCTTTTTCATCACCCTTGGATTTTTCATCATTTCACACATTGCCCAATCCACAGTCGTAGCAGATGTCTCACTCCCAGCAGCAAAGATGTCCTGAAAGGGGGTTTATGTGCATGAGTTTGCGCGGATAAAAATATAGTGTCACTCATCTTATCACATAATACTCAAACTAATGTTGATTTGGGTCCCACGTCAGTTAATAGACGAGAATTATTTTGGTTTATAAATAAGATAGGTCACTACGAATTCTACGCCAAAGACCCCAACAACTAACATTAAAAGAAACAGCATAATGAAAAACAAAGTGCAATTGATGATATAGTTACTCACAGAGATTACCGCTTTAATGTGGTCTGTAGTTAAGAAAGAGTCAACGTCTCCGTGCCCTTGAATTTTCAACAGAATATCAACCAGATCTTCATCATCACCAGTTTTGCAATTCTTCAATGTTGCCTTGCGCTTCTTATGTTCATTGATAATATTTTCAACTATTCTTACACCTTCTTGATGCAGCTTCTCTACCTGAGACTTGTTTCCAGAAAGCCACTGAAGCAATCCAATGGACGGAAACACATCTGCAATATTAAAACCTGATATCACTTTTGTTGTTTCCTCTATAACTGCGACAAACGCTTCTTGGTCTCTGGATCTGTTTCCAAAGGCTGCCCTTGAAGTGATACCATACATTAATGAGTGAACGTTCTGAGTTAAGTTAATAACTGATCCAGCTTTTGAAGAAATCCAATTAATGAGATCAGACACTTCTGCTTCTCTTATTGATTGGAAAGATTGGACTCTTTTGGCGCTCAAAAGCTCAGATACACAGATTTTTCGCAATTGTTTCCAAGAATCACCATATGATGAAAAGATTATATCACGATAATTATAAGACAAGATTTGTGCTGCTGGAAAATGAGGCCTGGATGCAAAGACAACATCATGGGTTTTCATAACCTCTTTGGCAACCTCTGGGGAAGATACAATAATGGTTGGAACTTCCCCGAGTTGTAGGAGCATAAGAGGTCCATATTTCTTGCTCAAGTCTCTTAGTCCATGATGGGGTAGGGAGCCAGCAAGCTGGTACAAATTTCCTATAACAGGTAATTTCCATGGCCCTGGTGGTGGATTTGAGATTCTGTTATTGGTTTGTGATCTCTTCTCTAGTTTCAGCACAGCTAAGGCAGAGAGGAGAATAGCCAGAAGGATGGACGAGGTGGTAGACAGCCCAAGAAGCTCCATGTGAAATGAACTGTAGAATGAGGATAGAATTTTTACTAGTCCGTTAGTATATCCACGTTGTGTATCTTTTGTGGTCTTTCATCAAAAATATCTTTAACTGGTATTCTCTGTCGTGTTCTTCATCAAAAATATCCTTAATTAGTATACAATTTGAAAAGGTGATGAACGCTGTTTGGTTGCATTACATGTGTCCTATTCTGACACTTCCACAATAATATGGCTAAATATCGGTTGGCCACTATAAAATAGATAAGTAATATACCTCGAATGTCACTGAATATTTCACTTTTATCGATTTAAATGATATTTATAGTATAAAAACTTTAAAATATAGGAAATATAAATATTAAAGGGCTAAGAGAAATAAACCATGAAAATAATGCTTTTATTCTTCTCATGCATTGCCCTGGGCCCATCAATCGCACAAATCAAGTGATTATTGCCCGTATATATAGTGATTTGTGACGAATGAAAGTTAGCCACATGTAAATACAAGTTACCACATCTAATCTAATTTCTTATAGGTGATTTAACAAAACAGCTGTAACAGTATTGGCACTTCAACTAGCTCAGCTAATTAGCTAATATGAGCCGGTGGGCTGATGAATCGAGTAAGGCGAGGTCATGCGTGGAAGCGGTGTGCGCCTGGTAGAAAGCCACCAGTTTCACAACAGTTCATTGATGTAGTCCTTGTGGCATCAAACACCTCACGCCACCAACCTTCTATGTTATTGGATCAAGAGTCGGGAAATCAAAACCTCTCTGGTTGTTAATAAATCACAACACAGGGTTAAAACTAGGAAATTTTAACATGCAGAACTGCTATGAAAATTTGTCAAAAGGAAATAAAGAACTCTTTTGAATGAGTATGATACATTCGAATACAATCAAGTAAGTAATTATCACAATAAAAAATCCCAACAAATCCATCTCGACGAATATTCCATATAAGCATTTCTAAGAATCTCAAATATGTGAAATCCCAAACTCCACCACCAATTAAATAAATTATATAAACATTAATCTATGTCAATGAAAATAAATATGTAAAATAAATAAATATCCACATCATAGAGATTTTTATGAGGAAACTTTTGGTCCTCACAATCTAGAGTGAAAACCACAGCACATGATTATATCCATATGTTGATGAAATAATTCATCATGAAAATAATGTGAGTTCACAATGGATGGACTAAATTCAAATGCATCAACACTCACCATCCTCATAAATTTTCCTCCGCTTGAATTGAGCGTCAAAATGACCTCAGGAGATAAGGATAAGAGTAATAGGATAATGGATGTGGGAGTATCCGTCTTGGATTTAGTACCTTCAAGCTCAAAGACCTCGCATTAATGAACTTGATGAAGCTAAAGATGAGAGAAGAAATAAAGACTAATTTGATTCTTCGTGTCTAAAAATAACATACATTGCACTCTAAATTTCAAAAATGACATCCATTCATCTATCTAGAACCTAAAAATATTGAAATGATCATTTTTCTCCTAAACCTATTATGAATAGTTTTTAACAAACCTTGATCTATTGGGCATTTCACACTAGATTTTCTCGAACATTAACTCCACTTGAACTCCACTCAAGTATAATTTTCTTTTTTACACTTTTGTTTATTATTTTTTTTCCTTAGTGAGTTTAGGTAGTGGTATTTATTTTTGGGGTGCATGTTACATTTCTTTGACAAGGTGGTGCATCTACCCAATAATGACCTATAATTTAGTATGTCTAATGTGTTTGAACGGGACACACAAATTTTTAATTTTAAAATTAAAAATAAAATTTGTGAATCCCATTTGACCGACACACCACCTCAATATGGCAAAACATATGTTGTCTCATTTACCATACACTAACCTATGACATGGTCATGGTATACGAAGCAAAAAATAATGATAATAATAATAATTAAAAAAAGCTTGCAAACTGAAACTACAATGATTTAATAAGCACGTGAAACGTTCAGTAATTAAGTTCCAGCTTTCATGCACACATCTACTGATATAGAAAGCATACAAACAAAGGGAACACTGAGACCTGTAGGACATCAAATGCAACACTTAATGAGATTCGCTACGTGTCTACAGTTTTGCCCCTTGCCACTTATTCAACAGTGGGCGACCAATGATGAGGAATGGGAATGATGTGTAGATAATCTTTTCTTCTACTAAATATTTCTCTCACCTCAGCTTGTGCCTTTTTAATTATTGTAGGTTTTTTCATCATTTCGCTCATTGCCCAATCTACAATAGTGGCAGATGCATCGCTGCCAGCAGTAAAAACGTCCTGAAATAGGATTTATCATTTGTGTATATGCACGAGTGAATTAAACCATTATGCAGTACTATTTTGTTTCAAAGCACTATATATGCAACTTGCATTCAACTAAGAAAATAATGAAAAACAAACTATAAAAATTATTTAGTTAAAAGCACGGTCCCCACGGCTTTTGTCACCAAGTAATATTTCGAGGATAAAGTATCGTACGGCCCAAAATAAATGATAAAGACTTTTTTTTTTTTTTTTGGCTCTTGTGTACTCAATGAAAAACCTAGGATCTTATCTTAATTAAGAAGCTACTCCAAGCTAGACCTTGGATATTAATTGTATTTTCAAAAAACCAAATAACCGCTTTTTATTATTTTCATTAAATTTAGGCCTTTTTACGTTCACAAAAAATTAATTATTCTTATATTAAAAATATATCATTTGAAATATAATACCAAAAACGCCCTTAATAACTGAAATAAACTATCTCCTGCGTTCGGGTTTTTTCCAAAAAGGGGGAAAAAAAAAGATCAAGCTTGTTGTAATTAATTACTTGCAGTTATAACTACTTTGATGTTTTCAGTACTTAAGTGAAATTGATCGTGACCACCAAGTTCTTGAATTTTCAGAAGAAAAACAACAAGATCTTAATCTTCTTTAGTCTTCGAAATCTGCAATGATGCCTTGCCCTTCCTATGATCATTGATAATGTTTTCAACAATCCTGTCAACTTTTTTGGTGCACCCTCTCCGCCCCTGACCTGATTCCACTCATCGATTCAAGTAATCCAATAGAAGGAAACAATCTTAAGATTTCCTTCACCACTTCCACAAATAGTTCTTGATCTTTGCATTTGTTCCCAAAGGCAGCGCTTGATGTGATACAATACATCAATGAGTTAACTTCATCACTTAAGTTAATCACTGATCCTGCTCTTGAATCAATCATTTTAATGAAATTAGAAACTTCTTCTTCCCTTATTGATCAGAAAGATTGGACCCTTTTTATGCTTAAAAGCTCCGAAATGCAGATTTTTCTAAGTTGTCTCCAATAATCACCATATGGTGAAAAGATTACGTCACTATAATCATAAGACATGATTTTGGCTGCTACATCTTGAGGCCTTGATGCAAATATGACATCATGTGTTTCATCACTTCTTTTGCAAATTCCGGGGAAGATAGAAGGATGGTACAAACTTCTCCGAGTTGAAGGTCCATAGTTTTTTGCCAAGCCTCTTCAAGCTCGATGGGGTAGGGACCCAACAAGTTGGTGCATATTTCCGATGATAGGTAGTTTCCACGGCCCCAGGGGTAGATTGGGAATTTTGTTTTTGTTATTAGATTTCTTCCCAAATTTCAGGAAGCAATAAAAGAGAAGAAAGGCAAGAAGGATAGATAAGAAAAAGGAGAATCCAAGCGCCGTTTGAAAATTAGAGGATAAAGAGGATTAGGGGAATGTTATTAGTTAGTAGAAATGTTTTTCTTTGATATACAATTAAATTCTTGATCTCGGGGGTCTTTCCTCATGAATATCGTGGGGAAATAAAATTAATAATAATTGCTTTCTTTTTTATTAAATCAAAGGATCGGTTAATCTCTATTTATAGTGGAGCCGGATTTGTTACGAGTTACTCCGTTAGTTTTAGGGCAGTGTAATTCTAGTACTGAGCTGTTCTAGGTTGTTTCAGAGGTGCAATATTTATTTTTGCCAAAGCATGATTTTAGGATTTATCAGGTCTCAAGGAAGTGTAATCAAGCTGCTGATGGGTATCTAAATTTGCTCTCTTAGCTGCTGTAATTTTATTGTATAAGTGGAAATTTTTCCATAATATTTATGCTATTATCTTTGAAATTCTATTTCTTGAAATAAAGTTGTTTTTCGTTTTTATGAAATAAATTTCACTTATTAAAAAAAGATTTCTTGAAATTAAGAGTTCTAATTTAAAAAAAAAAACTAACGGCTAATTTTAAGGCAGTATTTTAATTTTTTTTAAAAATTATATTTTTTTAAATCCATTTGGCCAATTGGCCTTGTATGTGTTCATGGGGTCACATCATGCTTTGGAGATTATCCTTAATTTTAACCTATTCAAAGATATTTGTCTCTATCCTATATTTGGAAAAAAAATAAAAAATAAAATGTGCTGTTGCAAAAGATTGAGTGTTATATGGCTGCTCTGGGACCGGATTTCTGCTGTATCTTTCATAATTAAAGAGGGGAGGCCCCTAAGTTATGTTAATCGCAACGTATATCCATATACAGCAACAATATTTATAGTGGTATCAGCTATTATTATTGTGTGTGGCGTACATTATGATTAACGTAAAGTGTAAAGGCTATTTGAATTTTTTTTTAAGAAGAATAAAGAATATTTCCATGAAATAATTAAGTTTATAAATTTTTAGAGCATTCATGTATAAAAATAAAAAATAAAAAACTACGTGGTTAAGGTTCAATTTGAAATAAATGTGCCCAAGTGGAAGCAGCATAGGTGAGTCATCGTGAATGCATGCTAAAAATAATAAGAAGAAGAATTTATGAATCCATAAATAGTATCCATAAATTATAAAATCTCTTATTTTAAGTGACAAATAATATCTTGATTGCGAAGGAAATATCTCAAATTATAAATTTAGGATCCAAACTTGATCCTCAGGCTGGCTGATGTTGAACGATACGTGTAAAAATAAAATTGCCAAGCATTAAGCCAAATGCAATTGAACGTGGACAGCCAAATGCAATTAGTTTCATCATCACCACTTTAATATTTTTAATGATGGTTACTGCTTATTTATCATCGTCGGGATCGCAATCACTTAAAACGTGCCGGAAAAGTATCAAAAACATAGAAAATTAGATCAGTCGGGGAAAAAAATTAAACAGTACAAAACAAGACAAGCAGAAAGAACAACTCTTTGATGAAACCCTTGACATGCCCTTAAATTAATCAATAAAACCTTTTGGTTTGCATTATTAAAATATTTTAGAAAATTGAATCAGTCGCGGAAGACCGCCGGTACCCTGTAGGAGGAAAAAAACCAATTCAAAATAAATAAGAAACGATAACTCTTGTTGAAACCTTTAACTTTTGGCCTTAAATTAATCAAGAAAATTAACTTTTGGGTTTCATTATTAAATTATTTTGCTGTCCTATAGGCCAGGATGTAAACATTTCCTGAAGTATCTGTAAGGTCAAAGTTGTGCGGTAAAACAAGAAAATACATTTTTTCAGTGGGAAAATAAATTTATCTAAGACGTGAGCAGATCTATTTTTTATTGTGTTTCAAGTGAAAAAAAAAAAAAAAAAACCTTTAAGTAAAGCCGTTAAATCAAAGCATACCCTTGGAGCAACACTTTTGGGGTTTGAGAAATCCCTTGTGAATTAAGTTTATTTAACAATAAAAACTATCAACTTTTAAAATGTGACTATGGTAACTTATGGATACTATACTCCCCGACGTGACACTGTTAGACGATTTTAGTTTGTTGATTTTTAACAACTTTTTAATTATACGATGCTCAAATTGTAGGGTACATTCTTCTTAAAAAAAAATCGTAGAGACTCCTATTTTAAAGAATTAAAAGTCAAATTAGTAATAAATATTTTACCATCACAAGCATATTTGAAACATAATAAAAAATTTTAAAACAAGATAGATGAGAAAGAAGAAGTTAGGAAAAATGTCAGTTGCCAATTGTTAAGATATATTAAGCGATGAACACGAAAATAATATTGTGGCAATTGTGTAAATATAACATTGGCATTTTTGTTAATAACATATGGTAATTTTGTGAAATTATAACACAAGTATTGTAGAAAACAAAATTTACCAAATTGTAGCTAGGATGTGGCCCATCCCTATCGATGGGTAGCTTTGCCCTTGGCAGTACTTGTGCTGAAATAAGCATGATTTCAATGCGTGTCAGTACAAACGAAGGATAATAATAATAAAAAAAATTAAATGGGAAATAGAGGTGTAAGGATGAAAAATGTACGAGCCTCTATTTGTATTAATGAATATAGAGAAATTAAAGAGCTATAGTGGGATAAAGTTTCTTAAAATTAAAATTGAATAAATCGACTCTATTTATTATATTGCATTAAATATTAGTAGTGTTAGTGCTGAAATCTGCTCGCCTTATGCCCGATCAGATTTTTCACTAACACTTACGTAGCTAGTAACTTAAATGCTGAATTATTTTTGCTCCGGCAATTGTTCTAGTCACGGGAGTTGGAACTATTCCTCCTTCTTTCTCGAAATCTGCGCTCACAACAATAGATCAAAGACGCTGGTGGTTTTGCCGGCGTAAACCCTCCGATGCCTAAGTTAGCTCAAGGTGTTTACGGGAAAACAATGTAACTTAGATTTGATAATTCACTTAAAATCGGCTCAAAGTGCTTTCTAACAAGTAGTATAGTTATATTTTGGCAGAGTTTTCCCTTTACTCTCAATTTTTCTGTCCCTTTTTTCATTGACTTCTTCTTCTTTTATAACCGTTGTCCCACGTTTCTATTTGCCCTTCATCTCCCCTTATTTCGGATAGTGGCAACTCCCCATGGGACTCTAACTGCTAAGTTGCGGGTAAACGTGGGACACCGTGTCTCTCTCAACGGTTCGGGGCATAACGCAACTATCGCGATTTCGTGAGATTGTGTTTCCGAATTTTGGGGGATGGGTATCTACTAGGTACATGTCTCTGGTCGGCACGCTCCTCTGGTTGACACTCATCCCTGGTCGGCTTTGGCTCATAGTGTTCTACTCGTACCATTTGATCGAGGTGATCCATGGCGAGGTGGGAAGATGGCATGGCCGAGCTGGCGCTCTTATTTATTTAACACCAGTTCCCCAGTTTCTAGTCGTGCGAGTGAAATGAGTTGAGAGTAAAAACTTGATAGTCAGATCTCACCAATCCAAGGAACTTCTCATCTAGCCTTACGTTTGCTGGGATGGACACAAGGTTCCATTTTTCGTCTGGGGAAATTCTAAGCTAAGCATGGGCCTTTGTGAGCAAGTCCATTATACATCTGAGCTTGCATTTCTCCTGGCCTCTTATAACAGTTATTGACGTGGCAATTCCAGACTCTTCGTATTTTGAAATTTGAAACAACGGCTATCTATCCTCGATATACGATTTATGAGTTGGCACTCTTATTACTCAAACGTTTCCATTTTCCTCTTTTTATTTCAAATCCCTAAGTTAAAGTCATTTTTGCCTTGCCATTCGTTCATCTGCCGTGAGATAACTCCTTCGGATTTCATTTACATTTTCTGCGTCTGGGATCTCCATTTGCTGTGCCTTTTCTCAGTCACCGCGACGTCACCAGTGCCAGTTTATTTCAAGTATAGCCTTCAACCCTTTCTCTGGTTGTTGTTGATTGGGTTTTACATTGTGGGCTCTGTGTTTGCCCCGTTTGTACCTACACCCTTAGATTTTGTGCTTCTCATTCTTAAACTTCGATATGTCCAACCAAAGGGGAAAAAAGATTGTAGTTAAGAGTGATTAAGAGATAAAGGATTCATACCCTCATTTGCTTGGACCCAGTGATTCTCTACTCTCCTCTCACGATGTAGGTCCCTCCAGTCATAGGGATACCCCTAACTACCCCCGTTCTATAGCCACTTCACATTCTCTTGAATTAGAGCTTGTAGGAAACAAGGGTGGCCTTGCGTCAGGCTCGGGTGAGAATCGAAGCTCTGGTGGGGCTGAGGCCCCTGAAGAAATAGATGATGGTGAGGGGAGCAGTTCCAAGCCGAGCCGACCCCCTAAGAAGAGAAATCTTGGCCATATGGTGGAGGCGGATTCCTACCCTATTGACTTCACAGCTTGTGCCACCACTTCGGATGATCTGTTCAAGCTTAGGAATCTTTATGACATTCCTGATGATGTTATTCTCGTGGTTCCTGGAAAAGGCGATGTTCCTAGTCGACCTCTGAAGGGGAATGTAACAATGCACCTAGAGAGCTTCAAATTGGGAGCTCGGCTGCCCCTCTAACGTTATTTTGTCAAGATTCTGGGTGGTATGCACCTAGCCCCAAGTCAGCTACATCCAAATGGATAGAGGATCCTCTTGGTTACGTTTGTGTTATGGGAGAGGTGTGGATTGGAGGAGCCCTCCCTTGTTAAAGTAAAACAACTATACCAGCTGAGGAGTAGCCCAAGAGAGGCTGGCTGATATTACTTTATGTCGAGCTCTGCAAAGAGGAAATTGATCACTGGCTTCCCTTCCTCCTGTAAAAATTGGAAGAACAAATTCTTCTTTGCTGGGGGAAATTGGTGTACAGCAGCCCATTCGCTTGATGGTGATATTTACATCCTCACTCAATTTGTCACTCCAGGTCGCTCATTTTTTGCTTATATTCTTTCTCAAATTGTCACTTATTGGGCTCTTTAACCTTGCTAGCTTTTTCATAGTCGTGGGATTCAATTAAGAGACTGGAAGACCAACCTCTACTCTAGGTGGAAACTGCTCTGGTGAACGCATCTACTTGTCAAGACCTTATGTCGCGAACAAACTTGGTCGGTTCGGGCTTAGTGGGCATTGCTACCGGAATAGACAACAAAATCCTCAGCACAATGACCTGGAAACACAGCCGAGTCCCAAACAGCACCAACAATCCTCCTCTTCCTCCGAAAAAGACCAATGTCGGTCCCTCCAAGGCTCCAGTTCTTGCTATGCTCCCTCCTCCACCTCGTAAGAGTGGTGGGGAGAAGACTGCCGAAAGGAGTTTTGAGGTCAGCATTCGTTCTAGGAACCGATCCTCTCCTCTTCCATCTCGTGATCAGGGTGACTACCTGACCTTGTATGAGAGGATCTATGGGAAGTCAGTGGGACCGAATATGGTCCAAGATATTGAGAGCATGAGTCTCACTGAACTGGCTAGTTCTGTTTAGAGGGTCTCCTTCAAGCTGGCCACCATAGTCTTTTGTTACAAGAACAGGATCACGCGCCACGAGAGGAAGCTTCAAGCGGACAACCAGGACTTGAAGAAAAAAGTAAAGTCTGCTGACCGCTTGAAGGAAAAATTGCTTGATCTGCAGAGGCAGATTAGGGACCTGGAAGAGAAGGTGGCCGTGGCCGAATCCAACTCTACTAAGCTCGAGAGTGAGTTGGGTGATCTGAGGTCTGATCTGCAGGCCACCCAAAGCGAGCTGGACACCTTGAAGACAGCCATCGAGGGAGAGATCAAATCTCTGAATGAGCAACTAGCTGAGGTGAAAGGCAAATATGCTGATGTAGATGATCGGCTGGTTGCAGAATACAACTCCGGACTATCCTTCTACTATAAATGCATCATGTCTGTGCTCAAGGAGGAATGTCCTGAGCTCGAGATGAACAAACTGGAGGTCGGAGTGTAGAGATATATGGTCGAGGCCGACCAGGCCAACAAGGAGCAGGGTGACCAGGACCAGGTGGAGGCTCCCTCAGATGGGGTGCAGGAGGGGGAAGCCGAGGACCGGGCTCTTGAGGTTGGCCACGGTTCAATGCCTATCCCTCATGAGGTTGCCGATCCTCTTCCTCCTCCCGATGTTGCTGATTCTCCTCTTCCGGAGATCGTTGGTCCCTCTACTGCCGAAGCTGCTGAACTTCATAGAACTTAGATTAACTTTTGTATAGATCTTGGACTCTCATTTGTTTGTCATTTTTGAACATTTATAAAATTTTGAACGCTTTATGTTTGTCTTCTTGTCTGATTTTTGCTTATGGATTGCTTTTGCAAATTAGACTTGATAATTTCTTTAACTTTAGCTGCTAGTTCTATGATGGACCGAGCAAAAATAAACATTCATTGGCCTTAATAAGATTTTGTGAAATGACTTACTGGTCCTTTTAATGACCAAGCAGGAATATGCACTTATTTGCCTTAGTAAAAATCTCATAGAATTGCCTGCTGGTCTTTTGTTGACCAAGTTAGAACAGGCGCTCATTTGCCTTAGTAAAATTTTTTAGTGTTATCTGCTGGTCTTTTTGTTGATCGAGTTGGAACAGGCACTTACTTGCCTTAGTAGAAATTTTGTAACATTGCCTGCTGGTTTCTCATTGACCGAGCAGGGACATGCACTTATTTGCCTTAGTAGAAATTTCGTGAAATCATCTGTCGGCCTTTCGTTGACCGAGCAGGAATGGGAACTTACTTACCTTAGTAGAAATTTCGTAAAACCTTTGTTGGCCTTTCGTTGGCCGAGCAGGATTAGACACTTACTTGCCTTAGTAGAAATTTCGTGAAACCTTCTGTTTGTCTTTCGTTGGCCGAGCAGGATTAGGCACTTACTTGCCTTAGTAGAAATTTCGTGAAACCTTCTCCTGGTCTTTCGTTAACCGAGCAGGAATAGACACTTACTTGCATTAGTAGAAATTTCGTGAAACCTTCTGCTAGCCTTTCGTTGGCCGAGCAGGAATAGGCACTTACTTGCCTTAGTATGAAATTTCGTGAAACCTTTTGCTGGTCTTTCGTTGATCGAGTAGGAATAGGCACTTACTTGCCTTAGTAGAAATTTCGTGAAACCTTCTCTGGTCTTTTGTTGACCGAGCAGGAACAGGCACTTACTTGCCTTGATAATAAAAAATCTAATGAGCTTGCTAGCAGGAGAATTTTCTGCTGAATTCATCTTTATTGAAATTTGAACGTATTACAGAAATGCAGGACATATACATGTACAACAAGTCATCATGCATTAAACAGAAATAACTTATCAAGGAAATATAAAACTTAGCGGAGCCTTTTGCTTACTGAAAATACTTTTTCAAGTACTCGGCGTTCCACAATCTCTTCACATCTCGTCCATCTGGGTACGCTAGCTTGTAAGCTCCTGGTCCAGTCGCTAGTATTACCCTGTACGGGCCTTCCCATTTTGGGCCGAGCGCGCCATGATTAGGATCCATTGTGTTTTGATTCACCTTCCTCAGCACCCAATCCCCTGCTCGAAACTGCCTCATACGTACGTTTTTATTGCAGTAACGCATGACCCTTTGTTGACATTGGGCCACTTTCTGTAAGGCCCCTTCCCTTTTCTCCTCCAACGGGTCCAGGCTTAAGCAGATCTGCTCGTCATTTTACTCCTCATTAAAGTATTCCGTCCGATGCATTCCCACTCCAATTTCTGCCGGGATAATGGCCTCTTGACCAAAAGATAAGGCAAATGGGGTTTCTCCTGAGGCAGTTTTGTGAGTTGTCCAGTAAGCCCACAATACTCCTGGCAGCTCGTCAACCCAAGTTCCCTTCTTCTCTCCCAGCCTAGTTTTTAAGAGCTTTTTTATCACTTTGTTAGCTGCTTCCACTTGCCCGTTTTCTTGAGGATGTGTGGGGGTGCAAAACTTCAGGTTCACTCCCAAATTTTGGCAAAAATTCCTGAAGTTGTTATTGTCAAACTGCTTTCATTGTCCGTAATGATGGCATAGGGGATCCCATATTTACAGATGATATTCTTCCAAATAAAATTCGTCGTCTTTCTCTCCGTGATTTGGCTGAGGACTCCTACTTCTACCTACTTAGTGAAGTAATCTATTGCCACAATTGCATGTGTTGCCGTTCATCGGCCCTTAGGCAACGGACCAATCAGATCGATTCCCCATTGAGCAAAAGGCCGTGGGGATGTCATAGTGGTCAGCTTTTCTGGAGGTTGTGCAGGAACCTCTGAGAAGCTTTGGCAGATCTTGCAGTTCTTTGCCATCCCTTGGTGCATAGTTGGCCAGAAGTATCATTGCCGGAGTGCCTTGAAAGCTAAAGTTCTCGCTCCGAGTGGTTGCCACATATTCTTTCGTGAATCTCCCTTAATGCAAAATCTGCTTCCTCGGGATCTAAACATCTCAATAGGGGCAAAGTGAATCCTCGATGGTAGAGCACCCCATCGAGTAGCGTGTACCTTGCTACTCGGTATTTTAATTTCCTTGCTCGCTTCTTGTCCTTCGGTAGAACGCCATCACGGATGTAAAAGAGAATCGGGTTCATCCAGGATTCCTCGGTGCTTATTCTCATTACCTTTATTTCCTCCCGTATGCTCGGTGAGGTCCTTGTCTCTAGTGGAACCGACTTGGGTATTTATAGATCGGCAACTGCAGCCATTCTCGCCAACGTATCTGCTCAGTAATTCTCACTCCGGGGTATCTGCTTTACCTCCACCTCTTTGAATGGCCCAATCATCTACTTTGCCTTCCTCAGATACAGCCTCATCTTCTCCTCCTTTGTTTGGAACTGATCACTAAGTTGATTGCAGACTAACTGGGAATCTGCTTTGATTTATACTCTTTTTACTCTTAGTGCGTGTGCAAGTCCGAGCCCAGTGATAAAGGCTTCATATTCAGCTTGGTTGTTCGCAAGCTGGAATTCAAACTTCACTGCATAAGTTAGTTTAGTCCCTTCTAGGCTTCGTATTATAATTCCTACTCCGAACTATTGTTCACTACACAACTTGTCAACCGTTACCAGCCACACCCCTTCTGTTTCCTCCTTCTCTATTAGTTGTTCCTCCTGAACCTCTTCCCCTGACTCAGTATGGTCTACCACAAAATCGGTCAGAGCTTGGGCTTTGATTGCTCCTCGAGCCTATAGGATATATCAAATTCGCTCAGCTCCACGAACCATTTTACTAACCGACCAGAAGCATTCGGTTTTTGCAGCATCTGCCGAAGGGGCTGGTCAGTCATCACAACTATCGAGTGAGCTCGAAAATATGGTCGGAGTTTTTGTACTGTTGTTACTAGAGCCAACGCCCATTTCTCCATCAGGGGATACCTGGTTTCTGCATCTACCAGGGACTTACTTGTGTAGTATACCAGGTGTTGCTTTTCTTCTTCCTCCCGGACTAACACCGAGCTGATACCCCATTTGGATAACGCCAAGTACAAAAGCAATTGGTCACCCTTTCTCGGAGTTGACAGTAACGGGGCGTGGGTCAAGTATTCCTTCAGCTGTCCAAACGCCTCCTCGCATTCCGATGTCCACTCCATCTTTTTTTCCTTTCTTTATGGTTTGGAAGAAATGGTGGCACTTATCTGTGGCCTGCGAAATGAATCAGTTCAATGCTGTCAATTTCCCCGTAAGGCTCTGCACTTCTTTAACTGCTCTTGGGGACCTCATTTCTGTTATTGCCCGTATCTTTTCTAGATTGACCTCGATCCCTCGGTGGCTCACTAGGAATCCCAAGAACTTTCCTGAAACAACCCCGAACGCACATTTTGTATGGGTTCAGCTTCATCTCATACTTCCTTAGTAACTCAAAGGTTTCCTCCAGGTGCTTCACATGATTCCCTGGTTCTTTGGACTTTGTGATCATATCGTCCACATACACTTCTATAGTATGACCAATCAATAGTTTGAATAGGGATGGCAAAATTCGGGTCCGAGTCCGGGTTTAGCTTTTTCAAATCCAGACCCAGATTTTAACCCGAAATTTTTCACCCGGGTCAGGGTCTGGGTTTAGGTTCAACCCGGAAAAATTCAGGTTTCCGGATTCCGGGTTTTGAACCCGAATTAATAAATCAATATTAATTTTTAAAATTCTAAAAATAAAAAATTAATACATTTCTAAGTAATAACCATATAAATTAATTAAAAATAATATTAAAATTAAATATTCTGGTCCAGATTCCGGATATCTGGGTTAACCTAAACCCGGACCCAGACCCGAATATATCCGGGTTATAAAAAATTATTCTGGACCCGGATTTTTTTACATTTCAGGCCGGGTTGAACCCGGCCTGGATTATTCGGGTTCTTCCGAGTTCGGGCTGGGTCCGGGTTATTTTGACATCCCTAGGTTTGAAGATCTTGTTCACTAATCTTTGATAGGTAGCCCTAGCATTTTTCAGGCTGAAAGGCATTACGCTGTAGCAAAATAAACCCATGTTAGTTATAAAGGCAGTATTCTCCTCATCATACTCGTTCATAGGTATCTGGTTGTATCTGGAGAAGGCATCCATGAAATTGAGCAGATTGTGACCTGCTGTTGAGTCTACCAATTGATCTATTTTTGGTAGGGGAAAACTGTCCTTCGGGCATGCCTTATTGAGATCCGTGAAATTTACACACATTCTTCATTTCTCGTTGGCCTTTTTTACCAACACTACATTGGAAATTCATTTCGGGTATTTGGCTTCCCTTATGAACCCTACTTTTAATAACTTTTCCACCCAACATTTATGGCTTCGTACCTCTCCTGGTTGAAGCACCTCATTTTTTGCTTTATCGGCCTTGCTCCCTTCCTGATCGCCAATTTGTGCCAGGCTACCCTGTGGTCAATTCCTGACATATCCTCATGAGACCAGGCAAATATGTTTGTATGGAACCATAGACACTTCACCAGCTGGCTCTTCAATATCTCACTCAATCTTGACCCGATCTTGATTACTCTGCTTGGGTCGTTCTTACTAACACAGACTTCCTCCAGGTCCTCAACAGGTTCCTAGCGACCCTTTTTAGAATCACCTCGGTTATCTAACGAGGTAACCTACAGCGTCTCCTTAGCCGCTGTAGCATAGCAGTTTCTTGTCATTCTCTGGTCGCCCTTGACTACCCCCACCACTCCATTTATTCTGTACTTCAACGCCAGAAAATGCATGGATATAACGCATTAGCTAATCCTTATGAACGGTCTTCCCAGTATCATCTGGTAATGGCTTCTCTCTTCTATCACAACAAAGTCTAGCATCATCATTTTTTCAAACGGCTTTGACCCCATAGTAATTAGGAGTTCAATGACCCCTAGAGAAATTAATTGTCCCCCTCTAAATCCCTTCAGGGATGTATTTGTCCACTCCAGCTTCAAATCTGATATCCTTATGTCATCAAGAGTCGACTTAAACAGAATGTCGACTAAACTTCTCGTGTCTACAAGTATCCGCCGCAATCCTGCACTAGCCACCATCGCCTTGATCACCAGTGCATCCTCATTAGGATATAAGACACCTTCTTCGTCATTCTCTGTCCACATAATAGAAACTTGTCGTACCTTTACCCTCTTCGCTGCTGGTAAATTGAAAAGTACCTCTTTGTTGCCCATGGCATACCTCTCATAATTCTTCTGTGCTCTGTTCGAATCTCCGGCCAATGTCGGCCCTCCTGCTATCACACGAATCATCAGTTGTTCACGTTCTAGGCCCCTTTCAACTCCTTCATCCCGCGTGTACTGTGACTCGACGACGGGGAACACTCCATCCACATACTCATCCAAGTACCGGTTCCTCACCAAATCCTCCATCTAAACCTTTAGGTCACGACATTGACTAATAGTGTGACTGTGGGTGTTGTGGAATTTACAGAACCTGCTCCTATCACGTCGGTGAGCAGATTTTGTTATGGGGGCCGGTGGGTATAGCAGGCCTCGTCCTTCGATCCTCTCATATAATTCCTCCATCAAGATTTTTAATAGAGTGTATTGCCTATATGCCGAGCTCTGATCGACCAGTTGAACTTCTCAGCTATTATAGATATCACCCTGGGCTGGTGTCACCAGTAGCTGATCTGGTCGTCTTACCCTGGAGTGGGTTGTATTCGGTGCTCTGGGATTGTTGTGATAAGGGTGGGCAACCATCTGTCTGTACTCTCGCTGCTGTTCCGGGAATGGTGGGGCAGATGTTAAGCTCGGTTGTGTGGGAACTGTTGTGGCCTTTGAGCTATAGGGTAAGGGCGAGACCGAGCTAATACTCTGCCTATTGCTGAGGATTCCCCAACTCGCTTTCCCCCTCCACTCCCGTTCGGGCCTCTCCGCTCCTTTCGTCTCAGTTTTTCCAGCTGTTCACTTTTTAACCTGGCCAACTTCTCCTCTTCAATCTCTATGTCTCGCCTCGCTTGTTCATACCCCACCGAGTAATTCTGCATTAGGGGGCTTATTGGGTTGTACCACAATCGACCTATTTTCACACCTTCTTTTAATCCCTTCAGCGCCTATGAATGATTAAAAGCCTTCAGGTCCAGCACGGCTCGGTAGTATCATTTCATAAAATCCCGAAAGGATTTAATTCCTCTTGTTTCATTCCCATAAGTTCCATCATGTTGTCCTCGGGGGCCACGGCTCCTCGGAATTGCTTGGCCAACTCCTGGGACATCTGTTCGTACCCCTTTATACTCCCACGCGGTAACTTGCGGTACCATTCTCGGGCTCGTCCTTCTAATGTCAACGGGAACACTCTGCACCTCTGCGCTGGTGTTAGCACCTACACACCCGTCATGTCATTGAAACGTTCGATGTGCACCAGCGAATCGCTTCGCCGGGAATACTTAAGGTTGGGGAAGCGAAAATCTCTTGGGATTATTGTACCCATGATCTCGGTTGACAACGAAGATTCTTCATCTAGCATTATCCTCCAGTTCAGGGGCTTTTTCTTGCCCTGAATCTCCTCCATCACTTGCACCAATCTGCGCACCTCTTTTCTCCAGTTCTATCGCACGGTTGGGATCGCGCGCAACTATCTGGTCTCATTCCTACTCGGCATTCTGTAACCGATGTCTGAGCTCTTCTTCATCAACACTGGCTCATCGGCCATCAACTTCCAGTACCCGTCCAGAACGGGGTTGGTTCCTCTCTTTGTCTACGCGCTCCCCTGTACCTAGACCAGTACTTCTATGGGGATGCACCCCACAAGGTTGGTCCACCGGTGGAGGGATCTCCTCGACTCTACCCCTGGTTTCTGCCTCGACATCTTCTCTCCACACGAGGGTTTCGCGGTCCCTTCTCCGCTCCTCCCTCTGCTCACACAATACGGCCGTGAGAGTCTCCATTTAGTTTTTCACCTGCTCCAGTCGATCTTGCATCATCCTCTCTCGAGCTTCACTCGCTATCTCCTGGAGGGTGATCGTCTCGACAGTTTCGTTGTTATCCCTTACGGCATCCTTCCTCGATGTAATAGATTATAGATTTAAGGATTGTTGCAGTTTTTCAATTTTGAAAAATCATTACAATTAATATACAACGAGTTTTTAAATAATAAATATATGTACAGAAAGATAAAGATGCCTAGTTTAATAAACTATAGTGTTTCTTGCGTAAGACTTAATGAAATAGCAGTTGTATAGTATTTAATCCGCATTATTCACAATTTTAGGATAACACAATAGCCTCACTTTCTCTCAATAACAACATCAATCAACATATGATCATGCTTTCACAAGTTTTTTCGATACAACACATATAAAATCATTCAACCAATCACACAAAGTCATAAATAAAACCAAAAGTTTAAAGGATTATAAATTCTTACCTATCTTTAAACTAAATCAAAACTCAAGAATATTTTTTAATGCAAAACAAAAACACAATCAAAATCTTTTCTTCTTCTTATTTAAAAATATGAGCTTACTCATGTGTTTGCTACTGTATTCTTTTTTTTTAAAATTAGCCTCTACGCTTTAACATAAGAGGAGTTTTTTTTTAATAAGCCAAGTTTTTTAATACCCTTACCCATTAATGAATCTATTTCCTTTTTTAATAAGGTATTTAATAAATTGGTAAAAAAATTGCATATAAAATACAAATAAAAAATAATATTAATAATAAAACAAAGTTCGGGTGTTATAGCTTGTGACCTAGCGAATGTTTATTTTATCGTGTTGGATTTTCTTTTATTTAAATCAAGACCAGATATACAGCTCAAAAATGAAAACAGAATTAACTGCTGATACTGCAAATATATGAACACTTGAAATAAGAGGTTATCGTCCAATATCCAATATGGATTTAATATTATAACATAACTGGAAATCCAAGGCACCCGTCCCTCCGACATTCTTGCGAACCGGTGTCCATGGCAGCACCCCATAATCAATTGGGTGATGTCATAATCCCAGACGGATACGGTACCTGCTCTGATACGAGATACAACAACCGATATGGGTAGAACTCACCCTTAAAAACTGACTTCTAAAGGAAAGATTTCCCGTGAGCTCATGTTCCCTTTATGTTATTCTATACCTTGTTGCATATGAATTCTAACACATGATCAACCAAGTACTTGGAAGATTAACATGATCATGTTCCTCAATTTATATTATGACTTGCTTTACATCTATTTGTTCCATGTCGATCGATCGTTTCTGGTTTCCAGCATTGTTGGCGTTAATTGCTTATTCTGGAGCTGTAAATACGCCATGTTGAATGTGTCCTGGAACAGGATTATGATGAAGTCGATGGAAGCAGGTTAAGTTAACTGATTACACAAAGCCAGGTGAGTAAATAGCTTTGACGTTATCATTGTTTATCTTAAATTCAAGTTTGCTATTCTATTACCTGCAACTTTATGCTCTTTGATAAAGCTTCCAACCATCTGTCAATTTCAGGCCCCATTCACTGGTGATATGAAACAACTATTATATTGCTCGGTTACCTACTTTTTCAAAAAATTTAAAAAAAAAGAAAGAAATTTTTGAAGCAACACATCAGCCATACCGACAAAAACCAATGCCACCCACTACTGATAACTTTCCACCAGCTCCTCAAATGATTTTTCCCTTTGTCTACATTAATAACATATTTATTAGCGCTCCAATCTTAAAGCTCCAGTCTACAGTAAAGCCATTTATTCTCCGGTACTATTTTTTTTTATGAAATTATGCTCTTTATAGTATATGTGTTTATATAATTATAATAAATATTTTTTATTAATAAAATTAATGAGATATTTTATTCAAATATCTTAATTACATTTATATTTGTATTAAAGTCTATTTAATCATATTATATATATTTATGTGATCACCATATGGATTCACAAAAGACATAAATACAAGTTATCTTATACTTAAATAAATTTAGTTCGCAGTTGATAAATAAAGTTGGGCACTTTATTTAGGTATAAACTGTAATAAATTCATTGAATGATTTGTCTTAATCATGTATGAATTTATTGATGTAATATGACTATATTGAACTGGATCACATATGAGATTTAATTAACTTTGTAATAACTGTCAAACTTATTAAATCTCATAGGCGTTAATTTTACTGTAATCTTAATCTTGAGTTAATTATGATTTTATGATTGTGATTATTATTCCATTTAAGTTACCAATGAGCACGACACATCTTTGTGGTCAAGATTACCCGGTATCTTGGTGGGAGCAATTATGCGTATTGGAGTTATAGATTAACAATATAGAATTTGTACAACACATCTCTTGATAGGTTTTCGGCACTTGATCATAAAATTCTCTTGTCAGAGTATGTCAACATATTTAGTAAGTTGAAAATAATCATTAGAGAAAACCAGTAATGATCAAGGAATAAGATGTTATTAAATTGATTGGACAATTGAGATATTAATTTAATTAACGATGTGGTACAAAGGATTATGCAGTAAAGAAATCAATGTGGCTTGGGACAAATTATTATTTGAGCATACAATTATGGAAGTCAGTTCCAATCTTTTAGTGGAGTAGATTTGGAATTGAATGATTTGGCTAGTTTAATTACAGGCCTAATTATTGTAGTCATTATTGTATATTCCCAAATGATCACGGGTTAGCTCATTTAATTGATTGCACCACTACTGGACTAATAAGCAAGATAACTAGCTATTTGGGTCAAAAGCCTAATTATATTATTTAGTGGGAGGTTTCATTTAATTAGCTTATGTGTAAGGGACCTTATGCTATTTTACATAATGGGTCCTTTACGAAAAGAAAAATAACGTGAGTTTTTAAAAGGGAATTATTTGGAACATAGGGTTTTCACTAAATGAAAATATATAAGGCTTATTTTCTCTAAAGAAAAAAAAAAGAAGCCACTTTATACAAATCTGAGAATAAGATTTTTCTCTCTATTGTTGAGAGAAATTTCTCATGTTAGTTGCTTTGATAGTGATAAAGGCGTCCACACTTCAAGTGCAGATCAAATCTGAGTCATAATCTGGAAGATCATTGGTGGCAGTTCGTGATCTAACAAGCATGGTGGTGACGGATCGTGATCTAACAGGAGTGGTGGTGGCGGATCGTGATCTAGGAGCCTAAATTACTTCAGCGGAAAAAGACAACTCATATTTTCAAGGTACGATTTCTAGATTACGTATTCTTATATATTATATGAGAGCGGTTCTTAAAAAAGTTTTATAAAAATTTAAAAACCTAATTTTTCTCCAACATTTTCTTCACTCATACTTGTCAGTCTGTCAATTAATCGCTAAATACCACTTTTAATAGCGTTTAATTCAGTACAAAGAAAACAACTTCAAGGAATTGCTGCCTCACGAGAAGTCTTGGGTACTACCTCTACACACACACACTTCCTCATCTATTGAATTTTCACTCTGTGTAATATTTCTTATTCAATCACTAAGTATGAATTAGTAAATACATGAGTAACAAAAATCCAACGGACGAAAGTGTACTTTTAATCTCGTAATAAGTGTACAGCAGTATTATAGGCTGTGTGGTATGTAACTGGTGGTGGTGCCTCACCTTAGACATTCTCTTTAATCAATAATTACAATGAATTGTAAAGAAGCATTTGTTTCTGACTATTAACAAAGAGAATAGAACAGCTTACATATAACATTTTCGCCCAAGCTTGAAACAAAAACATTATTCAGAAACACGAGGTATTCCCTCCCAGCAATATTAGCGGTACTGGCATCACATAACATACCTACATGATGGGGAGAACAGTTATTCAAAATTATACTGTAGTTTTTTCCTTCTAGAGCTTATGCAACAGCTGGAGGATTATAAGGGGTGGGAATCAGGCACAGATTTTGCTTTCTTTTGACGGTCACACCAAATCCCTCTGTCATGTCTAAGTCCTCATTCTTCATTCCATTTGGTAGCTTCCAATTGAAATGGTACAAAAACATTGCAAGTGGAAGCTCAATGTTGGCATTGGCATATGTCATTCCAGGGCACATCCTCCTACCAGCACCAAATGGGAGAAATTCAAAATTAGCACCCTTAAAGTCTATAGGAGAATCAAGGAACCTCTCTGGAATAAAGCTCTCAGGTTCAGTCCAATATTTGGAATCTCTTGTCATCGCCCATACATTAACAAGTACTTGTGCTTTGGCTGGTATGTCGTATCCGTTAATATTACACGTCTCTGCACATTCTCTTGGAAATAACATTGGAGCAGAAGGATGTATTCTCAGAGTCTCTTTTATAACTAGCTTCAAGTACTTCATTTCCTCAAGGCCTGCTTCATCGACTTTCCCCCTTCTATTAAAGACTTCCCTTACCTCATCTTGTGCCTTTTTCATTATTTTTGGATACTTCATCAGCAAGGACATAGCCCAATCTACAGTTGTTGCTGATGTCTCGGTGCCAGCACTAAAAACATCCTGAAAACGGATTTATGCATCCAACCTAAAAACATTATTCGAAGATGGAGTTTGGCACAATAATATTATACAAGCCTTGCGACTGGCATCTCTATGTATATGTTTATGTATTCAACTCCAGGATCTACTAATAGAAGTTTAAACCGAAAAAAAAATTAATAAAATACTAACCATGACAACAGCTTTGACGTTTTTGGTAGTTAGGGGAAATTCAAGATTACCATCCTCTTGAGCTTTCAACAGAACATCAACAAGATCTTCAACTTCTTCCTTTTTACCGCTCTTTGATCTCATTGCCCTGCGCTTCTTGTGATCCTCAACAATTTTTGAAAGAATTTTGTCTGTTTTATTATGCATCCTCTGCATTTTAGCCTTGACTCCAGTGAGTGCTAGAAGAAACTTGATGGAAGGATACAGATCAGCAATACTTGAACCAGCAAACATTTCTGTGGCTTCACTCACAACCTCTTGGAATGCTTCAATGTCTTCATTTTTCTTACCAAAAGCTGCCCTTGAAGTAATACTACACATCAACAAAAATACTTTCTCCGTAAGATTAACAACTGATCCTGCCTTTGAACCAATCCAATCAACAAGATTTGTCACCTCTTCTTCCCTTATTGATCTGAATGATTGGACCCGCTTCACCCCTAAAAGCTCCGTGACACAAATTTTTTTCAATGTTCTCCAGTAAGGACCATATGGTGCAAAAGCAATATCAGAAAAATCATAAGACAGTATTTGGGCAGCAGGAACATGAGGCCTTGACGCAAAGACAAGATCATGAGTTGTCGTAATTTCTTTTGCGTAATCTGGAGAAGATACAACGATGGTGCAAACTTCTCCAAGTCGTAGGTGCATGAGAGGTCCGTATCGCTTAGCCAAGTCTGCTAATCCACGATGAGGCAACTCATAGCGAGCAAGCTGATGCAAGTTTCCAATGATTGGTAATTTCCATGGCCCTGGTGGTAAATTTAGTTTCTCGTTTCTTCTGAATAGCTTCAGAATTATAAAAACAGAGAGAACAGATGTGATAAGGATTGAGAAAGAGAGCTCCATGACCCAAAATAGGGTAAAGAATCGCAATGAAGGTTAAGAGTGTCACTTGCCTGTCCTTGTATTTATATCAACTGCAATCAACTTCTTAGCACTAATTCTTGTCAAGTGTCCACTACTTTAAAGTATTTGTTTCTTTATTGTTGTATTTCATTGACCAACTGTTATTAATTTTATTAGTATCTAAAAGTAGTGTCGAACTATTTGTTGGGACATATATATTTGTGGGAAATGGCAAATGTAGGGAATTGCAATAATGATGATGGAATTTCATTATTATAATAAATTAATGTGTGTACAATTCTATCGGTACAAAAAAAAATTAATAGTAATAGATAAATTGTGAAAAAATAAATTGTATTTAGAGACGCGTTACAAAAGTCATTTTATTTAAGATATTATTTGTTTCACTAATTTAGTGATACATATGTGTTAAGCAAAAATCCCCCTAGAATACAATAAAATGCTTATTTACTTGCTTGTACTGCGTGTCCACGAAAATAAACTTGAACACTCTTGAACGTTGCAAGCCTGTCAATAATTAATATATTATTTTTATAATAAATAATATATCGAATATTAAAATACATAAAAAATCTAAATGTTATATGTCGAAACTCGTTTTAGTGAAGAGGGCTAAGAAAAAAGTGGTGTAAGATTGTTATTTTTTATATCTAAATGGCATAAACAATTGATCAAGATTTTATTTAAACTCATGGTCCAAATTGAACCATCATCATTTTGAATTAAATACTACTATGAAATGGTAGCATTCTTAAGTAAAAAAATATACTTCTCTTATAAGATACAATTAATAAGACACGTCTTTATAATGAAACGTCATTTTATTTTGAAATTATTCCAACACAATTATCGTTGCCTCCCCAAGAAATCAAATCACTCTCCCTCATCCTCATTTCCCTGACGAAAGACAATAACTTCCCCCTTGAAAGCTTCCACCATCCTCACACCGCATGCAAACCAACTCAATTAAACAGTACTTAGTATGCTTCCACCTTTTACTGTTTACCAGGGTATAATCGTTTCATTTACAGTTTCTTAAATAAAATAAAAAAAGTAAATTTTGCATTTTTAGTCATTTGCAATCAACCCCACAGGAATAAGGCTCAAGCTCTTCAAAGGAACATTTAGTATTAGTATCAAATACTTTATAGCTGTGAAATTTTAAGGTGAGATAATTTTATCCGACAATTGTTTAATAAGAAACTTATAATATATTTATTAATTTAGAAAAAAATGTTGTGAAAATCATATTTATCAAATACAATTAACTTAATTATGTTTCACAACAACAACTTCTTTATATAAAAATTTAATATCAAACATGCCTAAGTCATCAAATAGCAATATCCAGGTCCCTACCATATGATTTCTATAATTCTATATAGAATTATTTATCTGATCCTAACCAAAGATTAGGATTTGCCCGTTATTGTCGATGTAACCGAAACGGGCGTTACATATATTTACATAACAAGAACGCTCGAATGATCTTTAACACCAAGGCACACTATATATATATATATATATATTTTTCCTTTTGAAGAGGCACACTGGTAAGACTTAAAACTGAATATATTTCTGTAGTACATCATTGACCACCGAAAAGTGGGGATGGGCCTTGGGCATGGGCCTCACGGATTGTCCCCAGCCCATTTGACAGGGCCCTTCTGCCTACCGAGGCTGTCGCTGACCTCTTCTTCCTCTTACAACTGTATGGTAGGGGTATTTTAAACTAAAATGATTTGAAAATTGTAAATGATATACATATTAAATCTCTCATCAATCATCATGATACGAAGGATTTTGAAAAGCTCCAATCTTTTGAATAGCTTGTTTGGGGATATTTCGACGGGACCAGCCAAGACGAGCAGGGCCAAGACGAGCAGGCACCTAGAAGCAGGGTGTGTTTCAGCAAAGACAAACAGAGGAGAATAGAACTCGCAGCGGGGAGCAGGAGCAGGACCTCTCTGCTCCTGCTTAAGCATACTATCCGTGAAGTTAACCTGCTGGTGAAGGCAAGATGCCATTTCCTGCTAGAGCTCGCGTCGAGGAGAACCAGTCAACGGCAGTTGGAATGACGTGTTCACCAACCCGGGACTCAAGGCACAAACGCCACGAAAGCCACGCAACCGCCCACAACTACGGTAATGGGGAAATGATGGGCGCGAATGGAGGGGCAGTTTGAATCCTCAGGAGGCCTATAAAAAGGCAGCCGGCGAAGGTAAAAGGGTTACAATTTTCGTTATTCTAAAAGAGAAAAAAGCACCGTCCTAAGACTGAAATTTAAGCTAAAGGCCAAGAGATCTACGGCTAACCTTTCCCAAACTTTCATATCTGATTTGAGCGTCGGAGGGTTTACGCCGGGGAAAACAACCGGCGCACTCTGACCTGTTTTGTGAACGCAGGAAGACTGAGTAAAGCAATCAAACAAGGAGAATTCCTGGTCGTAGAATAGTTGAGAGAGCAGAGATCCTAGTCTTTTAACGAGCAACCAGAGTCTCGCATCAACATAGCTCATCTTTTTCTTTTGTAAGTCATTAGAGGTATGGGCTATATATATATATATATATATATATATATATATATATATATATATATTTATTTATTGGCTCTCCTTCATTATTATCATAAAATTCCTATTCCATTACATATAAAATTAGTCACACATATTTTTTTTCTCTCAATCTAATAAGTAGGACTCTCTTTCTCTCTCTCTCTCTCGCTTCAATTTATACAATCGGTTTGCAAACTTAAAACATTAATTTTTTTCATTTTCTTTCTTTTTCTCATATTGATTATTTTGATTTTTGGGAAGCTATTATTATTTAGTTCTATAGAGAAAGGAAGTTTAAAGGAAAAAAAAACAAAGAGAGATGTATAAATAACTGTTTTAGTTTTGTAGCAAGATAAAGTTTTAAGGAGAGAAGAATGTTTTGTTGGACTTCTCTACTAGTCCAAAGAGTTTTTTTTTAAAGGGAGATTGTCAATGTCATTTTTCCCCTTATTGTTTGTATAATAACTAAAACTCTGCTGATAGCATAAGTTTATAATATTACCCTTATTTTCAAATACTCTTTTATTTATATTTATTATAAATTAAATAAATCACATGAATATAAACTAAATAAAAAATTAAGCATTAAAAATAAGAAATATATATTTTGATATGATCAAAAAAATTAAGAATAAATTTTTTTCTTGTACTTATTTAATTTGTGAAAATTTCCTTTTAATAAATTATAAGAAAATTATTATAGAATGATTAAAAAATTATATATAAGAAAACTTGAATGACAAATAAAAATTTAAGATAAATAACAAAATATTTTGTCTATCTTTTTACCTTTAATCTTAAAATATTACAAAATGTTAATTATAAGAAAATGTTCACAAAATAAATAATTACAAGAAAAAATTTTATTATTAATTTTTTTCTCATATCAAAATATATATTTCTTGTCTTTAATGCTTTTTTATTTAATTTCTATTCATGTAATTTATTTAATTTATAATAAATGTAAATAAAAGAGTAGTTAAAAATAAAGGTAATATTGTAAATTTATGCTGTCATGGAAGTTTTTGGCCATTATAAAACAGCAGAGAGGTAAATGGTATATGTTAATTTTTGTAGAGGGGTAAGTGACAATCACCTTTTTTAAACCCAGAAGCTCTTTTGAATAAATATTGAGTTGTAGCAGAACTTTGGAATTTAGAAAAACTCAAAATTAAGGCTTTTCCAAATAGAGTTTTTTGAGTTTTTTAAAACACGTGGAATGTAGAAAATACCCTAGCAATATTTCACTAATTTCAAAAAGATCCAATGCATATAGAAACCCTACACAACAAAGATTTCTCATACTTACCACCATTTTTTGCCAAGTAGGTATGGTTTTTCTCATGCTTTCTTTTATCAAATGCATTGTTTATTTTCTTCAACAACTTTTTCACTTTATTAATTTATTTTACTATTATTTAATGTATTCACATGATCATATAGTCCACATAAATCATTATATGTATTATGTGAATCATTCTTTTTTTTTTGCTAGATATTCATTCCATTGTACTTGTTTAATATGTTCATATGCTAGATATTTATCTTATTTATTTTAAATTTTTTTATTATAATAATATTGTGATTTGTCTAAATTTATGATTTAAAAGTAAGTTCACTTAATTATTTTTTTTGGTAATTTGACTCTTCAAAAGCACTTTTAATATTGTGGAATCGTCTAATGGCTCAAAATAATTTTTTTAATTGACAATCAAACACCCAATAACTTTTTATCAAAAGCTCTACTTGTAGAAGGTTTACTTCTAAAAGCTCTATTTAAGAAGTTATACCAAACAAACCTGAAAAATTTTGAGAAATTAAAAGGTTTACAAATGAAAAGTTTGTTTTGTTTATATATATAGATACATACATATACATATACATATTTGGTATTGAGTGGTGTATAATCGAATAAGGTATTTGCTGTCACATGTTTTGGCTGTCTAATGTACCTTCCGAAAGCCTGATTGCATAAATTTGTGTTACATATGCATTTACTTGGAAGCATTGTGCTTCTGAATTTTCTGCATATGTTAGTATTTCCTTCTCAGCATTATTGAGCATGTTAAAAAGCAAAACATTAACAACAACCATCTGCGGAGGCCAATTGGGGCCATCTATTGAAGTTGAGAAAGGGGATGAACAGAAGCTTCTAAATGGAAAAGAGGAACCGAAAGGCAAGAAGCATGAAGATGGCAACACTCAGTTCGCCAAGGAAAATGGGTGCCAATGGCTTTTCATGTTGCAAGGATGAAAGTTAGATGTTACTGGAGAAAAGAAACAGAAAGAAAACAAGGGTCTAGGGGGATTGTCATGCTGGCTAGGATCATTTGAGCAGAGGCATGTCCTTACAGCAGCTGCTGTAGTTGGAGCAGCGGCAACCATTGCAGTTGCATAGCATTTTTAGAAGGTCAGGCTGAAATATACCTTGTCATCATGGAAACAGTGTGTTGAGCATCCTTGTCTATAGGTAGATGCAAGAGTTTTGATGAAATAATTCTCCCAACAAGCATTCATAGGGGAATGATACATATATGTTCTTGTTATCAGCTGGGGATGAATAGCATAATTGTAGCAAGTTAAGTGATGAAGCATGAACCCACCCATTTTTGTTGATTAATGTTATTTTGATGGATCTTTGGTCAATGGTTTATCTTAATACTGAACTTGTTACTAAATTGCCCGGTACAAGCATTAACTAATATAGCAGATGTATTGCTACTAGATTGCCTGGCAAAACCAATAACTGATATACAGTTTGCAATGGTTTTGCTAGGGTTTTGTTAGTTAAGTGTTGTCTACCCATCTCAACTTATTACTAGCTCACAGAGCATTTTTGGTATGTTATCTGTTGGTTGATTGTGAAACGCAGTACTAGTTATGAGCATCATATTGGGGCAAAGATGCTTTCCTTGGATAATCTTTTATCATGATAGCATCTGTAGTAGTCTTTCGATGAGCTAGATAGTAGACTGTAGATCAGAGATCAAACTGGGGAGATTTGTGGGTGAACTGGTTCTCCTGCTGTTTTATTTTGCTTCTGTAATATCTGACCATCAAAGAATCATTGTATAAAGAGATCGATTGCCTGGTCAGGGACACTGTTGGTTTGAACTTTGAAGCCTAAGCGTGTTAACTTTCTAAACAGGCTAATGAGTATAGTATCTACTAATTAGATGCCCATGAGGTTAAACTGTCTTCTCACTAGTTTGTACTGTCATTTTCTTTTGAAAAGTACTTGTCCTGACAATTAATTGGCACAAACGAAAAGTGGTATGCTTCATGGCATGCATATTTTGAAGGTTTATCCGAAATTCCGAACGAAAGATGCTCACGGTACTAGAATTGCCCGAATTTGGAGATTTCATTCACATAAAAACATAAGATCGAACACCTGAATCAGCTGGAGCATAAACTATACCCAGATCTTCACTTACCCAAACCCAAATCCAAACACAAAGTCAAAGGTTGTTCCTCATGTTGTGATGATAATGAGTGATGGAGTACCTCTCTTGACAGCAAGCACTAGAATTGTATTGCATATTTGAGTGCTGCCACACATTACAACCGAAAACACCACCATCATCCGTAGTTCCACAATCACAATCAATAAATCCATCGCTCATTATCGTTCCCAATCCCGGCTTAGTAGCTCAATTTACAAATCGCATTTCCGCTTAACCAAATGCAGTAAACATAAACTTTCGTATACGATTTGGAGATGATTGCTGCGTTCAAATTTTTCAAAATAAATGCTATTCGTTGACGTCAATGCCGCCTCTACAGCTTTCTTGAGATCCAGCCAAATGTGTAGAAGTAGAACTACTCAATGGAAGTAGGACCAGCTCCCCAGATGTCGACTTGGCCTCCACCTCATAAACACACGGCAATTTCACTAAATGGCCGTTTCTTCACAGATTGCTTGCTGTCAAGAACCATCCGTATTACCTCTGCCACTGATTCAAATTTCCAGATAATTCAAAAGCTCATTCTTGTGTAAACAAACCAACCAGGTCACTGCAAATGTCAGACTTTGAGTTGGTTGGCTTTGAGCATGTCAGTAGAGTATCATTATAGCCACAAACTTGAGATTCAAGACCTTTTCCTTCAATATTCTGCCCTGATCCTGATCCTGATCCTGATCCGTATCACAAAAATCTTGAATAACCTTAAGTGGTATTTTGCTTTGAAATTCAATCACTTCCTCCTATTTGCCCTCCTGGACATTGTAGCCTCCTTGAATGATTTTATATCCACAATTTATCAATCCATGGGCCCCCGTGCCAATAGTATCACTCTTTCTCCAAAACATAACGAGGGAAGCGACGAGAACAGTGGTCGAATTTAAGTGGGCTGCTGCCGGACTGGATTCATTCGATTTCACTTTTACACTTCCAATTTGCGGCCCGTTTCTTTTTTATTTTCAAATTTTAATTAAATTTAAAAATGAAAAAAAATATACTAATAAAGTAATTGGACTGAATCATTTTATCCCAATTAAAATATCCCTGCCAACAGTCACTGGCTCGTTTGCCATTGGCTCGGTGCCCAATAAATAATGAGGTTTTCAATTTTTTATGCCCCTCCCACAGTCCCACTACCGTTGCCTGATTGCCTGGTGCCACTGCCATACTCATAAAACAGAGTCTTAAATTGCTTTCAATGCCAATTTCGGTAAAAATCCAACAAGTAGATTGAGAAAATCATTCCATTCTGATCGTCAAATCAAGTATTACATACTGGAAATATGAACAGAGGATTATTAAACTAACCCGGGGTTGATAACATAATATTTACTGCCAAAAGTAATAGACTTGGCAACATCTTATGACCGACCACACACCGAAAAAGAAGATCAAAAACTACAACATAACATCAACAATGTTGCAAATCTAGCAACATACAATAATCTTAATAAACGACCTGTTTGCTAATGGGGAGAACTTCAGTTCTCACTCACAACTGAAGCAAAATCCACACTAACGAAGATGGAAACAAATTAGCCCTCTAGATAACATAATCAGACCATTCATGTATATGTGATGTATGGTCCATTGTGAAGCTAGGGATTTTATCAAGCATGAATGGATTTTCCTTTCCCCCAATCAGCCTAGCCGGGTTACCAACAGCAGTTGTTCTTGGTGGAACATCCTTTAAAACTACAGAACCAGCACCAATTTTAGCCCCATCACCGATCTTAATGTTCCCCAAAATGCAAGTGCCTGCACCAACCAACACCCCGTTCCCAATTTTCGGATGCCTATCACCAGACATTTTCCCTGTGCCCCCTAATGTAACATTATGCAAAATTGACACATTATCTCCGATCACCGCCGTCTCTCCGACGACAACTCCGGTGGCGTGATCAAACAGTAACCCACGTCCGATCTTGGCTCCAGGATGAATATCAACGGAGAAAACCTCGGACACCCTGTTTTGTATTAAAAGAGCCAAAACTTTTCTCCCTTGTAACCACAGCCGATGTGCTATCCTATGTGCCTGGCAAGCTAAAAACCCTTTGAAATTTAAAAGACAATGCGCATAACTTATGCACGCAGGGTCTCTTTCTTTAATGGCTATCAAATCAGCCTTCACGGCTTTGATAATTTCTTGATCCTCTACAATCACCCCCATGAAAAGTTCAAACAACGTACCGCTTTGAAGGCTCAAACTGCTTAATTTAATTGAAAGATGTTTTGCCAGGGCGCTTTCAAGGGACTTATGCGACAAGATTGAAGCGAAATAGTAGCTTGACAAGACAGGTTCTTCCTCAACGTCCGATCTTGCTTCGTCTTGCATTTTGAGCCATAGATCAACATCAGCATCATCGCGGTCATCAATATTTGAACGCGTGTGTATGGCTTGTTCCTGGTTTCTATTAAAGGGCACGCAAGAAACACGATCGGAAAAACTGGGCCGGCAGTGTTTTGCGTACCTGTATGCATGATCATCATTTTGAGACCTGCTTGGATCCTGGGAAATTTGAGAAGTATCAATACAAGTAGCCATAACGGCTGTGGAAGTTTTTTCGCGGTGGTGTTTGGATAGAGAGAAAATTGGTGACGTTCGTGAAGAAGCTTGTGAGGAGAGGAGATGTTTGTGGGGAGAAAAAAAAGGACCATTATTAATATATAGGGAAGGAAAAAGAGGCCGAGCAACGACCAGAACTTTCATAGGAAAATATGACTTTCTCGGGCAAGCGTGCATTTTTTTAATTACAAATGGAGAGAGAAATAATAAGAAAATGGAGAGATTGTGTGGATATTCTTTTGAGATGCGTTAGTCTCAAGTAAGTTTTATAAATCAGACACATAATATTTAAGGAGTTCAAGTCAACTTTTTCCAAGTCTTTTGTGAACCATCACTACTTCTTTTTTTTTTTTTTCTGATTTTGCCAAGTAAATAAATGACAAAAACGATCGTAGAAGTGGGTCCAATTACGAAACTTTAGGCAAAAATAAATGAATTTATCATTTTACACGGTGCACAAACGGTGGAGTAGTTTACCCTTACGTTGTCGTCCTTTGCGAAATATAATTTTGGCCGACGTAGTTGAATTAGAGCCATGTCTCATATAAAAGGTATCATATATTCTCTATCAAACAGCAACATTGAGGATGCGATTTCTCACAGCACACCATGCACCGAAAGCATCTCCAATGGAACACAACCTTTGTTGCAATACGAAACAATAAGAAATCAAGGATAACCAAATAAATGGTTGTTTATTGGATCAGTAATTATATACTAATCCGTAATTTAGAAAGGTCACTGTCACCATATAATCATTTAAAAGCACATAATAACACGTACATCTGAATTGTGATTGCATCTCAATGGTGTTCTTTTATCAAGAATTTCTCTTAGTCGGCATTTTGAATGATTTTTTTTTTTTTAATTAAAGATGAGGATTGAAAGGTCTTTAAAATATATACATATGATGGAAACTAAATGCAAGTGGGATGGACAAGATAGCATATTTATTTTTGTGGTCCCTAAAGGTTTTCTCATGTAGCCAAAAATTTTCTCGTCATGGGCCCTCAATTTTCCAAATTGGAGGTGAAATTCGTTCATATTATTGATTTCTTTTTTTTTAATTTACCATATTATTGATTGATTTTAATTATGTTGAGAGATAAATATTTTTAGTGACTTGACTTCAATGCGGAGAGAGTAAACATCTTTATCCCATGTTATAACACATATATAATTGTAATAATTTGATCCAAAGCTATTTTGATTTGTTCAAGTTATTGTTTTAAGGGAAATTATTAGTGATATACTCTTAAATGACACTCTTATCAAATGTGTTACAACACTTTTTACGTATATCGCTCGTATATCCTGAGCTAACAAAACACTTCTGTCGTTCACCAATTCGTTAACTGTCATTAGAAAGTTAACATAATTGTGACAAATTGACTATTTCATCCTTAAAACTCAAAATGAGGTAAAAAGAAAAAATTACTTCAAAAAGTAACATAAATTTTAATACACACTTTTTTTTAATCTTGTTATTAACAATACATTTTTTATTAAAAAATATGGATTATTAATGGTACATATTATTAACAATCATCCATAAAAAATTATTAACAACATATTATTTACAATTATACATATTATACCATAAAAATTTTTAGTTGGAGATTGAAAGAGTAGATTTTCAAAATTTTAGGCTAAATTTTGAAGAAGTAGATTCATTTATAAATGAGCTTCTTTTTTTAGTAATTATTAACAATTATCCGATAAATGAGACGATATGTCATTTTTATCAATATATATTATATGACATGTCATGTTTTACCAGGTAAATAAAATAACATGTTTTTTTAATCAAAGTTTCTTCCATCTTAAAAGACTAAATTATATTTATGATGTTAGCGATTACAAGCGTTAATTAACAGATTGGTGAACGGCAGACGTGTTTTGTCAACTTCGAATATACGAGTGATATACGTAAAAAGTATTGTAGCACATTTAATACGGGTGTTATTAAATATGGGTGTTCATGTGTGGCTGCCCATACTGTGGCTCGAGTGGGGAGTTTTTTGTCAGATTCGGGAGAGTGGCGTACTATCCCTCCTCCCTGATTATGTATTTCTTTGGCAGTTTAATGAAACCTTCTTTTTAAAAAAAAAATACGGGAGTTATTTAATTATTTATGACGAAAATTTCTCTTGTTTTAATGATTGATGTAGGTCTAATATGATATCTATTTTTTAGTAATGCAATCATATCATTATTAATCTCATCAAAGATTCTGTAATAAAATTCTGTACTTGGGTGAAAAACTAATATCAATGATTGAAAAGTTATTATTTATATAAATTAAAGGCTAATGCTAAGGGGATCCAAGTTACAATATTATAATTTTAAGTATCCATAATTGATGCCGTTTTTTATTTGACTTACGTAAATGAAACGCAAAATTCATGTACTCTCCGGGGTTCATGTGTGGTTGAAGTAGGCTGACTATAATAATATCATTGCTATTAAATTATCATCAAATCCTGCTGAAATTGAGGAAGTTTGAACCCTTTAACTTGTTATGTTCAATTAATTTCATAAACCAATCATGCGATTGATATTATAAATAAATCATGTGACTTTTTATCAAGTGCGGCGGGGTCAAAAGCTACTAGTTGCGCCCTGCAAGTAGCATTAACTGTGACAGCGCCTTGACGTCAGCCATGACGCGTCGCTACAGAACCGCTCCATCGAATTTAGCCATCACAATGCTTAAAAAGTCGACGGCGGTAGTAACCGTCACGTCAGCGTATCTGATTCCTTTTAGACCGATGTAAGTGATTACATCTTCCAATAGTTCCGGTCAAATTTTTGGCCGTTTATTTATTGAGGAAATTGTTAAATTTTTCTCTTACGATATGAAGCGAAGTTTACCATGATTTTTAAATTTAAAAGTAATGTGATTAACGTATGGTTGGTTTAAATTGAACCTTAAGGATAAAAGAAAAACTGTTTTTCTTTCACTTCTTTCTTAATTTAGATGAATATTGACTCATGAACCAATGCAGAAAAAAGTCTAAGAATTTTAGATTATCTAATCCGAAATGGGTAATTTTTAAAAATCTACCCTGAGATTTGGGCTTGTTACAAGTAGATGGTGAGAATACATTTATTTGTAAAAAATCTCTTACCATCAATTAATTTTACATTGACCATTAGTTGATGTGTAAAGATAATATTATCCTTAACAACACTTTGTAGACTGATATAACTAAAAAAACTAAAATTTGATTGTGCAAAAAGTACAAATCTTATTTTTTTTGATAATTTTAGCCTTATCAATTCTAAAGATTTATAATATCATAGGTAAAGATTATGACTATTTCATTTTTAAGTTTTTAATTTTATCTTTTTTGTAGGAACTTTAAGGAAATATCAATAATCTAAAGATGATTTTTCAAGTTTTTAATTTTATCTTTCTTGTAGAAACTTTAAGAAAATATCAATAATTTATAGATGATAAATAACTAATAATTTTAATTTTTTTAGTTATTTCCGTCTATAAATTATTGTTCAAGGGTAATATTATCTTTGTACAGTCAACTAACGATCAATGTTAAAATTAACTGACAATATGAGATTTTTTATAAATAAATAAATTTTCGTCATTTATTTGCAACAAATTCAAATTTCAGGAGAGATTTTTAAAAATTTTCCAATCCAAAATGGAGAATTAAGGTATAATAATAATAATAATAATAGTAATTGATAGTAGTGAAGGATAAACTCGTTAATGTGCAAATGTTTCATTAGTTCCAACTTCCAACAACATCATCTATTTTTACTTTCTAGGACACTCAAGTTTTGTTTTTTTTTTTATATAAAAAATGGAAAATTGATCGGCTGGTATTGTTGTGATTCACACAAAGCTAGCTAGACCAATTTCATCATTAATGCGTGGACCCTCCAGTCATTGTCACTTGAAAGGGATTTTGGTTCGACCAAGTGGGGTGTCTCTTAAACAAGCTGAATGACACTTGCACGATAGCATCTAGATATTTGGAACTTTAATTAGAGGCCATTTGGGCCTTAGCTTCCGTTAAAAATTGCATCAAGCTATTATGTATGTATATGAATATCCGGGGAAAATATGACATGAATGAAGTATCACAAGAATAGGAAAATTTGTAACCTTAACTGTTAGATTTGTAATCTTCGGTGTTTAACGTTTCTGATGAATATGAGCTGCAAATTGTTATGGAGTCAAGTAAAACAAGTCAGTTGCAGATTTGTTGACACCAAGACGTGTCGGTTGACAAACCAGAGAAAGCTAGATGACAAGAGTATTGTGTCGTCTTGAGCTACAGAGGATGCACGTGCTTGTCACATGCATTACTTAAACTAAACGGCCAAATGCAGTGTCGTTTTGTTAAGCTGAAGCTCTGAAATGATGACACGTTTAAGGAAGGCATATTTAGATGGTTGTTAAACCGTTAATTGGAGCGGGAAGCAGCAGCTCTTCTTGGTTTTTCCAGAAAACAGAGAAGGCTTGCTGGGTTACCATCTGGGTTGTGCATCAATGTATATATATAGCTGGGTTCTCTGGGATTGACAAGTTCATAGGAAATTAAGCTTCTCTAAAAAGCTTGTTCTCTGTAAAAGTCGTTCAATAAAGTTTGGACTCATCTTTTCACAGTGGATGTAGGCTTCGTCAAGCCGAACCACTATAACTTTCTTGTGTTGTGTTTTCTGCCCTCAAATTTGTTCATTACATTCTTTGATTGTTTTTGCTTGCGTTAAGTGTTCTTTATAGTTTGAGTTCTTTCTCGAACCAAAAGGTTTAGGTCAAGAACCATTCTTAAGTTGATTTTGGGAGCCATTTTCAGTCATTCACTGGTATTTGGCATAACAAATTGGTATCAGAGCTTCCTCACTGAAATTCTTGATCTAAGGATGACTGGCCCTAAACTCGAAGTAGAAAAGTTCACTGGTGAAAATGACTTTCACCTTTGGAGACTCAAGATGAGGGCACTCCTTGTACATCAAGGCCTGGATGAAGCCCTTGCTGAAATCACATCACCCAAGAAACCAAGGAAGGTATCAGATGATGATCTTCCAGATGTGCTTGATAGGGCTCATAGTGCAATCATCCTGAGTCTTGGAGATGGAGTACTCAGAGAAGTGGGAGGAGAGACAACTGCTGCTGGACTGTGGAAGAAGCTCGAGGACTTGTACACCAAGAAGTCCATGGCCAAAAGGCTGGCCACCAAGAAGAAACTTTACACATTGCAGATGGAGGAAGGTTCATCAATCTTTGATCACATTGATGCCTTTAACAAGATCATCTTGGATCTTGAAGACATTAATGTAAAGATTGATGATGAAGATAAAGCTATGATCCTGTTGTGCTCTCTGCCAAGCTCTTATGAGCACTTGGTTGACACTCTCATGTATGGAAGACAGTCCCTCTCGATGGTGGATGTAAAAGAGACTTTGAGCTCCAAGGCTGCAAGCAAGAAAGAAGTAAGTAATGGGGAAAGATTAACAGTTAGAGGGAGGCCAGAAAAGAGAGAAGGTGGTAAAGGGAAAAAGAAGAGATCCAAGTCAAGACCCAAGAACAAGAAGTGCTTCCATTGTCACAAAGAAGGCCACTTCAAAAAGGACTGCCCAGAGAGGAAAAATACAAGCAAAGAAACAAAGGAGAAGACTGGTGATGCTACTGTTGCATCAGAAGGCCAAGAATCTGATGGCTATGACTCTGCTGGGGTTCTCATAGTCTCTGAGTGTGCATCTAAAGGTAACTGGGTTTTAGATTCTGGATGTTCATTTCACATGTGCCCTAATAGAAGTTTCTTTAAGAACTATGAAACCTATGATGGGGGGATAGTTGTAATGGGAAATGATGCTAGTTGTAGAGTAATTGGCAGAGGCACCATTAAACTGAAAATGCTGGATGGCACAATAAGAGAAATAATAAATGTCAGGCATGTACCTGACTTAAAGAGGAACCTGATTTCTCTAGGCATGCTTGACAGAATGGGGTGTGCCATCAAGCTTGAATCAGGCACTTTAAAGGTGTTGAAGGGGTCCATGGTATTGATGAAAGGAAACTTAGACAATGGCCTGTATGTGCTCCAGGGGTCTGTAGTAACAGGAGATGTGGGAGTTTCAAATCAGAATCTAAACAAAACACTACTATGGCATTTTAGATTAGGCCATATGAGTGAGAGAGGCTTGAGAGAACTATCTAAACAGGGAGTCCTAGGTGGGGATAAAATAGAGCCCTTGGAATTTTGTGAGGAGTGTGTCCTAGGCAAATCCTCAAGGGTAAAATTCAGCACTGGCACACATGTTTCAAGAGGGACTCTAGAATACATACATGCTGATCTGTGGGGACCTGCACAGACAGCATCCTTGGGAAGGGCAAGGTATTTTCTATCTCTAATAGATGACTATTCGAGAATGGTTTGGGTATATGTGCTGAAAAACAAGGATGAGGTGTTTGAGCAATTCAAGAATTGGAAGACACTGATTGAGACTCAGACCAATAAGAAGGTTAAGAAGCTCAGAACTGATAATGGGTTGGAATTCTGCAATAAGAGGTTTGAAGAATTTTGCAGTAAGCATGGGATCATGAGGCATAAAACAGTGAGATATACACCTCAGCAAAATGGCTTGGCTGAGAGGATGAACAGAACCTTAGTTGACAAAGTAAGATGTATGCTCATTCACTCTAAGCTACCTATGTCACTGTGGGCTGAGGCACTGTCAACAGCATGTTACATTGTGAACAGAAGCCCTTCAACTGGAATCAACTTCAAGACACCATATGAGCTTTGGTGTGGGAAACCAGCTGACTACTCCAGTCTGAAGATCTTTGGCTGTCCAGCCTATGCTCACATCAAGCAAGGCAAATTAGAGCCTAGAGCTCTGAAGTGTGTATTTCTTGGATACCCTGAAGGTGTCAAAGGATATAAACTGTGGTGCACAGACATGAAACCACTAAAAGCACTCATAAGCAGAGATGTGGTATTCAATGAAGCTGAGATGCTCCAACACTCAGCATCTTTGAAGGCCACAGATGCAGATACAAATGAGAGAGATGAGAAATCTTATCTTGAGGTGGAGCTGTCAAGAACAAACCAGAAAAAGAATTCAAGATCAGAGGCTGAAGATACAACAGACATAGAAACATATGACACTGAGACTGAATCAGCAACTGATCAGAGAATGATTGAAGATTATCAGTTAGTGAGGGACAGAGAAAAGAGAACTGTAAGACCCCCCAGAAAATATGCATATGCAGATTTAATAGCATTTGCATTAACAGCAGCACAAGATATAGCAACAGATGAACCCAAAACATACTCAGAGGCTATCAACAGTGATAAGGCAGAGCAATGGATCAAGGCTATGGATGAGGAAATGATGTCCTTGGAAAAGAACCATACCTGGAGTCTCATTGAAAGGCCAGCAAACAAGAGGGTAGTAGGATGCAAGTGGATATACAAGATTAAGGAGGGAATACCAGAGGTGGAGCCACAAAGATACAAAGCCAGATTAGTTGCCAAAGGCTTCACTCAGAAAGAGGGGGTAGACTTTACTGAAGTTTTCTCCCCAGTGGTGAGACATGCCTCTCTAAGGATCCTGTTATCTCTAGTGGCTGTACAAAACATGCACCTTGAACAGATGGATGTGAAGACTGCCTTCTTGCATGGGGAGATAGATGAGATGATAGTGATGTCACAACCTGAAGGATATGAGAATCCAGAAAAGGCAGATCATGTTTGTCATCTAAGAAAGTCACTGTATGGGTTAAAGCAGTCTCCAAGACTATGGTATCTGAGATTTGACAGGTTTATGTCAGATTATGGGTTCCAAAGAAGCAACTTTGACTGCTGTGTTTACATGAAAACCATAGAAGGTGGTGACAAGATCTACCTACTGCTGTATGTAGACGACATGTTAATAGCATGTAAGGAGATGGGGTTCATCAATGAACTTAAAAAGCAGCTGAGCAACACATTTGAGATGAAGGATCTGGGTGCTGCAAAGAAGATCCTTGGAGTTCAGCTAAAGAGAGACAGGAAGAGTGGTATCCTAAGCCTAAACCAGAACAAATACATCAGGAAAGTACTTGAGAAATTTAATATGGATAAGTGCAAACCAGTACAGACACCACTGCCTTCACACTTCAGATTGTCCTGTCAACAATGTCCAAAAACTGATGCTGAGAAGGCTGAAATGGAAAGATATCCATACTCAAGTGCTGTTGGATGTTTAATGTATGCAATGGTCCTGACCAGGCCTGATCTCTCACATGCAGTGAGTGTGGTAAGCAGGTATATGGCCAATCCTGGGAAGGATCATTGGAAAGCTGTTGTTTGGATCCTAAGATACCTTGCTGGTACAACTGATTATGGTTTGATCTATGGAGCTCAGAAATATGCAGAGGTCAGTGTAGAAGGTTATGTAGATGCAGACTATGCTGGAGATTTGGATAAGAGGAGGTCTCTAACAGGCTTTCTTTTTATGCTGAATGGCTGCACCATAAACTGGAAGGCTTCACTGCAGAGTGTTGTTGCTCTGTCAACAACTGAGGCAGAATATACAGCAGCTGCAGAGGCAATCAAAGAAGCCATCTGGCTCAGGGGAATGGTGACAGAACTGGGGTTTGAACAAAAGCAAATCACAGTCCATTGTGACAGCCAAAGTGCCATATGTCTAAGTAAGAACCAAGTTCATCACGAAAAGACCAAGCATATTGATATCAAGCTTCACTTTGTCAGATTAGAAATATCAAAGGGTGTGATTAAGTTGGCCAAAATACACACTGATGTCAACATTGCTGACATGCTTACCAAAGCTGTACTAGGAGCCAAGTTTGAGTTCTGTTTGAACTCAGCAGGCATCTGCAGGGTGTAGACTGCAGGAGATAAGTGGAAAGGTGAGTCTGAGGATATGGGAGAGAGTGATTTGAGCTCAAGGTGGAGAATGATGAATATGAGCTGCAAATTGTTATGGAGTCAAGTAAAACAAGTCAGTTGCAGATTTGTTGACACCAAGACGTGTCGGTTGACAAACCAGAGAAAGCTAGATGACAAGAGTATTGTGTCGTCTTGAGCTACAGAGGATGCACGTGCTTGTCACATGCATTACTTAAACTAAACGGCCAAATGCAGTGTCGTTTTGTTAAGCTGAAGCTCTGAAATGATGACACGTTTAAGGAAGGCATATTTAGATGGTTGTTAAACCGTTAATTGGAGCGGGAAGCAGCAGCTCTTCTTGGTTTTTCCAGAAAACAGAGAAGGCTTGCTGGGTTACCATCTGGGTTGTGCATCAATGTATATATATAGCTGGGTTCTCTGGGATTGACAAGTTCATAGGAAATTAAGCTTCTCTAAAAAGCTTGTTCTCTGTAAAAGTCGTTCAATAAAGTTTGGACTCATCTTTTCACAGTGGATGTAGGCTTCGTCAAGCCGAACCACTATAACTTTCTTGTGTTGTGTTTTCTGCCCTCAAATTTGTTCATTACATTCTTTGATTGTTTTTGCTTACGTTAAGTGTTCTTTATAGTTTGAGTTCTTTCTCGAACCAAAAGGTTTAGGTCAAGAACCATTCTTGAGTTGATTTTGGGAGCCATTTTCAGTCATTCACTGGTATTTGGCATAACAGTTTCAAATTGATCGGTAAATAAACTCGGAAAGAGGTTAGGTTCAGTAGTTACAGCACGTTCTCTATTATTTTTTCATTGGGTATTTGGGTTCACTATAATTGAAAATTATTGGAAGGACCTACAAGGTGCGTTGTATGGTGTACCCGACAGAACCTTTTAGCTAGTCAAAAGCTAAACAAAGATCTTTCTAATCATGAAGCCGCCCTTATGATATGAAAGGAGAGGAAGCGAAGTCGCCGAATAAGAAAATTAGATTTTGAAGACGCCCATTACAATGTCGGGCAAGAATACGTTCCTTCAACTAATGATCATGCATTGTATTTTGTGTACACTTTTTTATTGATTTCAAGTGCAGACTCATGAAGTAGAGTCACTTCATTGGATCACAAAGTTTATCACTTTATCAGCACTTTTTAATTGGAGCAACCTCTCTTCTTCCTCCACTTCTCACCACTTGTGCTTTGTTTTTTAATTTGGAAAAATATGACCATTGATAGTGGACACCAGCAGAGATAGCTCAAGCTATATGGACTATGGTGACCCGCAGGCTTGTGCAGTTATGCATAGGCTGAAAAGTAAAAATGCTAATTCAATTCATTTGTGCTTTACATTTGCTTCCAAGGGAGATTTTTAGCTGGGTAAATTTCGGATTATCTTCTTAGGAATTAATTATTTTTAAATTATTCCTTTATTTTTGAAAAACTTTAAATTAGTCCCAAAATCTATTAAATTTAATTGTTGGCGGACTAATTAAAATACAATAATACCCCTTCTAATGAATATGTTAACTTAGTTTGTTTTGTTACATATATTATTAGAGACATGTATCCTTATTTTTCCAGTGCAATATAAAGAAAAAACAGCATATATCCCCCATTTTTTCTAAACTAACAGATTGATAACTATGTTTAGGGATAAATTGAGATTTTAACAAATGTGGGAGTAATTTAAAGATAACCAATTCATGAAGAATATAATCTAAAATTTACCCTTTTCAGGTTAACGAGCAAGCAAGAATGCAGAATTTTTCTGTATATCGTACAGATGGAATTTACACCACACCGAGTGAGTGGAAAAGATTTGCGGCCCTTTTATATCCAGCAGAATCAAGCAATAACAGAGTTCCTTCATCCTGAAATCTACATATCGTTCTGAAAGGGGATTCGAATTATGTCACATTTTGCTTAGTACAAGAGAAAAGTAGGCATAAAACAATGAATAAAAAAAGCTCCTCAGAACCATTTCAGTTGGTGGTCATAGCCCTGCCATGCAAATATGAACATTATCAATTGATTCAAAATAGTTTAAGATACTTCAGGTTTTCAACCTATATTTTGGTACACACCCAAAACAAAATTTGATCAAAACTTGAAGAAAATTGTAATAATGGTACAGTAGTTCTACATCAAAGCTTGACCTCTACATCTACGCCAGCAGGAAGGTCCAGTTGCATCAAGGAATCTATCGTCTGGGCAGTTGGGTATAAAATGTCAATGAGGCGCTGGTGAGTTCGGATCTCAAAATGGAACCTGGCATCCTTGTGCACATGTGGGGATTTGAGAACACAGTAGATCCGCTTCTTGGTCGGTAATGGCACAGGGCCCATGGTCTTTGCATTGGTAGTTCTTGCAGCATCCATTATCTGCTTGCAAGAGTCCTCGATCAAGGGCACCCAGTAAGACCTAAGCTTGATTCTGATTTTCTGCTTTGGTGCCATCTGAAAACAGAAATATTTTGAGTAAGTACAAACATCTACAAAAACAATTTTAAAGAGAAGCGTCTGCTTTGGTTCTGGATAAGAATTAAGAATTATCCAGCCACTAGGCTGTGCATTTGTATAAATTTTAACATCCTCAAAAAGAAAATGCACAAGTAAAGGCAATTAAGAACTTTGGTCAACACCCAGTTACGAATTTTGCCACAGTAGGTGTCAGATGAGAGAATTTATTAACACCTTTACCAAATCATCCTCCATTAAATTGTTAAAAGTTGAAAATATTTGGGCCTAATGAAACTCTGAGATCCATTCATTACTGACAAGATTCCATTCAGAATAAGTGATCAAGAATATTTGTTGACAGCAATCATGTTAGAACAGAGCTCAATCATAAACAAACTAGTGGCATCCTACATTCAACATTCGGAGAAAGAGGATACCCATTTGGATCATTGTTTTAATTTACAGACTTCAGGGTCTCTCATTTAATGCCCATGGACCATATCCAGTCAAGCGAGCATCTTTAGATTTTGAAAGAATATGTAAGGAAGTTGAGCAAACTACAAATATATTAGAAGCAGATTGCATGATCATAGACTAGTAACAGACAAATACAGACTTCAAGAAGCACATTTTCTACTGTATCACAACAAGATCAAAATAAGCCGTTATGAAAGGATTAACCATACACAATCCTCAAACATGGATTTTAAACAATGCATTCCACTATCATGAAAATTCAATTAAGTTAAACAATCACAGTGGAGGGGAAAACCTAGCACATGTATGGGGTTCATCAGAACAAATTCATTGAACCTTACCAATTCATCTCTCTGGTTTAGAATAGCATGAGTATCAAACTTTTACCCATTTAGAAAATTTAGAAATATACCTGGTCTGCACCTGAGCTGACACTGAGAGTCTCGGGAACTTCAGCCTGTGGCACAAAAAATCAATGTTTTAGTTATCTCTCCATATGATTATCAATATAGTGTAAATGAAAATTCAATTTCAAACCAGAGAAATTATCGAACCGAGTAAGGATAACAGACTTATTGGACTCAACTGATGAGGAGACAATCTATTCATGATCTTTTGCCGCATTAGGTTAGCTATAAAGCAAAAGCATTACTGCAACCATATAACTAATCTCTTTCAAACGGTGAGCACAACGCAAGTAACCAAATTAAAAGCGTTTCCCCCATTTTCTCTGTAACTAAAAATCGTACTAACAAACCAGACTACAAAAACTCAAAACTCAGTGAGACAAACAATTACATTAAGCCCAAAGGAAGGATTAAACAAAGTCAAATATCTTTCATTTCTAACATTTCCCGGCAACTAAACTAAATATGATTGATATAGACAAGAGGAAACTTAACCACTAAACCAAATGATTAAATTATCCTCAACAGCCAACAAAAGAACAAGAAATCAAAACTTTATCACTTTCCCACATTTTCTCAGCAACCAAACGGATCAGTAACTAACATTACACCACTAACCCTCCCTAAAAAATAAATAAAAAAATAATAAGTAGCCAGTAAGGACAAACCTCAACAGCAGAACTTTCTGACCCAGCTAGGGTTTCAGGAGCGGAAAAAACCCTAGTATTTGTCGTTGAAAGAGGTTCGAGTTTTAGCGTATTACCGGCATAATTTTTGGAGGGAAAAGATACGGAAAAAACAGGGCATTTTGAATTTGAGGAGATGGGTACGGTTAAGGAAGGGGAAATTGCTGCAGATAATGAAAAAGTTGCCATTTTTTTAGTTGGATTTTTTTTCCTTCCCTTTCGTTGTGAAGACTGAAGAAGAGGAAGAAATTCGTACAATGTTCACTCTACTTGCTTTGCTCTCTGTACAGATTTGCAGAATTATCCAAGAATTTTTTTTTTAATTTTCTCTTTTGTTATCCGTGATAAATCGCCAACTGTTTGAGGCCGAAGTGAAAACCCCTTATGAAGATCTTCGCTTCGGCCCTCTAAAGATTTGTTTGGGTTGGGCTTCTCCTTCCAAACTCCTTTCTGTATGAGTTGGACTATTAGCACCCCTCCAAATCTTTTTAAAACCCCTTTTCTATTACAATTACATTAAAAGATAAATACTTTAATATATTTTACATCTATTTTATCTCATTTCAAATTTATATTCTCTCTTAAAAAAATTAAAACTTTTATATTTTCTCTGTTATCAAACTCACACATGTAATTTTTTTCTCAATTTCTCTATAAATTTTTCTTCAATTACCAAAACAATCTATTAAAAATAAACAAAATAAATTCTGATAAAATTATCTGCCTTTTTTTAAGGCTCATAATATTTTTTTTACATCATAATCTTACAAATATGTTATTTAATTAAGTGATTTTTATAAAAAGTTTATCACCCATAAAAGTTTATTTATGAGGAGCAAGAAAAGAATAAAAATTTCACAAATTCACAAATTAAATGTGTTTATTTAGAAATAAGAGTATTTTTGGCTTTAAGTTTAACATTATTGAAGAAGGAGTTTCAAAAACATTTTGGAGGGGTGCCAATAGTCCATCTCTTTCTGTTTTAGCCACTGGTCCACTTCCAAAAATATTTATTTTGTTAAATAATAATTCAATTCTTTCCTTTTTAGAAAAAATTATATTAGTATTCCTTAATAAATAAATCAGAAGAATCTCTTTAGGGCCCGCAACTTAGCCTTACTTTGTGGAGACTAGCCTCCATCTATTAAAGTTGAAGTGCAGTCTAAAAAATTTGATCAAATAAAGAAAAAGAGGATTGTTAATTTCTTCCTACTAAAATCAATGTATACCATGAGCTCTACAAATTTCATAATAGCCAATAATTTATCTAATAACATAATTTTATAGTGTTGCCCTTGTGTTTCAAATATGCTTTTATTCATATTTATCCTAAATTAATCAATGAAAATTAAAATAATAATTTTAAGTACTAAGAATGAAAAAATATATTTTTCTATGTGAATAAGAAATTAATAATATGACATTTTTCTTATATGTTTCGTTATTTTAAATATTTTTCTTATAATAAATATATATTTTAAAGATAAACTATCAAATAAATGACCTATTTATCTTCTTTTCCTTAAAATTTTTTATACTAAGTAGATTTTTTGATATTATGAAAACTATAGGGGATTAATGGTACATATTGATTTCAATAGAGGTGAATTTGACAATCTCCCTAAAAAAATAACATTCTCTCAAACACACACAGGAAACTCAAATCTCAATCCTAACTCCTTAACAAAGATATTAAGAGACATCCTCTCTTTAACTATGATTTCCATAATAGTCTACTTATTGAACAAACAATCAAAGCACTTTTATTTATACCTCTTTAAAATAAGTTGCACTCAAATTCAAATATACATCAAATTCTTTTCAATCGAAAATTTTTCATCTCAATTTTAGAAAATTGTAAAGACCAATTGATCTAATCTTTGGAGTACATTATAACCTCTATAAATTAACAACTTCTATTATGTATAATTTTTTTTGGGGTCCCAACTTGGGCTAATAGGCTAAGGTCTCGTTTGGTATTAAGGTGTTATAACTTTTAAATTATAGTTGTTATGAAAAAAAAGTTGTAATTACAAAATAAAAGTTAATAATATATAGTAAATATAATTTTTAAATAATTTTTTTAATAAAAATAGAAAAGATATATTAAGTTTTTTTATTATATAAGTATAAAATCAAATCAACTTAGCTTATAAACTATAGTAGCTAATGTTTTTCAAACACATTAATGTTGTAACTTTTAAGGTATAATCCTCAAATAAAGCCTAAATTAATAAGATAATACTCTTTTTGAAAAACCTTATATAACTCTATGATCCCACTCTATTATAAATTGCTATTTACTTTAAAAATCGTAACTATAATTATTATAATATTTTATTAAATAATATGACTTTATTGTTACTTATTTTTTTTTTAAATTTAAATATAGTTAGTTCTTATCTGGCATCTCTAATTTTATTTTTTATTGCTTCTAGGGTTGAATTCTCAAATTGCAAGAATTTTAAATTTGGTTTGCTTAATTTACTATATAGTTATGGGATTAATTCATTTTAATTTATTAGATTAGTAAAATACAACAAATTTTTAGTTGATCAACTTAATATAAATTAAATATTATATACACTCTGATAATTTTATAATTATTAATTTATCTATTAATTAATACTTTTTTAAATTAGTAAATTTTATATGTTCCTGATATTATTAATTTATAAAAAAATTTACTTGTAATAGAAACAAAAGAATTACTTCTTCCTTTGTCTATAAAGTTTTGTATAATATTTTGCTTACCTTAGTTGTCACATTACACCCGCATACATCCCAAGTAGATATAATTTTAATTCAAAGGTTCTAATATTATGAGTTTGTTGAAAATATGAAATCAAACAAATTTTCATATTTTATTTGGAGTAATAATATGTTTACTTTCTTTTCAAAAAATATATAAATATGTTTATTTAGTTGAGATATTTAGTTTAAACACATAAATCTAATTCATTGCCAATAATGAACCTTATCTAAGGACCTAACTTTGTTATTCTAATTACTTGATTAATTCTCTGTTTGATTAACTAAACATTCATAGAAAGAGTGTTCAATTTATGTATTACACCAAATTCAAAACTCGAAGTGTTTTTGATACTTTTTTCAGTTTCATCAGCTAAAATAACAAGGAAGCATAACCGCCATTTTGCTTTAAAAGTGTTTATTTAATTAACAACTACTTGCGAACAAACCACCTTCATCTCCTCCATGATCAAAAACTCCCCATAATTGTGTGACTTTCCTTTTCTTTTAAGCTTCATTTATTATTCTCATTTAAGCACAGAAGTTTCATGACTAATTAAACTCTTTCAATCCTTTTGAACCTTAAACTCTACATTATCTTAATTTCCTCAATCTTTGTACAAACCACTTCTTCTTGAACTAGTGTTACTAATTTGACACAATATCTATATATGCTTTCTTTTTCGCTCAAGCAAATGTTTTTAATAAATTAAACCAGGTCTCTTCTTCTTACATTACATTGCATGCGCTCCTCAATTTATTACACTCACCTCACTTTCACACTCTTTCATCTTCCATCAGAACTTCAAACACTGAAAACCAAAAAAATCCCACGTACAAAACATGAAAAATCTAGCAGTTTGCTTGGCTTTTTAGGCCGGCAAAAGCACTTTTTGGCACTCACAAGTTAAGGTTACATTATGGGCAGAAGTGCTTTTCTTGTAGCTTTTGCGGGCTTTCTCCTCATTGTTCAGGTGAGTTTATCACAGCATGAAGCAGCTTACAGTTACAGAAGAAACTTTATAATTTGGGATGATCTGAAAGTGGATTGGCAAAAATCTTGGCTTGATACAATAGAGAGTGTCAATAGGACAAGGCTTATAATTGTCGACAAGAATGGTGGTGGCCATTCAAGTACAGTTCAAGGAGCAGTGGATTTGGTTCCGGAAAATAATTCTGAAAGAGTTAAAATCTACATTCTCCCTGGAGTCTACAGGTGTCTTTTGAATTTTAACATGACCTGAAAATTTGGCCTTTTTTTTTGGGTTAGTGGGAAATTAACAGCAATGACATGGGTACTTGAGCGGTTACATCGGGGAATTGTAACTGGCTAAATTTAGATCAGCTTATGTTGTAATGTTATTATTTGAAATTATGCAGGGAAAAAGTGACAGTGCCACAGAACAAACCTTATATCTCATTCATTGGACACGAGCAACGAGCCTCTGAAACAGTAATCTCTTGGCACAATAAAGCATCTGATAAAGATAGCAATGGGATAGAACTTGGAACTTATAAATCAGCATCCGTTAGCGTATTTGCTGATTTCTTCTGTGCAACTGGGATTACTTTTGCGGTAGTTTCTTCAAAATGTCTTTATTAGCTTTATAATTCAAAACGTATTTTTTGTCAATGCATAATTGATACATAATTTGATGGGGGGAATGGTTACAGAATACAGTAGTTGCAGTACCTGGAGGAATTGGGATGCAAGCTGTAGCATTAAGGCTTGCCGGTGACAAAGCTATGTTATATAAGGTTAAAGTGTTGGGAACTCAGGACACACTCCTGGATGACACCGGATCACACTACTTTTATCAATGTCACATACAAGGAAGTATAGACTTCATATTTGGCAGAGCAAGATCACTTTATCAGGTTTTTTCCTTTTCTTTTCTTTTTTTCTTTTTGTCAATCCGTTTATGCCAAAAATTGGAAGCTTTGTTTACGATTTCTAGCACTTGGAAGTAATTTGCATGGGAAACAGGATTGTGTGCTCCAGTCAATTGCTGAAAAATCAGGAGCAATAGCGGCTCACCACAGAGACATTGCAGATGACAGTTCCGGGTTTTCGTTTGTAAATTGTGTCATCAATGGAACTGGGAAAATTTATTTAGGAAGAGCCTGGGGAAATTATTCAAGAATAATATACTCATATTCTTATCTCGAGGATATCATATATCCCACAGGATGGAGCGACTGGAACATGCCTTACAGAGACAGGTATAAATTTCACTACAAAAGCTGATAGACAAATTTTCATCTTTTTTTCTTCATTTTTGTTGAATACTAAACACAAATTTAAATCTTCTGTTTGCAGGACTGTGGTGTTTGGTGAATACCAGTGCAGTGGAAAAGGAGCTGATAGAAGCCATCGGCCACCATGGTTGAAGAGTTTGAGCTATGAGGAAGTACAGCCATTTCTGAATGTGACATTCATTGATGGGAAGGAATGGCTTAGACTATAATAGCTCTCCTGGCTGAAGCCCTCAATTTGTTAATACTTTTTACATCTTCATTCTTTACTATACATATCCTCCTCAATGCAGGGAAGCTTGTTGGGAATACATCAGATCATAGGGCCAAACACAGACAACTTTGTGCAGTTTCTCTCTCAGCAGCACCCCTACCCATTTAATTATTCCTTCCCCTTTCTTTCATTTCTTTTTCTTGTTCGTAAACAATCTGAGTGTTAGATGAAATGCAACAGTAAATGTTATCGTCACTTTGATAGTGTCTTGACCTTGAGTAGATTGTTACATATGCACACTTGCTGCCTGAGATGAGAGGCCTTCCATGAAGAGCCGTACTTAATAAAGGACAGAGAAACGAGAAAACGTGAATTCTTCCATTATAAGAATTCGAACTTGATGTTACAAAGTACAAGAAGCATTTGTGCAAGTCACTGATGCACTTGTCACTCCAACAGAGCTTCTTAACAAAGAAAAATAAATGCCACCCCCAATTCTAATACAATCATCTAAAATAGAAATCCTAAATATCTAGCCTCATTACTGTACACCTACCAAGGCCAACAAGTCAAAACAAAAACATAATGACTTTCAATATTGCCAGAGCCACTATTTACAAACACCATGACCACCGAGATCGAACCCCCACCAAATCAGACAGACAATACTACCACCTATCATCATCAACCAAGGCATTTCAAACTTCTGTAAAAGTTTCATGCAGTCACTTCCATGAGTACTTCCGTAGTTCTAGAGTCATTATGCCCAGATGTTTCAAAAACTTCTGCATCTACCTTGCCACCATTGTCATCATCATCTTCATGTTCATCATTACCTAGGGTATCATGTACTTCATGACCACTGGCATTGACATGAGCAACACCTTGGCCACTACCTTGTTCTAATGATGGAGCTTTCTCCTCGTTGACACAGTCCAAGTCTTCTGGAAGCGTATCAGAACAGGTTAAAGAAGCTAAGTTCGGTTTTCCCTCTTTGACAGTATCAAGCTTCGTAGTAATAGGAACTTCAATACACGCATCTAAGCCATCAGACTTGACATCATTGGCAATAGTTGAGGACAATGAAATTTTATTTTCCGGACTAATAGTATCAGATATGACTGAGAGTATGTCACGTTTGTCCTCAATATCAACCCATCGATCCCCAAACCAATCTCTGGAAATTCTTAGATCCTTTTTGTTTACACTCAAGAATAGGCATTCCCCTAACACCAACAAGATGATCATGTTAGCAAAATGGGAAGGTGGAAAACATATAAATGAAAAGGAATAATTGAAAGAAAAGGGACAACAGATTTCATGGTAGACTCTTAAAATAAGCATAAAAGTAGTGTAAGCATACCAGGAAGATAAACTTGCAGATTGTCAGTGCTAGAACTATCAACTCCAATTACAACCCCTTCCCACCAGCCATCACTCCACCATGCATCAACTGCTGTCCCAATACCAAGGGAGAGGTCTTCTCGATTGTCAGGAGGGGTTGGTCGTATTGTTGGGCGGCCAGAGCACCTCATGCCAAGTTTATCAGGTTTAGCCACTTTGTAGACTGGAATCCATTCCTACAAATTGAAGAAATAAATTACTTTTTAGAAAAGATTGTGAATTAAAAGGAGCAATAAAACATACGAAGGCACATAGGAATATACATGTTCATGTTAGAGCTAAATTTGTCACATTGCAATCTGTAGCCATTGAACACAACAACTCTTCCACTAAAGATAGAAAAGGTAAAACCACCAAAGGGAAGAAGAGTGTGGTAATAGATTTCAAACTAACACAAAAGAAAAATATTTTAGCAAAATTGATCCCAATATTTGTAAATCTGTCTTGCAGCTCAAACATTTGCAAAATATGACCATGGGCTTAATTTCTATAAAGTGTAGAACGCCGTTTCCAACCATGGATTGAAATCATTCGTTCCGCATTACATTTCCAATATACATCTGCCAGTACCTATTTTTCCATGAAAAGATCAACTTAGCCTATAGTCTGTTCTGAAATGCCAAAGCATACCTCAAGATTGCCATATCCTTCTTCATCCTGCACATCATCATAACGGACTTTCATCTGCTTCCGAGACACCTGCAGGACTATACACCTGAACCAGCAGCCTCGGATTCCACTATCTTGGCAGAGCAACTCTATCTTTGCATTGACCTTATACATTGCACTATACCAAGGCAGGAACTCAATATGCTTGAGGGAAAGCAAGCTCATGCCTGACAAACCACATTTCAACTTCTTGTAAGAAGGTTTGTAAGTCATCAGCTGTGAAGCTCTACCAATTCCAACTGTTGAATTATCTGTCAGAAACCTTTGACTCCCTTTAGCACGTCTAGTTCTCTTGATTCCCAGCTTTACATTCTCACCTGCTGTTGTTTCACCCCCAACCCCAGTTATAAGATGACCAGAAGAATTGGTCTCTTGTAAGGTATTGGAATTTAAGAGAGAGAGAATCGGTTGATCATGATAGCCATGTAGTTTACTCAAATCAAAGGGCTTCAATCTGTTGCTTCTAAACTGCCTAGTGCACAAATGTACTCTGGCTAATAAAGCATTTGGAAATGTGGCCAAACATTTCTCAAAATGTTCACGAGTTAAGACTGAGGCAGAACCATCTACACACTCTGCACTAATAACCTGTGAATGAGGTGTGATGAAAACCTCTTTTGGATGAGGATTACGTAGAGAGACAACGCCCTTCACTTCCTGGTTGTGGTGGAACCACCTGACTTTGACCTTTTTCTGTCCCCTCTTATCCTCATACATATCTTCCAAATAAGCAACATAGTGATTCTCCCCCTTAGCCATGACAAAGACAAACGATTGAATCTGCACATCAGAAGAAGAAAGAATGTCAGGGTAATAAACAATCAATATGTAACATCAGACAAGAAACTCGTTGCCATTATATGTTAAAATGCAAGTGAGATTTATAACATAATGTAAAACTAAGCCAAATAGGGAAATAATTATTGGAAAATCTCTGCATCGAACCCTTCGGTTCATGTCACAAATGCAATAATTATGAAATCATCTCAAGTCTGCTAGGGATACCAAGTCAATATTCAAAAAACTGAAACCTTTTGAATTTCTATAAACATGGGATGAATTTTAAGAGAGGAGACCACATCTCACACTTTGTACATATACAGTTTCAAATAACTTTGCCTTCCCTTTTGATTCATTTGCAGATACTTACTGATATTGTAGTCCCATTCCTGCAGAATGCAGGGAAATGTTTGAGCTGTTTACCACATGTCCATGCAACACCTGACCATACAATGTCCGAACTCTGTCCATTTATATTCCTGGAAAGATGACCCTGCTAAGAAGGTGTCAGGTAAAACTTTGAAGTATTAATTATCAATCAACCAAAGACCAGCAAAAGAGATATACCATCTCATCTGGTACTTGGACCTTCCGAGCACTGACTCCATTCATTGGACATTCCGGGGATCCTGAAGCTTGCGCTAAATCATGTTTGGGAGATTCTGAATAGCAAAGGCATCAAAGCATAAGATTCTAAATAAATATAGCAGCAATGGTCGCAAGAATATACAACACCATGAAGAAAATCCATAGATATTATATGATCATTAATAAGTTATTGCTGATACGGAGGACCAGCAAAGATGCCAAGTTAGAGCATCCAGCTCTGGTGATGCTGTCGAATTCAAAATGTGGCTCTTATTAGCAAAAATTTGACATAAAAAACAAACGATCAACATGAAAATGAGAAAAAAAACATAGGGTATAATCTTTGGCCTTTACAAATTATTCAAACTTCAGAGACAATCCTCGCATTGTTCGGTATTTAAAGACACAATGTGCAATGGAACAAATACAGAGGAATTCAAAAATCTGATAAAAGGGCTGATACATACTGGACCAGTCTCCCTGATGATGCTGCTTAGATAGCATAGATGTTAACCAATCAACAACTTCTCTCCGCGACCTCCATTTATAACCGGCATGCATGGAATTTTCAGCACCATAAACTCGCACAAACTCCTCAGCTACAACATAGAACATGTGCCTAACGCTTCTCTCAGTGCCCACAACAGCCAATACGGATTCTCCAGCAGAATCCTTCAAAAAGTAGTGAACCACACGATTGCCACGCTCCTGTGAAATAAATTCCTCTTTCCACTCTACAAAACAATGACCACTTCCAGACATTTTGATACCAAGAGGGGCCGCACACAGTACCTTTAATCTAATTTTAATTACAAAGCTCCAGATATTCAAAGACCAAAATCTACAAAAGCCATAAACTTAAAATACCCAAAATACAATTAGAAACCCTAATTACATCCCATATAAGCCCTCCTATTAGCTACATATCTCTAGAAAATCAAATACAACAAAAATAGTTAGCTCCAAAACCAACTCTCTATCACGAATAAAGAAAAACCTCACCATCTAATCGAAGGACAAAGAAAGAAAGAAAATTTTTACCCCTAGTTATTGATAAACCTTAAAACCACCATGAATTAAGGAGTCAAACTTAAAGAAGCCTAACAAAGAGAAACTGTGAGGTAGAAATAACTGACCAGAAAGCAGAAAAATCTATGGTTTGAAGATCTGAAAGCAGATCAGAAACCAAGTCAAGAAAACTAAGGTCCAAGTTTGAAAGCCTTGAGAAGCACCAGGTTAAGGCTTTGACTGAGTTAACTAAGAGAATCATGAAGAATATTAAATGGACATCTTATTTTTTCCCCAAAAAAAAAACATTGAATATCACAAAATGAATCTTTACAAGCACTTTCGACAGAACTAGAGTTGTTGGTGATGGGGTTGAAGGGTTTAAGAGAGTGGTAAAAGAAAGAACTTTTGCCTGTACGCTGAAGTGAAACATGAAAATGAAAAAGAGGCAGAGGAAAATGAACTGTGCGAGAAAGAAAGTAAGGAAAAAGTAGCCATTTCCGGTGAGAAATTTGAGGAGTTGCAGAGGTTTGGCATGGAAATGATGAACAAGAGAGAGAGGGAGAGAGAGGGGCTGAGAAAAAGGTAAGCAAGAATTTTATTGTTGTAACAATTACAATAAAGAGAATTAATTATGTTTGTAAAATATAATAATCTAATGCCCACCTACCTGGAAAAACCTTTTTGGGCCGAGCCCATTTCTGTCATTTGGGTTTAAGGATTTTGGGTTCACGGGGTCCTCACACTCAGCCACGAAGACAATAGTGAAGAGTGATGATTGACTTTTTTGCCCAAAAAAATGCATTAATTTTATTTTTTAAATATCCATTTTTTTACCTACATAGTAAATAAAAATAAAAAAAAATTATTTTCTAAAATATTCTTAAATATAAATAAATTTATATTATTTTAATTAAATAAATATATTTTTTAAATGATAATTAAATAACTTCTCTCTCCCTAATAAAAAGTAATAAAATATAAATTGAAAAAGGAGAAACCAACTCTCTAATTTTGAAGAGAGAAAAATATTTTTTATTTAAAGAATCTTAATTAGAGTATTTTTTAAAGTTTTAAATACTGATGTTAGAGCATCACTAAAAAACTTTTTAAATAAAATTTTATTATTTATCTGAAGAGCTACATCAATATTTAAGGTTTCAAAAGACACTTTAATTAAGATTCTTTAAATAAGATATGATTCTCCCTCTTCGAAGTTGGAGAGTTGAATTATCCTTCTTCAATTTATATTTTACTATTTTTTATTAGAAAAAGAGAGAGAAGTGTTTCAATTGCCATTGATTTTTCTTTTTAAAAAATAATTATTTGAATAAAATAATATTAACTTATTTTTATTTGAAGAGTCTTTTGAAAAATAATATATTTTTTCACCCTTTTATTTGTCACATAAGTAAGTAAATAGGTATTTAAAAAATAAAATTTATAGAGACTTTTGGAGATACTCTAAGGATCAGTTTGGTACCGTTTTTAAGGCTTTATTTTCGTTTTTGTTTTTAGAGTACAAACATAATACATGTTCGGTGGGATGAATCCAAAAAATAAATTATAAAATAGAGAATACGTATTCGCCTTTACAGTTATAAAATTGAGAACATCTTAAACACATTCTCAAACAAATTACAAATTAAATTAAAAAATAAACCCCAAAACAAAATCTAAAAGTTATCTTCCTCTCCCGAAATCTTATCCCCTCAGGGTTTTTAATTAAATATGCTTTAAAAGTAGGGTATTTAATTAAATATACTACATGCTTGAAATTATCTAGATATACATTTTTATGTAGTACATTGTCTAAAATATCCCTAAAGAAAAATATAAAATACACACAACTTACAACACTCTTTACTTCTCATTCTTTTTAACTCCACACAACAAAAATTCACATCACACTCAAAATCACTCACAAACAGCTAATGCACTGAGATTTTTATTTGCAGCTGGGTGTATTATTCATCCCATGAATAAAGTATTTGAAAAATTTTTTATTTTGTATTATCTATTCAATTTGTTGACATTATATTATTATTAGAGTTTTGTTTGGTTTGTAATAAATACTAAAGTAACTCATATTTTCATTACATTTGCATCATATGACTGCTATTTGATGAATTTTATAACTACATTTGTTAAAATCTGAAGTTATCAAATTTTTTCTACACCCAACATACACGACAGCAGTCATGTATGTAAAGATTTACATGACTGTAGTCGTGTAAATGTGTAAAAGATTCCAATTATTATGACACTTTATCATTCTATTAGTGTAAAAAAATATATTTTTTTCATTATATATATCACTTTATTATTACTGGACCATAATCGTGTGTGTTAATAAGTTACACGACTATTATTGTGTACGTATAAATTTACATACTATAATTGTTTATATATGTAAAATGTTCCAATTATTATGAGATCCCAATATTTTTTTAAGAAGAAATATGTCCTCTGATTATTTACTGATTCATGTATTTTTGCAATTTACACGACTTCTATCGTGTATGTATGAATTTACACGACAACAATTGTGCAAGTTTGAAAGATATAGTACCTGTTATGACACCTAGCATTCTGTTAGTGCAAATGTTATAGTTTTTTTTACTAAATATATCATCTGACTATTTACAGAACTATAGTTATGTATTTTAGCAAGTTACATAACTATTCTCGTGTAAACTAACAATTACGTCGTGTAAATAGGCAGACATATCCACACTTTATTATATACCTTATTTGATTTTATTTTTGTATTTATTGTATAATCAATTGTTGTATTATTGCAGTAAATGACTTCAATACGCGTGCCTATTATATTTTGTAGTGAATGGATTGAGCAAAACAGCCGTTATAGATTTAATGGTACGGAGGCAAGAGGGATCATGGTGCCCCATTCTACAACATATGTTGTCTTAGGCCAGGTGATATCAGAGAAGATTGAGTTGAAGATCCAAAAAAAATTACGATGATTGTTAAATAACTTCTATTGTATTACGACTTATTTACGATTCGAATAAGTATTGGATTTATGTTGTGTGATAGGCAACCAAACTACAGTTAGTTTCATTTATTTGAAATTTGATATGTTAAAATCTATATTGATTGTGTTGTCAATATAATGAATGTTTTACGTGATTTTTTATTTTGTGTCCATATACTTGAGTACAATCGTGTATTTTGGCTGTTACAGAACTAGTTATATTTATTTACAAATACTCGACTACAGTCGTGTATATGTGCAAATACCCGGTTGCAGTCGTGTATTTTCTTACGGAGAGCTAGTCATGTTTATTTGTAAATACTCAACTGCAGTCGTGTATTTTCTTACAGAGAGTTAGTCATATTTATTTATAAATACCCGATTACAGTCGAGTATTTTCTTACAGATAGCTGATCATGTATAATTTCAAATACTCGACTGCGGTCGTGTATCTATGCAATACCCAACTGCAGTTGAGTATTTTCTTATAGAGAGTTGGTCATGTATAATTGCAAATACTCGATTGCGGTCGTGTATCTGTGAAAATACCCGACTGCAGTCGTGTATTTTATTACAGAGAGTTGGTCATGTATATTTGTAAATACTCGACTGCAGTTGTGTATCTGTGCAAATAACTAACTGCAATCGTGTATCTGTGCAAATACCCAACTGCAGTCCTGTATTTTTTTACAGAGTATTCTCTGAGCATAAATGACAATCTTATTATATTACATAGATTGTACAAACTATCTTCTCTATCATTAATATAATTAACAAAGAAATAAAACATATTAATGATGTCAAGTTATCTTTAATGACGTCAAATATCAACAACATTCTCATTATAACTATTACATCTCATGGTCCAAAAAATGACACATCAATAAAGTTTTTAAGGTAGTACACTACAAATTTTTTTTTCATGACTTATGCCCAAATAATTTGACAGCCAAGGCTTTTCAAAATTGTGTAACATGATCTTGTTAGCAATATGAATTGACATCAAGTCCATGGGTTAGGACCTCCAAGTACCACAACAAAAATGCTCCACAATCACCACTAAAAAAATTCATATAAATTAATTATTAAAAATCATCATTCTTATTATTATGTTCAAAACACATTATATATATAGTACACACCCTGATTTTTGTTGCGAGATGTCATGCACTTGCACGATGGGCCAATGAATTTTCGATATAACCTCAGTACAGTCTGGATGTCACGCATACACAAGTTTGAGTAACTTATAGTGATATGAAGCCGCATACTAGATAACAGTTTACAATTCTAGTTCCAAACAATAAACCACCATAAAAAAGAGAGTACGTGGCTTGTGATCTCTCAGTGCAGACCAGACTAACGCCCATTCGGGTTCGCCTCTGGAATTTACGTCGAGAGTTTCCTGCCTATATACCTCTTGGATCAAAACTTAAAACAAGTTCTTTGCAGGTTATAAAACCCAAAACAGACTTCTCTTTAGTCTTTAAAACAGGGTACCAAACCGTTTAAGAAATTGCCATAAGTTTTCTGATGCACAGGATCCTTCCTTGAAGGCAAGTGCAGAGCATACTTCCTTAAGTTTTCAAAATGAACAAACTTAATTCTTTGATTTGTGTCTTTCACTTAGAACTTCATTTGCAGAGAGAGAGAGGAGAATTTAGCAATTCATGGTGTAGAGCAAACACACGAAAGTTTTATTGCACTTAAGCTTCTTTCAAGTTCTATTTTACAAGGGAGGGGAGCTCTTTATATAGGAGAGCTCATTAAGATAGGACAGGACCCCTATCTTTTACAATAGTAAAAGCAAAGTAAAACTACATTACAAGAGTAAAGCTACAGTGCAAGCAACATTATTACATCAGGACAAAATCCATAACATGAGGACAAAAAAGGAAAATGCGTACATCGAGACAAAAAAGGGGAATTGCTTACAACAAGACAAGAAAGGAAAATGCATGTCAACAAGACAAAATGCAGGGAAGGTTCAAGGAAAGTGCATGAGTCAAGACAAGATGGGAAAGTTCAAGATGGGAAAGTTCATGGAAGGAGACAAGGGGAGAAATTTCCTGAAAGAAGACAAAAGGGAAAGGGCATGCAAGGAAACAAAGTGGGAAATTTCCTGCAACAAGACAAGAGAGGAAATTTCATATGGAGACAAAAGAGGAAATGTCATGCATAAAGACAAAATACTTTATGGGGAGTGAAGGTTCATATAGTCGTCTTCAGAGTCACTTTCTGTCGCATCAGGGTCGTCGTCAGAAGGCTGTGGAAAAAAGGTCTTGGAAAGCCTTGGATGCTTGCAGGAGGGACCACTGCATGGTGGATGTGGACAGTAGAATTCATACACTGGTCTGGAGGATGTCGGAGAAGCTTTTGGTGATGTTTGGGTAGCCTTATCTTTTTTGGAAGGTTTGGGTGGCTGTGATGGTGATGGTTGGGAGGAGGAGCCTGGTTCATGCATGGATGGTTGGGGAAACTGTTGGAGATGTTGACTGAGAGGAAGAAAGTCTTCCCATGGGTCCTGTGAGTCTTGGTAGAGGAAGTCAGTATAATCTGGTTTTTCCTCTTTGATGATAATGCCGGTGGGTTTTGGGTGTGATATAGTGGATGGAGTGGGGATCATGATGATGTCATGTTGTGGGCCTAAGGAGGTGTGGGAGATATCTCTGTGTGGTGGAGTTTGGTGGTTGAGTTGGCAGAGATAATTGTGTAGGGTGGTTTGGATTTCATTTTCAATGACAGCTGGGTGTGGTGCAGTGAACCATTCATACACTTGATCTTGGGTCCAGAAAAGCTTTGTATCTGGATGCTGAAAATATGGCCTGTGGATGATGAAGACTGAAGTGAACAGGCGAGCTTCTGAAGCAGGCATTCTTTCCAGGTTGTAAATCTCTGAGAGTTGCTGCAGTTTCTTTCTCCACCATGGAATAGGAGAAAACCATTCAAGTAAAGTCCAGGTGAGGGAGGTGGCTTTGTCCGGGTTGAGGAGATGTTCTAAAGTTGGACTGATTGGCAGGATAAGCTTGGTGGCATATAGAACAGTTAGGCACCATAGGTACCATAACTCATCTTCAGTGATCTCCCTGGAAGGGTCAAGGGTGAGACCTGTAAGGAACAAGTTTTCTGGGTGGAAGGTAGAAAATGGAAAGGAGTCTGCCATGAGGTAGGCTTTCATAAAAAAGCGAAAAACAGCTTTGCGGGCAAAGTCCTGGATGGCAAAGACAGAAGAGAAAGTTTTGTTAAGGGGAAAGCTTTTCTTAGTGAGGGCTTCTGGAGGAAGGGAAGTGGCCATGGAGATAACTGGGAAGTGGGAGGTTGTGCAAAACACGGTGAGAAGTTTGTCTGGTTTAGAGAGTCGGGAAAGCATATCAGGGATAAGATTCTGGGACCCCTTTATATGCTTAACTGAAAAGTCATACTTGGAAAACCAATCTTTTAACCTGAGTAACATTTTTTCAGGAACAGTTTTACCTTTGAAATTAAAGATATTTGGGAAGGCTGAACTGTCCATTCGGATGAGAAAATGGTGTCCAATCAAATGATACTCAAATTTCTTGATGCCATTTTTTACCGCTAAGATTTCTTTGAACACACTGTGGTAATGTTTTTGTGTGTCAGAGAAATGTCCACTAGCGTAGGCAATAAAGCTCTCTTTTCCATTGAGTTCTTCGAGGAGGATGGCACCCCATGATTCATCACTAGCATCTGTCTGTAGTATGCGTTTGCCATCTGCAATCAACTTTAATGGAGGCGGATTTTGTGCAATCTGCTTTAATGTGGTGATAGCAAGAGTGTGGTTGTCATTCCACTCTGGGGGCTTCTTTTTCAATAAAGCCGAAAGATGTCGAGTGTGTTGGTCCACGTGTGGGATGAAATCACGGATGTAGTTGATGATACCGAGAAACTGTTGGACTTGCTTTTTGGAAAGGTGCTGATCTGGAAAGTGAAACAACTCTTGGGCAATGTGCTTTCCAGGCTGATAATGGCCGTCTTTTATGACCATTCCAAGAAATTCAATGGTATCTGTGGCAATGGTGCTTTTCTTGGCTGACCATAAAAAAGAGAGTACGTGGCTTGTGATCTCTCAGTGCAGACCAGACTAACGCCCATTCGGGTTCGCCTCTGGAATTTACGTCGAGAGTTTCCTGCCTATATACCTCTTGGATCAAAACTTAAAACAAGTTCTTTGCAGGTTATAAAACCCAAAACAGACTTCTCTTTAGTCTTTAAAACAGGGTACCAAACCGTTTAAGAAATTGCCATAAGTTTTCTGATGCACAGGATCCTTCCTTGAAGGCAAGTGCAGAGCATACTTCCTTAAGTTTTCAAAATGAACAAACTTAATTCTTTGATTTGTGTCTTTCACTTAGAACTTCATTTGCAGAGAGAGAGAGGAGAATTTAGCAATTCATGGTGTAGAGCAAACACACGAAAGTTTTATTGCACTTAAGCTTCTTTCAAGTTCTATTTTACAAGGGAGGGGAGCTCTTTATATAGGAGAGCTCATTAAGATAGGACAGGACCCCTATCTTTTACAATAGTAAAAGCAAAGTAAAACTACATTACAAGAGTAAAGCTACAGTGCAAGCAACATTATTACATCAGGACAAAATCCATAACATGAGGACAAAAAAGGAAAATGCGTACATCGAGACAAAAAAGGGGAATTGCTTACAACAAGACAAGAAAGGAAAATGCATGTCAACAAGACAAAATGCAGGGAAGGTTCAAGGAAAGTGCATGAGTCAAGACAAGATGGGAAAGTTCAAGATGGGAAAGTTCATGGAAGGAGACAAGGGGAGAAATTTCCTGAAAGAAGACAAAAGGGAAAGGGCATGCAAGGAAACAAAGTGGGAAATTTCCTACAACAAGACAAGAGAGGAAATTTCATATGGAGACAAAAGAGGAAATGTCATGCATAAAGACAAAATACTTTATGGGGAGTGAAGGTTCATATAGTCGTCTTCAGAGTCACTTTCTGTCGCATCAGGGTCGTCGTCAGAAGGCTGTGGAAAAAAGGTCTTGGAAAGCCTTGGATGCTTGCAGGAGGGACCACTGCATGGTGGATGTGGACAGTAGAATTCATACACTGGTCTGGAGGATGTCGGAGAAGCTTTTGGTGATGTTTGGGTAGCCTTATCTTTTTTGGAAGGTTTGGGTGGCTGTGATGGTGATGGTTGGGAGGAGGAGCCTGGTTCATGCATGGATGGTTGGGGAAACTGTTGGAGATGTTGACTGAGAGGAAGAAAGTCTTCCCATGGGTCCTGTGAGTCTTGGTAGAGGAAGTCAGTATAATCTGGTTTTTCCTCTTTGATGATAATGCCGGTGGGTTTTGGGTGTGATATAGTGGATGGAGTGGGGATCATGATGATGTCATGTTGTGGGCCTAAGGAGGTGTGGGAGATATCTCTGTGTGGTGGAGTTTGGTGGTTGAGTTGGCAGAGATAATTGTGTAGGGTGGTTTGGATTTCATTTTCAATGACAGCTGGGTGTGGTGCAGTGAACCATTCATACACTTGATCTTGGGTCCAGAAAAGCTTTGTATCTGGATGCTGAAAATATGGCCTGTGGATGATGAAGACTGAAGTGAACAGGCGAGCTTCTGAAGCAGGCATTCTTTCCAGGTTGTAAATCTCTGAGAGTTGCTGCAGTTTCTTTCTCCACCATGGAATAGGAGAAAACCATTCAAGTAAAGTCCAGGTGAGGGAGGTGGCTTTATCCGGGTTGAGGAGATGTTCTAAAGTTGGACTGATTGGCAGGATAAGCTTGGTGGCATATAGAACAGTTAGGCACCATAGGTACCATAACTCATCTTCAGTGATCTCCCTGGAAGGGTCAAGGGTGAGACCTGTAAGGAACAAGTTTTCTGGGTGGAAGGTAGAAAATGGAAAGGAGTCTGCCATGAGGTAGGCTTTCATAAAAAAGCGAAAAACAGCTTTGCGGGCAAAGTCCTGGATGGCAAAGACAGAAGAGAAAGTTTTGTTAAGGGGAAAGCTTTTCTTAGTGAGGGCTTCTGGAGGAAGGGAAGTGGCCATGGAGATAACTGGGAAGTGGGAAGTTGTGCAAAACACGGTGAGAAGTTTGTCTGGTTTAGAGAGTCGGGAAAGCATATCAGGGATAAGATTCTGGGACCCCTTTATATGCTTAACTGAAAAGTCATACTTGGAAAACCAATCTTTTAACCTGAGTAACATTTTTTCAGGAACAGTTTTACCTTTGAAATTAAAGATATTTGGGAAGGCTGAACTGTCCATTCGGATGAGAAAATGGTGTCCAATCAAATGATACTCAAATTTCTTGATGCCATTTTTTACCGCTAAGATTTCTTTGAACACACTGTGGTAATGTTTTTGTGTGTCAGAGAAATGTCCACTAGCGTAGGCAATAAAGCTCTCTTTTCCATTGAGTTCTTCGAGGAGGATGGCACCCCATGATTCATCACTGGCATCTGTCTGTAGTATGCGTTTGCCATCTGCAATCAACTTTAATGGAGGCGGATTTTGTGCAATCTGCTTTAATGTGGTGATAGCAAGAGTGTGGTTGTCATTCCACTCTGGGGGCTTCTTTTTCAATAAAGCCGAAAGATGTCGAGTGTGTTGGTCCACGTGTGGGATGAAATCACGGATGTAGTTGATGATACCGAGAAACTGTTGGACTTGCTTTTTGGAAAGGTGCTGATCTGGAAAGTGAAGCAACTCTTGGGCAATGTGCTTTCCAGGCTGATAATGGCCGTCTTTTATGACCATTCCAAGAAATTCAATGGTATCTGTGGCAATGGTGCTTTTCTTGGCTGACCATAAAAAAGAGAGTACGTGGCTTGTGATCTCTCAGTGCAGACCAGACTAACGCCCATTCGGGTTCGCCTCTGGAATTTACGTCCAGAGTTTCCTGCCTATATACCTCTTGGATCAAAACTTAAAACAAGTTCTTTGCAGGTTATAAAACCCAAAACAGACTTCTCTTTAGTCTTTAAAACAGGGTACCAAACCGTTTAAGAAATTGCCATAAGTTTTCTGATGCACAGGATCCTTCCTTGAAGGCAAGTGCAGAGCATACTTCCTTAAGTTTTCAAAATGAACAAACTTAATTCTTTGATTTGTGTCTTTCACTTAGAACTTCATTTGCAGAGAGAGAGAGGAGAATTTAGCAATTCATGGTGTAGAGCAAACACACGAAAGTTTTATTGCACTTAAGCTTCTTTCAAGTTCTATTTTACAAGGGAGGGGAGCTCTTTATATAGGAGAGCTCATTAAGATAGGACAGGACCCCTATCTTTTACAATAGTAAAAGCAAAGTAAAACTACATTACAAGAGTAAAGCTACAGTGCAAGCAACATTATTACATCAGGACAAAATCCATAACATGAGGACAAAAAAGGAAAATGCGTACATCGAGACAAAAAAGGGGAATTGCTTACAACAAGACAAGAAAGGAAAATGCATGTCAACAAGACAAAATGCAGGGAAGGTTCAAGGAAAGTGCATGAGTCAAGACAAGATGGGAAAGTTCAAGATGGGAAAGTTCATGGAAGGAGACAAGGGGAGAAATTTCCTGAAAGAAGACAAAAGGGAAAGGGCATGCAAGGAAACAAAGTGGGAAATTTCCTGCAACAAGACAAGAGAGGAAATTTCATATGGAGACAAAAGAGGAAATGTCATGCATAAAGACAAAATACTTTATGGGGAGTGAAGGTTCATATAGTCGTCTTCAGAGTCACTTTCTGTCGCATCAGGGTCGTCGTCAGAAGGCTGTGGAAAAAAGGTCTTGGAAAGCCTTGGATGCTTGCAGGAGGGACCACTGCATGGTGGATGTGGACAGTAGAATTCATACACTGGTCTGGAGGATGTCGGAGAAGCTTTTGGTGATGTTTGGGTAGCCTTATCTTTTTTGGAAGGTTTGGGTGGCTGTGATGGTGATGGTTGGGAGGAGGAGCCTGGTTCATGCATGGATGGTTGGGGAAACTGTTGGAGATGTTGACTGAGAGGAAGAAAGTCTTCCCATGGGTCCTGTGAGTCTTGGTAGAGGAAGTCAGTATAATCTGGTTTTTCCTCTTTGATGATAATGCCGGTGGGTTTTGGGTGTGATATAGTGGATGGAGTGGGGATCATGATGATGTCATGTTGTGGGCCTAAGGAGGTGTGGGAGATATCTCTGTGTGGTGGAGTTTGGTGGTTGAGTTGGCAGAGATAATTGTGTAGGGTGGTTTGGATTTCATTTTCAATGACAGCTGGGTGTGGTGCAGTGAACCATTCATACACTTGATCTTGGGTCCAGAAAAGCTTTGTATCTGGATGCTGAAAATATGGCCTGTGGATGATGAAGACTGAAGTGAACAGGCGAGCTTCTGAAGCAGGCATTCTTTCCAGGTTGTAAATCTCTGAGAGTTGCTGCAGTTTCTTTCTCCACCATGGAATAGGAGAAAACCATTCAAGTAAAGTCCAGGTGAGGGAGGTGGCTTTGTCCGGGTTGAGGAGATGTTCTAAAGTTGGACTGATTGGCAGGATAAGCTTGGTGGCATATAGAACAGTTAGGCACCATAGGTACCATAACTCATCTTCAGTGATCTCCCTGGAAGGGTCAAGGGTGAGACCTGTAAGGAACAAGTTTTCTGGGTGGAAGGTAGAAAATGGAAAGGAGTCTGCCATGAGGTAGGCTTTCATAAAAAAGCGAAAAACAGCTTTGCGGGCAAAGTCCTGGATGGCAAAGACAGAAGAGAAAGTTTTGTTAAGGGGAAAGCTTTTCTTAGTGAGGGCTTCTGGAGGAAGGGAAGTGGCCATGGAGATAACTGGGAAGTGGGAGGTTGTGCAAAACACGGTGAGAAGTTTGTCTGGTTTAGAGAGTCGGGAAAGCATATCAGGGATAAGATTCTGGGACCCCTTTATATGCTTAACTGAAAAGTCATACTTGGAAAACCAATCTTTTAACCTGAGTAACATTTTTTCAGGAACAGTTTTACCTTTGAAATTAAAGATATTTGGGAAGGCTGAACTGTCCATTCGGATGAGAAAATGGTGTCCAATCAAATGATACTCAAATTTCTTGATGCCATTTTTTACCGCTAAGATTTCTTTGAACACACTGTGGTAATATTTTTGTGTGTCAGAGAAATGTCCACTAGCGTAGGCAATAAAGCTCTCTTTTCCATTGAGTTCTTCGAGGAGGATGGCACCCCATGATTCATCACTGGCATCTGTCTGTAGTATGCGTTTGCCATCTGCAATCAACTTTAATGGAGGCGGATTTTGTGCAATCTGCTTTAATGTGGTGATAGCAAGAGTGTGGTTGTCATTCCACTCTGGGGGCTTCTTTTTCAATAAAGCCGAAAGATGTCGAGTGTGTTGGTCCACGTGTGGGATGAAATCACGGATGTAGTTGATGATACCGAGAAACTGTTGGACTTGCTTTTTGGAAAGGTGCTGATCTGGAAAGTGAAGCAACTCTTGGGCAATGTGCTTTCCAGGCTGATAATGGCCGTCTTTTATGACCATTCCAAGAAATTCAATGGTATTTGTGGCAATGGTGCTTTTCTTGGCTGATAACATAATTCCATGACTATGGACAATATCATAGAACTGAGTTAACAGCTGGTGATGTTCCTCATGCGAACCTGAAAAGAGTAAAATATCATCAATATAAATCAATGCATGATGGAGGATGGGCTGAAAGATTTGGATCATAGATTTTTGGAATATGGATGGGGCAGTTTTGAGTCCGAAGGGTAAGACTGCCCATTGGAAATGGGCATTTGGAATGCAAAAGGCAGTTTTGTACCGGTCTGAGGGTTCAATGCCTAATTGCCAAAAACCTGATTTTAAATCAAATTTTGAAAAGATCTGGGCATTTTTGAGAAAAGTAAACATGCTTTGGCGACGTGGCAAAGGGAATTTGTCATCTTGTAAAAACATGTTTAAGGGTTGATAGTCAATGACTAAACGTTTCTTTCCTCGAACAAGCTCAGCATGCTTTTCAACATAAAAGGCTTGGCAAGCCCATGGAGAAGTTGTGGGCTCAATTAGACCTTGGGCTAATAATTGTGAACATTCTTGTTGGGCTAGGAGTAAGTCAGAAGGACTCATTCCTGGATGGGTAGCTTTGGTTGGGTTAATGTCTTCATTGAGTTTGAAGGGTAACTTAATGAAGAAAGATTTATTTTTCCACAATGGATTTGGATGGGTGAACTGAGAATGGGATTCTGGACATAGACTTAAAATTTTGGTGGATATATCTTGGTAGGGCTGAGGTGTGTCGGACAGGTTGTAAAGTTTAAGAATGTCTGTGAAAGGTTTGAACATGGATTTGACGCGGATTCCAGTGGGGATGATTTGGAGGTGTTTGATCTGGTGAAGGATGTCAAAACCTAACAAGATATCCTTATTAGGAAGAGTTGAACCAATGACCTTGGTCCAAATGACACAGTTTGGGAAGATTTGAATACCAATGGGTTTTTTGGTAATCAAAGAAGTGGTGAACAATTTGCCGTTGACAGCTTTGAAATGTTCCTCATATTCTGTCCAATATTCTGGTGGAAGAATATGCGGATTTAACATGCTGCGTTGAGCTCCAGTGTCGATGAGACCAATGGCTGGAATGGGCCTTTGGAATTTGGAAGGCAAGATTTGGAGTTTGATTGAGGGTATGGGAACAGTAGTATCAAGGGACAGCAACTGTTGGTGAAAAATTACTTGGGATTGATCACTGTCTGAGTCATCAGAGGAATTCTGTAGTGCGAACACTGTTTCATCATTGGGTTCATCTTGTTCTGAAAAATAGAATTCCAGCTCATCTTTTTCTGGAGAGAAATCTGTGGTAGCTTGGAGATGCTCAAGTAGCCGAATAGATTTTTCCCGTTTGTTAGGACAATCCTTGGCATAATGACCTTTTTTCTTGCAGATAAAGCATCTGCTTGATTTTCTCCTTTTAAGGTCTCTAGATGAAGATGACTTCTTTCTGAAGAATCTGTAGGATTTTCTGGATCGACGAGGCTTAGATGAGTATTCTGGACGTTTGAATTTCCGAAAATGCCTTTTCTTTTTAGGACTGCAATCACAATCCTTCTTCTGTTTGCACTTAATATGCAAATAAGGCTTTTTGCAGGCACTCCGAAATGGTTCTCTCGTCTGGATCAGTGTGCTCTTCAAGCCACTTCTGCTGAGCAATATGTCACTCTGGAGATTCCTTCCGAGTTAATTTCCAACTGGAAACGAGAAGGTTATACCTATCTCCATCTTGGAGGAATTCGATTAATCCTCACCCTTCATGGGCGCAAAGGATTACCTGTCACAGCTCGCCTTGCTCTCCTTGATACCCGTTTCAAACAGTACCAAGATGCAGTTATTGGCACTGTTCTCACTACCCTCCATGCAGGAAGTGTTCTCCTCACTTTCTACCCAAACTTCAACCTTTCTCTCCAAGATACAAACTTACCCACAACCTTAAAAGTCCAAGTCCAGATCCAAGGTGCAGAACAAATCTCCTCTGCCAAAATTGCCACTCTCCATCACCAATTGGTCTATAGGCTTCAAAATCATGCCTTAGATCTACCCACTCCAGACCATCACTCTGACACTCTCATGGTCTTAGCTGAATCTGACCAAATCCCAACCATCATCCAGATCCCCAGACAAATTCCTCGTCATGAGCTCATCAAGCTTATGCCTCTTGAATGGATCTCAAACTATGAACAGTTCCATACCAATACCGCTCCAATTCAGACATCAGAAAGCATGTTTGAACGACGGCCAGATGGAACCGTCCGAATGACTTTCAAACCACCTCCCAGTGCTCCACAAGAGCCTCCTCGGCTCTCCTTTACTTATTCTTCTATGATCACAGCGGTGCAGACAGCTCAAGAAGATCTACCCATTACAGGGTTCACTTCTAAAGGCTACCCTGTTTATCCAGCAAAGCTAAATGGTCATTTCCTATGGGATGCCCCTGGCTCTGGTATGTGTGACCCAAATTGTCCCTGCTGGGATGATTGGGAAGAGGACAATGATGATTATTCTACTAGAAAGAAAAAATCTAAAAAGAAAAAACCCTTAACCTCATGTCACCATCATAACCCCACACCACCACAAGATCCTCCATCTCCACCAGCTCCTTTACCCATCTACAAAAAAGAACTCACATGGATTGCAAAACATTGCAAATCCGAGATTCCCTCACCGATCCCAAATCCAACACCACCACTGAGTTGTATGATGTTCTCATCTACTTCTTCAGACTACTCTTCTTCATTTCCTCCTCTAGACACCCACACAGATTCCCAACGCAACGTTGTGTCCAAACCCTTTATCCCTTCAGCCATCACCTCTACAGGACACCTTGAACCCCCTAAACCTTTTGAATCAGTCCTCAACTGGCAAACCCAAAATGCCAGAGCACAAAATGATACTTTGGTGAACATCAATTCCAAAGTTGAAAAAATCAGTTTACGCACTGAAAAGCTTGAGACCAAAGTTGATTCCATCACTGCCCAAATGCAGCAGATCCACCAAAATCTACAGTCCAGAATTGCTCAACTTGATTCTGAGTTAAGAACCATGCTTGCTCAACGCTATTATGGCCCAGAATTTGACCAGAAGGAAAGAGAGATCAGACGCTTGAAAGCTGAGCTTGACCAGATAGAATCAGAAAAACAAAGGCCTACCCTTTTTACCTCCTCACCTCCGATGCCTTCCATCGGTCCAACCTATCATCCATTTGCCTCTATGCTTTCCCCTATCAAACAGTATGAACCTTCCAAGTTATTTGGTATGACTCATACTCTTTTTCGAGAAAATCCTTTACCACCCCCACAACCTAAACCTAAACTCAAGCCTAAATCTCAGCCACGACCTGCTGTTTCCACTCCTGACCAACCAACCCATGGCTATCCATCAGCCTCACCATCAGCACCTCCACCGCCAGCTCCTTCTCAACCTCCTACCTAATCCAAAGATAAACAACCCATGCACTTGTTCAGTGCCCACACAGTTGACCACATATCCTCCACCGATGATCAAACTTCTGATTCCAATCTTGCAGTCTCAGATACTCATACTGAGACAGACACAGAATCATCAGCTTCCACCAGTGACTCTGAAAAGTCTTATGCTGATATCACCAAAATCCTGATGGCTCAAACCGATCCACCTGATCAAGGCCAAACCTCTCACACAGAACCATATGTTGACATTCCTTCTGAAGTTGACGAAGAAATGCCTGAATTCTCTGCCTCAAACCAACCGCCTCCAGCCCAAGCCCAAACCGGTTCAACCGGTCCAAAATCATCCAATGGTCCATGGTTCACATTTGATGATATTCCATCCTCTAAATGGCGTGATCGGCTTAATGAAATGTCTGCCTGGCTTGACTTACAAATGCTACGGCCAGGAGCCACTACTCAATCAGTCCTCAGAGAATTTGCCACTCGTTTTACGGGTGCTTTAAGAGATTGGTTTGAATCTCTAGGCCAATACAGACAATTGCAGTTTGTTCAATTGCCAGAAGTCTCAAGTGCCCTTGCGGTTATCCATGATCAATTCCTTGGAGACCCCTCTGCAATTTTTGAAGCTGCACGACGGGACTATCTCAACATGAAATGCTGTTCACTCAATGCTAAGGATCTTGAGTTCCATTATAAAAGAATGTCCTTGCTGTTCTATAAGCTTAATGGATTCAACGAACCAACATTAAAGCATGTTTTCCTGGCTTCCCTTCCTGATGAACTCCAACCAGACATACAGCGGCAACTTCGTGCATCCAATCTTGTCCTTGACAACATCTCTCTTGGCAAAATCTTTCAACTTGCCAAAACTTGTCTTGACAAACTCTGTGAGCATAAACAGTTTTTCAAAGAACTATTGAAAGACAGAGAACCATTTCGGAGTGCCTGCAAAAAGCCTTATTTGCATATTAAGTGCAAACAGAAGAAGGATTGTGATTGCAGTCCTAAAAAGAAAAGGCATTTTCGGAAATTCAAACGTCCAGAATACTCATCTAAGCCTCGTCGATCCAGAAAATCCTACAGATTCTTCAGAAAGAAGTCATCTTCATCTAGAGACCTTAAAAGGAGAAAATCAAGCAGATGCTTTATCTGCAAGAAAAAAGGTCATTATGCCAAGGATTGTCCTAACAAACGGGAAAAATCTATTCGGCTACTTGAGCATCTCCAAGCTACCACAGATTTCTCTCCAGAAAAAGATGAGCTGGAATTCTATTTTTCAGAACAAGATGAACCCAATGATGAAACAGTGTTCGCACTACAGAATTCCTCTGATGACTCAGACAGTGATCAATCCCAAGTAATTTTTCACCAACAGTTGCTGTCCCTTGATACTACTGTTCCCATACCCTCAATCAAACTCCAAATCTTGCCTTCCAAATTCCAAAGGCCCATTCCAGCCATTGGTCTCATCGACACTGGAGCTCAACGCAGCATGTTAAATCCGCATATTCTTCCACCAGAATATTGGACAGAATATGAGGAACATTTCAAAGCTGTCAACGGCAAATTGTTCACCACTTCTTTGATTACCAAAAAACCCATTGGTATTCAAATCTTCCCAAACTGTGTCATTTGGACCAAGGTCATTGGTTCAACTCTTCCTAATAAGGATATCTTGTTAGGTTTTGACATCCTTCACCAGATCAAACACCTCCAAATCATCCCCACTGGAATCCGCGTCAAATCCATGTTCAAACCTTTCACAGACATTCTTAAACTTTACAACCTGTCCGACACACCTCAGCCCTACCAAGATATATCCACCAAAATTTTAAGTCTATGTCCAGAATCCCATTCTCAGTTCACCCATCCAAATCCATTGTGGAAAAATAAATCTTTCTTCATTAAGTTACCCTTCAAACTCAATGAAGACATTAACCCAACCAAAGCTACCCATCCAGGAATGAGTCCTTCTGACTTACTCCTAGCCCAACAAGAATGTTCACAATTATTAGCCCAAGGTCTAATTGAGCCCACAACTTCTCCATGGGCTTGCCAAGCCTTTTATGTTGAAAAGCATGCTGAGCTTGTTCGAGGAAAGAAACGTTTAGTCATTGACTATCAACCCTTAAACATGTTTTTACAAGATGACAAATTCCCTTTGCCACGTCGCCAAAGCATGTTTACTTTTCTCAAAAATGCCCAGATCTTTTCAAAATTTGATTTAAAATCAGGTTTTTGGCAATTAGGCATTGAACCCTCAGACCGGTACAAAACTGCCTTTTGCATTCCAAATGCCCATTTCCAATGGACAGTCTTACCCTTCGGACTCAAAACTGCCCCATCCATATTCCAAAAATCTATGATCCAAATCTTTCAGCCCATCCTCCATCATGCATTGATTTATATTGATGATATTTTACTCTTTTCAGGTTCGCATGAGGAACATCACCAGCTGTTAACTCAGTTCTATGATATTGTCCATAGTCATGGAATTATGTTATCAGCCAAGAAAAGCACCATTGCCACAAATACCATTGAATTTCTTGGAATGGTCATAAAAGACGGCCATTATCAGCCTGGAAAGCACATTGCCCAAGAGTTGCTTCACTTTCCAGATCAGCACCTTTCCAAAAAGCAAGTCCAACAGTTTCTCGGTATCATCAACTACATCCGTGATTTCATCCCACACGTGGACCAACACACTCGACATCTTTCGGCTTTATTGAAAAAGAAGCCCCCAGAGTGGAATGACAACCACACTCTTGCTATCACCACATTAAAGCAGATTGCACAAAATCCGCCTCCATTAAAGTTGATTGCAGATGGCAAACGCATACTACAGACAGATGCCAGTGATGAATCATGGGGTGCCATCCTCCTCGAAGAACTCAATGGAAAAGAGAGCTTTATTGCCTACGCTAGTGGACATTTCTCTGACACACAAAAACATTACCACAGTGTGTTCAAAGAAATCTTAGCGGTAAAAAATGGCATCAAGAAATTTGAGTATCATTTGATTGGACACCATTTTCTCATCCGAATGGACAGTTCAGCCTTCCCAAATATCTTTAATTTCAAAGGTAAAACTGTTCCTGAAAAAATGTTACTCAGGTTAAAAGATTGGTTTTCCAAGTATGACTTTTCAGTTAAGCATATAAAGGGGTCCCAGAATCTTATCCCTGATATGCTTTCCCGACTCTCTAAACCAGACAAACTTTTCACCGTGTTTTGCACAACCTCCCACTTCCCAGTTATCTCCATGGCCACTTCCCTTCCTCCAGAAGCCCTCACTAAGAAAAGCTTTCCCCTTAACAAAACTTTCTCTTCTGTCTTTGCCATCCAGGACTTTGCCCGCAAAGCTGTTTTTCGCTTTTTTATGAAAGCCTACCTCATGGCAGACTCCTTTCCATTTTCTACCTTCCACCCAGAAAACTTGTTCCTTACAGGTCTCACCCTTGACCCTTCCAGGGAGATCACTGAAGATGAGTTATGGTACCTATGGTGCCTAACTGTTCTATATGCCACCAAGCTTATCCTGCCAATCAGTCCAACTTTAGAACATCTCCTCAACCCGGATAAAGCCACCTCCCTCACCTGGACTTTACTTGAATGGTTTTCTCCTATTCCATGGTGGAGAAAGAAACTGCAGCAACTCTCAGAGATTTACAACCTGGAAAGAATGTCTGCTTCAGAAGCTCGCCTGTTCACTTCAGTCTTCATCATCCACAGGCCATATTTTCAGCATCCAGATACAAAGCTTTTCTGGACCCAAGATCAAGTGTATGAATGGTTCACTGCACCACACCCAGCTGTCATTGAAAATGAAATCCAAACCACCCTACACAATTATCTCTGCCAACTCAACCACCAAACTCCACCACACAGAGATATCTCCCACACCTCCTTAGGCCCACAACATGACATCATCATGATCCCCACTCCATCCACTATATCACACCCAAAACCCACCGGCATTATCATCAAAGAGGAAAAACCAGATTATACTGACTTCCTCTACCAAGACTCACAGGACCCATGGGAAGACTTTCTTCCTCTCAGTCAACATCTCCAACAGTTTCCCCAACCATCCATGCATGAACCAGGCTCCTCCTCCCAACCATCACCATCACAGCCACCCAAACCTTCCAAAAAAGATAAGGCTACCCAAACATCACCAAAAGCTTCTCCGACATCCTCCAGACCAGTGTATGAATTCTACTGTCCACATCCACCATGCAGTGGTCCCTCCTGCAAGCATCCAAGGCTTTCCAAGACCTTTTTTCCACAGCCTTCTGACGACGACCCTGATGCGACAGAAAGTGACTCTGAAGACGACTATATGAACCTTCACTCCCCATAAAGTATTTTGTCTTTATGCATGACATTTCCTCTTTTGTCTCCATATGAAATTTCCTCTCTTGTCTTGTTGCAGGAAATTTCCCACTTTGTTTCCTTGCATGCCCTTTCCCTTTTGTCTTCTTTCAGGAAATTTCTCCCCTTGTCTCCTTCCATGAACTTTCCCATCTTGAATTTTCCCATCTTGTCTTGACTCATGCACTTTCCTTGAACCTTCCCTGCATTTTGTCTTGTTGACATGCATTTTCCTTTCTTGTCTTGTTGTAAGCAATTCCCCTTTTTTGTCTCGATGTACGCATTTTCCTTTTTTGTCCTCATGTTATGGATTTTGTCCTGATGTAATAATGTTGCTTGCACTGTAGCTTTACTCTTGTAATGTAGTTTTACTTTGCTTTTACTATTGTAAAAGATAGGGGTCCTGTCCTATCTTAATGAGCTCTCCTATATAAAGAGCTCCCCTCCCTTGTAAAATAGAACTTGAAAGAAGCTTAAGTGCAATAAAACTTTCGTGTGTTTGCTCTACACCATGAATTGCTAAATTCTCCTCTCTCTCTCTGCAAATGAAGTTCTAAGTGAAAGACACAAATCAAAGAATTAAGTTTGTTCATTTTGAAAACTTAAGGAAGTATGCTCTGCACTTGCCTTCAAGGAAGGATCCTGTGCATCAGAAAACTTATGGCAATTTCTTAAACGGTTTGGTACCCTGTTTTAAAGACTAAAGAGAAGTCTGTTTTGGGTTTTATAACCTGCAAAGAACTTGTTTTAAGTTTTGATCCAAGAGGTATATAGGCAGGAAACTCTCGACATAAATTCCAGAGGCGAACCCGAATGGGCGTTAGTCTGGTCTGCACTGAGAGATCACAAGCCATCTGAAATAGTCGGTCATTTTGTAACTAATCATTATTTTATTTAATTAACTCAATCATATGGTACTAAATCACATGTATTGAAAATTAAAAATAACAAAACCTGTGTCAAATCAAATTGCTGAATAAGAAAATCATAAAGACAAGAAATTTATAATTCTTGCAGTAATCAAATGGCCTCACAATTCTACACAAACTCTCCATCCATCACTAATCCCCTTGTTTCTTGAGCAATTATTAATGAAAAACTAAATTTATCCACCCATTATTTTCACTTCTAAGTAAATATAATGTCAATTGTCCAAAATTAAATTATCTAATACAAGTTTCCTAAATAACATCTTTCAGTCGTTGAAAATAAGAAATGAGATATATGTAATACAAGTTTTTTTTTCATTAAAACTGTAACTCATATCTCCACATAAGCACAACTCCAATACTTAAGCTTTTGTACTAAATTTTCAGGTCATTCAAAATATATTCTAATGTTACTAACAAATCACACAAATTAGCAAAGCATATATTCGATAAAATCATACTTAATAAAGTGTAACAGTCAAGTTTTGAGTGGTAAATCACCTTTCATTGGCCCAATTTTAATTCAAGACAACAAATTTATGGGCTAGAACAAAAGGTAACAGAGGCGTGAAGTAACAACAGTAAAGCATAATTGGTGTTAATCTCATTTAATGGCGCTTCAGAGGGACTGCAATTGAGTTTGACAAATAACTCTTCACTCTTTTTTACTTATTTGGATTAGATTCAATCTTGAGGAAGGTTAAAATTTGATAAAAATGAGTGTTGTGTATGCTATCATGAGAGAGAATTAGGAATTATATTTTATAACTGATTGTATAAGATAATTTGAATGATTTAAATTTTTAATTAGGATAATTTCATAATTACACATTAAATAAGACATATATGAAAATTTTTAGAGCAGGGGATGTTTTTAGATAAACACCCTTTTTTTGGGTATGCCACGGACAAATCCCTGTATCCCCTCCCTCTCGTCATCTCTTCGCAGCTCTCCCTTCTTCGTGGCTGTCATACTTCTCCTTCAACCACAACCCACCTGAACTGTGTACAGATCTCTCTGTCTCCTCCCTCTTCATCCAAGTGTACTTCATAGCTCTCTCACTCTCGGTGGCTGTTACTCGTTCGTCAACCGCAATCCACCGTCACCACTCTCTCTCTCTCCGTGCCCAAAATCGACTGCTGCTCCATCTTCGCTACTATTGTTGCTCCGTCTCCGCTGTTGTTGCTCTGTCTCTACTCAATATGGACTACTGCTCTTTGCTTCGTCTCTGCTACCATCTCTACTTGCTGGTACTAGTCTTCAATTTTTCGATTTGAGTAAATTGTGAGTGTGGTTCTTTCTGTTTATTTTAGATCCAAATCATATTCATTTAATTTTTTAGGCAAATAGGATGGTCGTTTCTTGAGCTCTGCATTTGTATCTAATTTAAGGAATGTTAGAGAAAGGAATGATTTGCTATTGGCTCGATTTGTGAGAAAAGAAACACATATCTATTTAGATGCCCATATGAGAAATATGTGAAGGAAAGAAAATTAGGATACTCGTCCAGTGAATTACAAAATTCTGTGCTTGGTGGCTCCATAAAAGTAGTTCAAATTGAAATTTGATAGGAAAGCCTTTAATGGAAATTGTGCAACAGAGGAAACAACTTTTTTCTTAGTTTTGATTTTTTTTTAACTCAAAAGTCTATTAATTCTTATTTCCTATATGAATTGCAGATAACTGTGTTTAGTTCTCCTGTATTTTTATTGATTAAAAGGGTATGAATTTGATTGAGAAGTGTTTGGCTATGTGAAAAAATAATAATAATAAAAGCAAAATAAGCTGCTCAATTATTATAATAAATTATGTGCAAAATTCTCTTTGTTCCTGCGCATCTGTGTTCTTGTGCATTTGTGCATACATGTGTCCAATGTGAATTAGCAATCCAAGATGTAGCTTGTTTAAAAAATTCTGTTTGTTTAGCTAGGTGAATAGTCCTCGCTAGGTTTACTACTTTCCTTGCTTTGTGATAGGTCACAAATTAGAATTTCCTTGTTGAAAATAAACTATTGGTTACCAAATTGAAAAGTAGTACCAATCACTGCTGCACACACTATTAGCTTACCAGTGTCATTGTTGGGTTTGCTGGTTATATTATTGTTGCAAAATATGTCTCGATATTACTTAATTTGTAGAGAAGAAAAGGGTAGCTTAGAGTTCCTTAAATGTTAAGTTAAAATTCAGTACGTTTATCAATTAGCCTTGAATTTGCAAACTTGAAATTATTAAAAAAAAAAGCTTACAAACTTGAAACCTCTATTTTCAGTGATTAAATTCCATGAGTGCTTTTTGTATGTTCATGACAGAGTGATGTCTCATCACGATTTTAGTGCTGCAAGTGCATTATTTTCTTTGTACTAAAGTGAATCTTGGATGTATTTATTAAGTTTAATACAACAATCCTAGTTAATTTTGATGATTTATGCATGCATTTAATGTCATTTTTAATAATTCTTGTGCAGGAAATATGGATTCTTGGCTTTGCGTGGACTTATGGTTTGCGCAATTTCATTTGGGATCAATAAGTTTCAAGGATAAGCACTTGTAGTTCATCCTTTTTTTTCCGGATGGGTCTTGCTTTTCTTCCACCCATCTTTTTAATTCTCTATTTTTGTGGTAGCAGTTTTATGTTTTGTGTTGTTCGGGAAAGTACATGTTGAAATTTTGTCAAACCCTGTTGACGTACTCTAATCACTTTGCTGCATGGCGCAAGCGTAAGCTCATAGTTGACATTGTTGTTGTTAGAGCTTGTCTACACAAAATAAGTGTAACTTAAAAGTACATTGTACACTATTGAATTTGATTTATCTCCAGCAAGTATTAACGTATGATGTCTATCATGTAATTTTTTTTTAGAGATATTATCACTTTTCTATCAAAGGTATTCTGACAGGTCATGTCAGTCCCACGGTTAAGTAAAATCATTAATTTATTACCAAACGTTTAAATTGTTAGTATTTTTTCATCATTCCGTTAAAATTCAGTTAATGTGTAACAAAAAATTTATAAAATGTCTATTTTACCCTTGGAGCGTAAAAGATCATGTAATTAATCTTTTATTAATTTTATAATTAAATTATTATTTATTGTTCTTTCTTCTTAAAGGGCAAAAATTACCCTATATAAATTTTGTAAAATTGATCGTGTGGTGTTAGGTACTTCATAAATTGATTTAATTTATTTAATTTTTAAAGGGTAAATTTTTTTATTAAATTGACGAGCTAAAGATAATTTATTCTACTACGAAAAATTAATTTAGAATGTGCAAAAGAAGCAATTTAATCTTTGATATGATGATAATAATTTTACACAAAAAATTAAATAAATAAATTTTTCCTTTAAAAATTAAATAAATTAAATCAATTTATGAAGTACTTAGCACCACACGGTCAATTTTAAAAAATTCATAAAGGATAATTTTTGCCCTTTAAGAAAGAAGAACATTAAATGATGATTTAATTACAAAATTCATAAAAAAGTTAATCACATGGTCTTTTACGCTCTAGGGGTAAAATTGACATTTTATGAATTTTCTGTTACATATTAACTGAGTTTTAACGGAATAGTAAGAAAATGTTAACAGTTTAAACGTTTGGTGGTAAATTAATGGTTTTACCAAATCGTAGTACTGACATGATGTGTTAGAATATCTTTGGTGGGAAATGATAATATCCCTTTTTTTATAATTATTTTATTTAATTTATTTGTGTTGTAATATGTAACTTAAGTATACTGTAAAAACAATGATAATGTCAAACTTTTCCCTATTAATGTTAATACTAAAACTTTATCATTATGTGATTTTTTATAATTATTTTGTTTAAATTATTTATGGTATGTATTAATTAAACAATTATTTTTTTACTATGACTTAAATGTTTAGTAAAAATTATTTTTGAAAAAAGTATTACCAAACGTATATTTTATATTTTTATCATTTTTAATTTATCTACCAAATGCATATTACTGTTTTCAATTTTAAAATATAAGATACAAAAAATGATACCAGACACATATTTAAATTCGAAATACAATAATAATTATAAAAATATCACTTTTATTTTTATTTTTAAAAAATAAAAATTTAAAAATAATATCAAACAGACTCTAACTCTTTAAATAAGTAATAAAATTTTTAGAAACGCTCTTGCAATGCTTGATGACTATGGCTGAATTGAATCAATTACGATCAAATTAGGTCAACGAAGTTTAAACAATTGAATTGAGATCTAAAAAAACTGTTGTTTTAGCCTTGGGAGGGAGAGGCATCTCGATTCTGTAATCCTTCTTTTATTGCCATAATTATTATTATTTTTTCTCTCATTTGTCATGTGCCTACGGTTGAAGCAAAACTTTTGTTATATTATACTCATGTTTTTGGGTTGAAGCAAATGTCCTCTTCCTTTTCCCAATACATGCATTTTCTGAGCCCCAAAGAAACACTTTTTATTCTGATCTGATGATTTAATTTCTTCAAATATCAGCCATCCGTTCAATGCTGCCTGTTTGCCTCCTTTTTAAGTACCTGCCACCTATAATTCCCCGCAACCACTTGTTCTTAAGAAGCCACACGAACGGCAAGGTTTCTCATAAAATCTGATCATCCAACACATTACAATGTCCCACAAAATTAAAGTTGTGTGTGAAATAATGCATCTCATAGCATGTGATCCGTTGGTCCCCATGCTGCTGATAGAGCCACCGCTTGTGATTACTCTACGGACAACTTATAATACTTTATTGTGCAAGTCTACATGCGTTTAAAATAAATCCCAATGTGTCAACTTACAACTAAAAGAAAGCCCCTAGGGCTTCCTTTCCCAAATGCGTACCTTATTCTGCTACTGCAACAGCATCGACTTACCATAAGTTTGTCAACAATGGTTTAAAATCCAGAAAAGAAACCAGCGATAATAAACAAAATGGATAAGTTTAGGAACCAAAATGTATCACAGAAAGTCAGCACAAAAGCCAATCCAGCAAAATCAGAATATTAAATCTCAGAATCATTTTTTCTTAAGATGTGGACAGAAGGAAACCGGCGCAGCCAGAAATTCCTAAGCAGTTAGAAATGTCATGTAACTTCGAAGCAAATGAGTACATTGGCCATGTCGATTGCAACTCTCAAGAGCCAAACATAGGGTGCCGGAGTTGACATTGGATGGCCCTGTGAATATCACCATTGCTATGCTATTTGCTCACACGAGAGCATTTATCCAACTTCACACAGTTTTCCAATGTCCAGAACTTACAGGTCCATACTCTGTCGTTGGCGCTAGGATCTCCTTGGTGTGGTACAGATCTCACAGGATGGAATTAATGACTGCAGATCAGCATCAGTGAACACTCATATGATGGCAGCAAGATTTAAAAAGAAAAAAGAAAGAGAGGAACAGCTAGGGAGGGACTTGCAAAGGATGCAGATAAAAAATTAGAAATGTTTGAAATTCATTGAATTTTTACTTCACAAAGGATTATGGAATAGATAGTCAATTCCATTGCGACAAAGACATTAGTTTCTACTGTCGTGATTGCCAGCAAATTAGAAAGCAATCCAGGGGTTTATGTACCAGAGAGGTTCTGTATACAGGATATTATATGAAGCCTAAAAGCTAAACTGGCATCCCTTTCGAGAGAGTTGTCAGAAGCGGAACAGAGCACAGGAAGCTAAAATTTAACTTTAAACATATGCATTATGTATCTGAATGCGGAAATAACAACAAAATATGTTTAAATATACTATTCTCATAATTCAACACACTTACATGATTCAAGAAAGTGCAAGCTTTACACTCCCACATTGCAGGTTCTTCTGGATTATGAGTTGCACCAGAATTACGCATGGATGCAGAAGATAAAGCACCGGATGACTCCACAGAACCAGAACCTGTACGACGGTTAGATTGAGAAACTGGAGAGGGGGAGGATGATTTTCAGCTTTTATGAGTTCTGGCATTATGATTTAGCATTGGCGCAGATGTTGAAGTACCTGCTTCCAGATCAACAGAATTGGATTCCGAACTTCGAGATATTGTATCTGATGCACTCGTACTTGGACCACAAATAATCTTCGAGTGTCCTATATTTTGACCCTTGTCTACGAGGTCCGTCGAGGTATCAGAGCTACTTTCTCCAATCTCTGAAGTCTGAGAGCCACACCAGAGATCATATTGTAACCTCTTTTCTGCTGCCACTGCAGCAGCTTGTACTGGACTGAGATCATACATAACGAACCTGTCACCCCCAAGATGCTTAGGTCCAGAAGGTAGAAGAGAGTTTGAATGAGCTCTCTTTTCTGCAGCAGCTAGTGCAGTTTGGGGAAGAGATGAAAGAGGGGGCTGAGGAGAAACCCCACCCAAAACCCTCCCAGAACGATCGAAACTCCCTACACAAGTTATTCCTTTGGATCGCAGCTCGTCACATTCCTACATGTACCCCAAAATTAGTAAGTTTGTGAGAGACAACTCTTCAAACCAAACCAATTCTTTAGCTTGATTGGTTATACTTACGTATCTAAATTCAAGGTAAACATCACATAAAATATAGGCAACTTTTCCAACTTAAAACTAAAATCTTGAGACAACACCAGCCGAAATAAAAAGATATATCTTGAGAAACTTTTTGAACTCTATAAATGTTGCTAAACATTTGACGAACAATTTGAAACAAGCTACCGTTAATCAAGTAAATATGGAACCAAAGCACATAAAGAAGCAGCCAAAACAATTAGGAACAAAAAAAAAAAAAAAGACCTCTCTAAGTTCTTCCCAAAGCTTGTAGAACTTGGCATCGTGAGGAGCAATATCATTATGGCAAAGCTCGTGAAGCATTGTGTCGAGAACTTCATGAAATGGAAGGAATTCCTGGTCCCTATTTAGCTTCCGAAGCTGCAATTTTATATGTACCCCAGCTCCCAAATTCGAGCCCAGAGCATTTTTTGAACTGCAACAAGATCGTTAATTAACTACTTCACCAACCCCAATTGAATTGAAAAAAAAAATAGATAGAAAAGTTTTAAAAAAAAAAGTTAACTGCATTTCGGAAAGGAGTTTAACTTTCCACTTGTGATTACTCATAATGGGCTGCACTTGTTTGGCAATTCTGTCTAACATCCTCTTTGCTTCTCCTTCTCCCGATCTTCTCAACGCTTTTGTTTCCCATACTCTGAAACTATCTCCTGTATTCATTTTTCTTTCTTTTCTTTTCGCTTTTCACAGTGAAAAAGAGAAGCCCTAATCAAAATATTTTATGATTTTTATAAGCGTTCGATTTGGTGAAGGATTTTGCAAGTTCGGGTTCTTTTATAGTAACTGAATCCTATCCGATTGCTTTCATTTTTTGGGTTAATCAAGTGCAAGAATGGCGGGATTTTGAATGTCGCACGCGCGAAGCCCAATAGCAATGTGAAAACTAAATACAGGAGCGTCTGCAAATCTTTCCAATGTACAGGTCGTTGCTGCTACCATCTCCTCGGTGTCCGACAACCCTCACACATTGGAATTAACGGCTGCAGCAATCCAGCGCCATTAAACACTCGTTAAGTTTTGGCTCATATGTGGGAGTACCTGAGTCTAGATCAATAAAATTGGATTCCAATTTGATGTTTGATTCATGACTTCTTTTTCGAGATACTGTATCTGAAGTGTTTGCGTTTACACCACTATAAATCTTCGAGTTTCCTGCATTTCTTACGAGCGATTATTATGGCAAAGCTAATGTGTTATCAAGGGCGAGAAACTCACCACGCCCATTTGTAGGCAAAAGCTGCAAAATCAGATGCAAGTGCAATGCGAATTTCTTTTTTAATTTTTTATTATTCAGTTGTTTCATCGTCAATGTAATTACAATACTAATTTACTGAATTTCGGATAATGGGTTGCACTTGTTTGGAAATCAAATCTAAAAAAAAAAAAAAATTCTTTGCTCTCCTTCCTCCCTGTCTTTCCTGCGCTAGCTTCTATTTCCCATGCTTTGAACTTATCATCATCTTCTTCTGTGTTCATTTTTCTATTTTCACGGAGTAAAAAGAAAAAAGAAAAAACGAAACCCTAATTTGATTTGATTTGATTGGATTAAGAAAATAAGAATGAACCCCAGAAGGCCAGAAGATACTGTTTTTTTTTTTTTTTTGGTTTTGACTTATTGATTTATCAAGTTCGAAAATGGCGGGATTTTGAACGAGACGCGTGCGAAGCCCAATACCAGTCACATTCCAAATGTAAATGTGGGCCTAAACTATAACCTTCCCGTTGATGACCAATACGCATTTGGCTCAGTAGAGGAATTCTTAAACTTATAGAAATTATTTTTAATCTTAATTATTAAATAATTGAATGAAGTTAGTCTATCCCTCACAAAATATGAATGAAGTGGACAGCTCTCAAATATTTGAGGGATTTAAAAAATCTAGACAACGCTTTAAAAGAGTACACAACTAGTCTATCTCTCACGAACTGTGAGTAGAGTGGACAACCCTCGAATATTTGAGAGAATTTAAAAAATCTGGACAGCATTTTAAAAAAGTACTCACCACAAAGAAGGTCTCAATTTAAAATTTATTTGAGAGAGTTTAAAAAATTTAGACAGTACTTCAAAGGAGTATACACCATAAAAAAAATCTCAATTATAAAATTTATAAATATTAATTATAATATCTTATGTAATATCAGTAAAGTCCTATATAACAGTATTAAAAAAAATTTCCGTTGATGTGGTAGATATGTAAATCTAATAAACGCGAAAAGAAATATGTTATTGGTTAGTGATGAGTGAGGACTGAGGACACATTTTGTCGTTTTCAATATCATAAATAATCATAATTTTATGTTATGGTAAAGTGACATATATTTTGTGGCAAACGACTAGTTCCCATTTAAATAAGTGTGGTCTTAAAAACATTACATTCTATTGTTATGTGTACCGTCACATGGTCAATAGAAACTAATTCCCATTAACATACATAGCATTCTTTTCCTAGTTTCCTTGAACACAACCTCTGCAAAACCAAACAAAGCCCTTAGGAAAGTTCAAGTAAACGCCCAATCCAGGGCGGCCGTCTGTCCCTTGTACGAGAGTTAAACTCGTGCGTGAAATCAATAGTCACTCTTTTCTTCCTCTCTTTCATTGTTTATTAATAAACAATATTTCTCCCAAAAAAAAAAAAACTTTTCTTCTTCTTTCACGAGAAATTAAAGGGAAAATAAAAAGGGTCAGTAGAAAATTTCAATTGGGTTGTGTTTATTTTATTTTCTTGAAACAAAGAAGAGAAAATCAAATCTGGGTATCGGGTTTCTGTTAGTAGGGTATAAAGATGGCGGGAATAGCAATAATATTAGATCTATGGAGGAAAAATCCAAGCTCTTGTTCGCCGCATACTGCTCTTCACTCTTCTGGGCTCCTCTCTGCCACCGCCGCCGCCGCCGCATCTGCCGCTGCCGCTGCCCCTTTTGCCTCTCGGTTCTTGTTCGGGTACTCTATTCTCAATTGCTCGCTTGATGTATATATTGCTATTAAACAACGAATATGTTACGAGTATTTTTAGTATGTGTATTTATGTTTGAGTCTTTTTATTTTGACCGCTTTGCTTTGATTGATTATTAAATTGCTGCTTTTTAGCTGTTAATATTATTTGTACATTTTGGTTCGTTTGCATGTCAATAGTTCAGCCATTTTTGCTTGATGACGGTATTTGGTTGGGAGATAGGTTTCAATGGCCAAATAAGCACAATCTTTGGATTCTAATTGTTATATGTTTAGCTAGCTGAAAGTCTAATGCTCTTGGAGCCACTAACCAGACTGTGGCTTGGTGCTTTGATGAGATGTTTGAAATATGCTATTTTTGCCTTTTATTTTTAAATTATAATAGTATGTTTAAAAGTGAATCTGCCTTTGGCTTACTGTTCATATATATTGACTCTCTTCCTAATCATGCTACAGTTCTCCCAAGATTCCAGTTGCTTACTGTGATGCTGGTGCAGCAATAACTGAAGATTACATTCCAAATTTTGGGAAAGTACCTGGAAGTATTTTTCAGCATGATGCCATTAAATACACTACCAAAGAGTACAACATCGAATTAAAGCCTCTTTTTTCAGCTTTTGAGTTGAGAGCACTTGCTATGACCTCGCTGAGGTCATTTCTGATGTTCTATTTGCCTCTTCTGGAGCCTGATATGAGCACAGAAGATGATGATGATGACTTCCCACACGACTCTCCAGAACAACGACGTTTAGATCTTGTTGTTCCCTTCAAAAAATCAGTGAAGCAAATTGTTCGTGAGGTAAATTTATTCAATTTTCGATATCTGTGGTCTAGCCAATTTGCATTTTTCCATAAATTCCCAACAATTAGTCTGTTAACTCCATTATCTATTAACGGTATCCCTTTAGAATTGGGGATTATAATTTTCATTTCTTATAACTTAAAAGCACTATGATAATTTTTCTTTTCTTGATTCAAGGAAAGACAAATTAGTTTATACAGTTTGCAAAAATTAGCATATAGTGTCAATAAGCTTCAAATGAAGTTTTCAGACTGCAGTTGATAATGTTGCTTATTCATCCTGAGATAGTTAATTAATTTTTTTCTACCATCTCAGACAACTGTTGTAACTACCAGACGGATACTGGAAAGACTTGCCATCCATTATGTTTCGCAGCGGATGGCATGGAAACTTCTCAAAGGTACTCTCTATCGATAATGTTATATATGCATGCCATTCAACTGCCATTAGGCAATTGACAGCAGATAGCAATATGTATCAATACTAGAGAATAAAATTTAAATATTTTTTATTTTTTTAAAAAATGATGAGTATTAATTTTGAATTACTTATCACACTGATGGACTTTATCAATGTGTGCAGATGTTCCCAAGTCGGCAACGCGGAAGGCTCAGAGAGGATTGCCAACTACAGTTTATTTCTTCAGAGTTAGCAGAACTACACTTAGAGGTCAAAAGCCTTTACATATACTTCCTCTGTGTCTGTTGTATTTGATTGCTCAAACTTTTGTCGTCATTATTCTCTAACTATCCTTGTATGCTAAGCCAGGGCACTTTCTAGGAGTTGCAGCGTCATGGATTGTCCAAATTGGAATTGAGATTTACCGGTACTTCAATCGCATTATGAACTCTAAAGAAGAAGACAGTGATGGCGTCAATAAAGCAAAAGAAGCTAAAGTTCTTGGAAAGAAGGTTACTGGTATTACTATCAGGTGTGGTGCTTCACTAGTTTTTGCATCGATTGGAGCAGGGATTGGTGCCACCACTGTTCGCCCTTCAATTGGTCAATGGATCGGTAAGCATATCATCAGTATTTCAATTATCAAGCTATCGTTTGTGGGAAATAAATCCAAATTTATTGGCACTAGCTTGTTAACTTTCTACAGGCTGTGCTGTTGGTGATCTGGCTGGGCCAATTGTTGTATCATTTTGCCTCGACAGAGCTCTTCATCTGGACCTTTAAAGCACTGATGATGAGTTGAAGTAGACACTCTTCCTCCTGCATCAAATTGAACTAGTGTATATGTAATTGGGGAATTTTAAGCAGGTGTTGGAGCAGAAGTTGTTCTGGGGAGGCCATTCATCAAAATTTTTGCTTTGGTTGGTCATTGCCTTTTTCTCTGTTTTCTGATGAACTTCGGAAATAATCAACTTTAATTTTTTCCCCCTTTTGTTTTCTTGTCGTAAGCTGTGAACATGTGTTGTACCGGTAACTTCCACATGGCACTGTGATTGTGTGCCGGTGGTCTGCGATGAAAATGAAAGCATTGTCTTGGACTAAGATAATGTGACTTACGAAGAAGGGACTCGGACCCCCTTGTTTTGTCATTATCCGGACCAGCCGTTAGATTATAATGGCTTTAATCCAACGGTTGGGATTTTAAAAGTACACAATGACGCAAAGCGAGGAATTATCCAAACCCGTTTCAGCTACCAAATTACTTTTATGGTGCGGTTACTTTCCAGATTGGGAAGTGAAATCCGAAATCGAAATAATTGTCTGTGTTTATTTTGTAAATATAGAGCGGGAATCGATTTACTTTTTGGATTGGGGAATAGAATTCGGAATCGAAATGATTGTTGGCATTTGCTTCGTAAATATGGAGTAATAATTGAAATTAAAATAGTGGGACTCATCACTATTTGGAAATGGAGAGTGGGAGATAAATATGGAGTAATAATTGAAATCAAAATAATGGCTATGGGACTCATCACTATTTGTAAATGGAGAGTGGGAGATTGATTCTATGGGAAGGTGAGAATGAGTCTCCCACTCTTGGGATTGACTATTTTATCCTTCTTAAAAATTAAAAATGCACACTTTGTTTTCTTTTATAATTAATTAATATAATATTATAATTAATTAATTATAATATTATGATTAATTAATAAATAAATATATTATTAACTAAAATTATAGTTCTTGAATAAATAATCACAATAATTAATAAATTATTATTATAGTTAATTAATTAGTTATTACTATTAATTAATATATTAAGATATTAATAATAATAATAATAATTATTATTATTATTATTATTGAATAAAATAATCACAATTATTAACTTATTATTCTTATTAATTTAATTTAATTAATTAATCTACTAGTATAATAATTATAATTTTTTAATAAATAATATTGTAATTAATTAATATACTATTATAATAATTATCAATATAATTATGATAATTAATTAATATATTATTTTTAATTAATTAATGTATTATTTTTAATTAATTAATGTATTATTTTTTAAATAAATAATATAATTATTACTACTAATTAATATATTAATGTTTATTAACAATAATTGTTAATAATTATAATTTTTCAATAAATAATCACAATAATTAATATATTATTTTAATTAAGTAATTAATATTAATATTAATATTATTAGTTAATATATAATTATAATTAATTAATTAAAAAAATTTACAATTAATTAATATATTAGTTAATGATAATTATGACAATAATCCATTAAATATTTTTTAGTAATTTGTTACAATCTAACTCATTATGATTCTGATTTCAAGACAAAGTAAATATATTAATGGTAATCTAGCTCATTCCGATTTCAATTGCTACCATTGAAATAAATAATTTATTTTGATTCTCATTCCAACCTATTCCGATTCATGCCCATTCTTATTTCAATTTAATAAACGCATCATAAAGATTTGTACTCAGTATTCCTACAGACGTCGGCGAATTTTCTGAATTAGGAATATTTTCATAATTCTAGGTAACTGCAACTAGAGCAGTGATTTGCCGTAGTATTGCTCCAGGTTAGCGACAGCAGCAGTTCCACAGTTGACAGATGAACAAAGAGTGACCTTTTGAACTTTTGTTTTTTTGTTCTTTTTTTTTTCCCTCCTCCATTTATATTTGCTGCCCCATTTACTTCATTTATGCTCCCTCTCCAAAGCTAAATGGAAGCTTTTTCATTTAGCCAAATAAGGTTATTGGTCGATCAAGAAAGTGAACCCATGGATGCTGGGTTTATAGCCGTTCCAGCGTTATTCAACCACCTAATTTCAAATATATGTATATTAATTCAACCCACGTCTATGATCAAATGCGTAGAACAAATCATGAACGATTTTTCTTCTATTAAACTTACGGATACAGTGTTTGTAATCCCATTGCTTGTTTTTTACGGCTACAGCAGTATACCGAAATTGTTGGCTTTGGCAACATAAACTTGTATGTAATGTACATTTTATTGTTCCTTACAAATTAATTGCTGCTAAAATAGTTGTTTCAGCTAATACATTTATTGTTATAATAGATAAACATTTTCTTGTTCCTTAAAACAAATTCACTGCAACTCAAACAGTTCTGGCGTCATGATCTGCATCCCCATTTGCCTCTGGGCCCACTCAACAGCTGTACGATCTTGCTCCTTTTCATCAAACGGCAACTTCGCATGGGCACAGTGCCCATGGGGCGTTGTAGATGCAGCCAGTAATGTATACTTTTTTTTTGGGTCTTGTTTTGTGTAAAATGTTTTGATGAAAGGATAAAGGTCTTATGCTTTAGGTCCTCTTTAGCAGTGATGTTCAGTAGTTTATAATTTTTAAATTAAAAGTTATATGATTATATTGTTTGATAAACAGTTATTATTGTATCTTCGAATATAAGATAATTTAATCTTTTGTATTAGATGATAAAATGTTATATTATCTTCATTATTTTTATTTAAATTATTATTTAAAAATCATATTTTACTATATGTTATTTATTTTATAATTACCACCTTTTTAATAGTAATTATGATTTAAATGCTACATTACCTTAGTAACAAACATGGCATTAACCTTTTGACACAAAATTGAAAATTTGCTTTCACACTGGTACATTTCTGTTCTTACTTGAAAGTCTATCCCAAGGAGCATCAACAATGTGGTAGTCTTGGTAATAATTTAGAGCTAAAAGCAAAGTGCACCAGACAGAAGTAAAGAAGAACCCGACAGGCACCCAGTTCAGCATTTCAAGTGTCCCAAATCATCACAACGGCGATTACTCCAACACCCAGCACTACAGCTAAGAACTTATAGTTGGGTGTGTCCACTGAAACTGTCTTCTGAGGTGTGTAGCCTTTAGATAGCAGATGGTTTATAGATACGTAAATGAACACGCCGCATGCTAAACCCATTGATATGGCAAAAATCCAGTCCGCCACAGGACCTTGAGTTGTGGCATCAATTATAATACCTATTGCCACACCAACTGGACTAGAAATTGCAAATGCGAATGCATAGGCTACACATGATAAGAAGGGGCGATCTGGGATCATTCGAAGAAGAGCTATTCCCATTGCAATGGCTGCAAATATCTTGTGCAAACAAATTGTCCACAAAGCTTTCCACGCATCAGCTTGTGTTTCTGCCACTCCAATTGCAATGCCCTCAAAGACTGAATGGAAACACAAGGCGACAATTAATAAGATGCTATCCCCAAGCGAGCTGGCAGCTGTAAGCGAAAATTTTGAAGAATGCCCATCTGTACCATTTTGGCACTGTGATGCATACAAAACCAATGGTCGGTCACAATGTCAGAAACAGTAATTCACTCATTTAGAATGAAGATATCCTACCTGAGTAACTGATTGTGAAGTAGCAGAATAGTAACTGCTTTTCCCCCGCTCCAGACCCCCTGCGATGAAGAAAAAAAGTGTTCAAAATTTTATAAGCTTGAATCTTTCCTGGCCTATTTGGAGGATAAACATGAGAACATGCTTTGTTTTGTTCCTCTTCATGACTTTTTCCAAGCAGATTCAATAGGATGCAATTCAATTGTCTCGAATTTAAAACAAAGCCAGATATACCCTCTGCGTGCGTGCGTGTCACCAACAAATAAAATCAAAACTTTCAAGACAAATAACTGCCTTGCCTATGTAAGAAATTTTAGCATAACCCTTTTTCCACAAAACCAGCTAAGCCTGGCAACTATAATAAGCTTGGTTCTTTAGCCAATAATTCATCTTCTGGCCTAAATCATTAAAATTTCTCTCTGGTTTACTCTGCAGCTTATCAACAATCTATGGATTTTCTAATTAATGAACAGAGCTACAAATCTCGTTCCAGCCAGAAACATAGTACATAGACAACCCCATATCAATTTCTTCTTTTCCATTTTCATTTCTCCCACCAACCAAACAATCACAACACAATACACAAGGATGAACTAAAAAATCTTCAAAAAAAAGGAAAAAAAAAAAAAAGAGTCACCTTGACGCTCAAGATCAACATTAGAAGCATCCCTCTTCTTGTCAAGCACAAAAGAAATCGCACAATCAGCCAACATAGTAAACAAATACCCAGCACAAGCCAACATAAAGGCAAAGGGATACTCTTTACTAGTCAAGTCCCCAAAAGTCTCATTAGCGTCACTTAGAAAATGCATCAAAGCAGTCCCCAGAAACACTCCCCCAGCAAACTGAGTCCCCAGCACAAGAAACCCCTCGTTCCACTTCAAAAAATAAGGTGACACCCCACCAACGAACGTGCCCACAAAGATTATCATCAAACACCATATCTTAACCAATATTAACGGCTTTGAACGGAGGTTGTGGGGCTTAGTTCCAGTATCGCTATCCTCGTCCCCCTCGTCGTCGTGGCCGCTGTGAGCGGTGGTCAGCAGAATAAGAGAGAGAAAGATGGCTAATGCTAATAGAAAACGAGACATGGTTAATTTGGTTTCCGTTGGATTTCAGGCAAATAATTATATTACATTAATACATGCATGTCTGTGAGCGTTATACATATAAGGTTTGGTTGTTTGTTCTGTTTGTTCGCTTGCAGTACAAAAGATGAGAGGAGCGAGTACTAAGATCAAGATTTAAAGAAGGGAGCTGTTAGTACGAGAAGAGAAAATGCAAATTATTGGCTAAGATTCAGCAAAGTCAAAATTACATGGAAAAACTTGTTACCGAAACAAGATTTTTCATGCTTGATAGTTAACTAGGTTGTCCCAATCGAAACTACGTGTCAAGTGAGATATTTTATCCTCCACATGTTTTTGTTTGTTTGATTCCATGGCAGATTCAACCATTCACACCGTAATCTTCAATGGCAATTGCCTCGCTGATCCTTACAAGCACCAACAGACATATCTTGTAGTTTCTGCAGAGACTGACGGTCGGGAATTAAAAGTAAAATGATCAAATTAACGATCTTTCGTAGTCTCCAGGTCTACTTGGATGCGGATATGATGGCGACAGCAATCGTTAGACAAAATTCCAACGTGGGATCCAGCAGCTGGAACTCAGAATCTCGTCACCGTAGCAGCGAAGCTATGGCAGGCCAAAGCAGCGCACTTTCATAACTTATACTCCCACGTCGCCAAGGACTCGGAAAGGGATGGGCGGCCAACCTTCTGCGGACCAGAAACAGAAAACATCAAACATAGAGGATTACAGCCGAACCCAATCACTTGCACTGCCCTATCATCAATTTTAAGAAACCAAGGTTTGCCAAAATGGGGATGTACAGGAAGTTCTTGGTACTTAAAAAACAACGGTGATCAACCCAAAAAATTCTGACTTACTCGAGGAATAAGATGATGAAAAGGGTAGTACACGACATGTGCCGAAAGAAATTACAGATTTTGATAAGGGTTTTAAAATGAATGTGTGGAAAAAATGAAATTCCATTAATCCATATAGTTCAGTTTTTGCAGAAGATGGCCATTGGCTTGCAAGTACAAAAGGCCTCGACGAATTCCACAACAATGTCTTTCATGACAATTTGTTTCTCCTTCCAAAAAAACACTATTTCAATCCCACAACTATCTGCTCCGTTTTTCACATGCGCGCTCAACGTCTCCAGAAGCTTTTATTATGCTGCCTTTGCTCTTGCATTCGCCTGCATCATTGTTGAAGCAAATTAAAATCTCATACCTATAAACTTATTTTACTGGACTTAAAAGTCGTTTGTCTAAGCACGGTTGAACTGACAACTTTATCCCCAATATTGAGAGAAAGAGAGAGAGACCAAAAAATAAAACATCATTAGACAGTATCCAACCCCCAAAATTTTATATCTATGTCGACAATTGCTAACAAAAGATATACTCATGTGTTTGGTCCAGTATTTTAGGAACTGTTGGGGTAACTTTGACAACTTATTCAGAAGCAAGGGTTTCAAAATGTCATTATTCCCATTTGAAATAAATACATATGAGAAGAATTGATCTTCATACCCTCTAGTCAGATTCAGATCACCCACAAAATCAGGTACACACTTTACCTTTGGTAGTCTTTAGAGCGCTCAAGGAGACTCTTTTGCAATATCCTTTTTTTTCATATGATGCTAGTACCGCTCTGATATCAGCTGGACTATTGCGGGGCAACGTCTGCAAACCAGGAATAACAAATGTACCAGCAGTTCAGACAATAGAAACAACCTGATAAAACATAACTATTGTTGAAATATGCTGAGCTACTTGATGAGTACAAGATACTTACATTCAAGGAATGGAATAAGATCCAGCAGTGCTGTATCATCAGGCTCAAGCTTATACGGCTTTATCGGAACACAGTTTTCCGGCTGAAGACTTGACTCAAATGCATGGCCACTCACATATAAAATTTTAGCGGGGGTCTCTATTCAACTTAGAAAGATCCTGCCAACCAGAACATGTTAACAGCATTGTCCATTACACAGAAGTAGTAGGTCTAAACATGGCATTTAGAACAATTGCACCAAAAGAAATTGGTGTTTGAAAGAACCCACACAAAAGCAGAAGTTGTATATCAGAAGGTGAAATGATATGACGGAAGTAATGGATTGCATACCCTATAATGCTTGCCATCCTGATACTTGGTAGCGCCCCTTGATAGCCTGTATCCGTATACAATGGTTCGTATCCAACCGCTCACAAACAGGATCAACATACTGCACAAGGAAAAGAGTTAATGAGATAGATAAAACAAATCATTTACAGGGAGTAACCATGAAGGTTAAAAATCAAATTACCATATTAAGCTGGTCAGAGGTAAACAACAATTTCGTAGAACTTTGCCATATGCTCCAAGAAAGCATCAACTCCAGGTCGTTTGAATGTACGCCAGCCTCTATCACGCTATAAACACCAAAAAAGAAAAAATGACAACCACAAAGCACTTACAAATCCTCCATGCACAGCAAGCATAAATAAATGAGAGTCTATTTATGCAACATGGCCAGAGAGAGGCCAGGCATACAACTTGAACTTTCAATTGACAAGTGAACCAATCAAGAAGATTTAGAACTAGTTTAGTTCAATTGCATTTTTTTTTTTTTTTGGTTGGGGGAGGGGAGGGGGGTTTGGAGGGGGGAAACTGACATCAGGTTACCGAACTAACCTATAAAGAATTTTGAAAACCTATATATAATTTAACTATCAGTGTGGAAGGCGCAAGCCCGTGCATCTACCATATGTTATGTATAAATTTATATCATGTTGGATTTGTTATCAATCCAAAACGGGTATGAAATAACTCATAAAAAATCATGCCAAATAATATTATGCATTCTAGAATCTAGAGCCTCCAACATGAAAGCTCAAAGAGAGTGAAAAACAAAGCAATTTTTTCAAATGTAATACTTACCTTCCAATCAGAGTAAAGCAATGTTTCGTTCAGATCTAGAACAAGTGTGAAAACATGTTGCTCTGCAGGATGCAAATCTGGAAGAAGCTTATCAGAGGTTGGTTCAGTAAACCCCTATGACAAATCAAGAACTTTCAATCAAAATAATGACCATAAAACCAAAACAGAGGGAAATACAGACAAATAAGATGATAACAGAGAAAACATAACACTCACTCTAACTTGTTCTTCAATAAGCCTCCTTAGATCCAAGTAAATTTCAACTGCTTTGGCAGGAACTGAAATATCAAAGACAAACATCTATAAGAATCTTTTTGAAAATTTCAGTGGGGATGAGAATCCTCACCCACTAAACACCAGCCCTTTGGTAAACATCAATAAGGAAAGATAGATGGTCTCTGATATCTAAAATATAAGAGCATTTGCAAACATTACAATTAATAAGGTATGTAGCAATAGCAGACACCATTAACAAGCCCATGTCAGCCCCAACAAAAACAGAAGGCAAAACTTTCCCCTGAAAATAATCAGTTGCATCCAACAATACCAAAATCACTACAACTACAGACCAAAGCTTAGATAAAAAAGTGTACGTTTATAAGCTTTTGTTGAAAATATAGTCCAGGAAACCTACCTGTCATTGCAGCTGAGTAAAGCAAACCCTGATATTTCTGCACAAATGTATTAACATTAGAGTGTTATTCCCTGACATCTCACTTTCAAAATGTGAACAAGCAAAGCTTCCAATAGCACTTACCTCAGAAGCAGATGCGTCATCCCCAGCAGTATAATTCACTGATTCTCTTAGTGACCTTGTCTTCTCCTCTATCTCATCAGTGCTGTATTCTGCAGATAAACATAAAAAATAAAAATTATTATCTTTCCCCGTATTGAATAAGAAATTAAAAAGAGTAAAACTTAAAGAAGCCCAATAACCATGTCACCCTTAGATGAGTTACATGTAAGACACTAGCCATTTAGCATCGAAAAAATAGCAATAGCACTTTCAGAAACGCTAAATTATCAGTAATAGTCCACAACTCAGAAATAGTAATAAAAATTGAATCTATTCAGTTATCAAGATTAACATTTTTGCTTTAATCGATGCAAATTTGTGATATAAGTCCCCTAAATGAAAATTCAAATACTCAATGTAGTTTCCTGGCGTCAATGAACATACATGAAAGTAAAACAAAAATTGATTTTCGAATCATCAAAATTGCAACCATAAAGAACACCAATAAATAAAACATCCCAAAATGAAGTCCTTTCGAAGAAAACCAAATCAAGGCAAAATCTTGTCACCAAGAACATTAAAAACGCAAAATAATATAACAGCCCGCATATCAAGAAAAACATTGTAAGCCCAGATTCCAAAATTAAAATAAAAAGGAAAACTAAATAACTTCACCATAAGTAAGATAACCAGCGCCAGCAGTAACGCCGGTCAGGGGTGGCAACAATTCCATACGTGAGAAACCTCCACGGCGACTTCCGCACTTCATTTGGCGGGGGCCGCCTCCCCCGCTGCCTCAACCTCCGGCGGCGCCGAGATGTCGCCGACGATCGATTGAGAAGCAATGATCGGCTCCTTCTTCGGAGCACCAGAAACCGTGTCGGAGCTAAAACCTCTTCTGTATTTACTGCAATTACGATTACTTATTTTCGATAAAATTTGAAATATTCGAGGCCGGACAACATTTGAAGACATTTTCTTTTACATTCGGGAAGGAAAAAATATTTGGCTTTTTTTTTTGTGTGTTGTGGTGGGGGGGGGGGGGGGGGGGTTGGGTTTCTTTATTTTGTGGGGTTTTAGAGGTGTTGGGGAGGGCCGTCGTAGGGTTTTGAGTTTGGCTATTAAGTACTAATTACGATCGATCGAGAAAGATGGGAGGTGTTTGGGAGTCGGTTTAACGAGAACTTCTTAAATAAAAAATAAATTTTTAAAAAGGAACGAAATGGGGTGAGAGAGGCTCGAACTCTCGACCTCAGGATCACTCAGAAGCTATGAGACCTACGCGCTAGCCAACTGCGCCACCACCCCGCCTCTGTTGATGTTTCCTTATATTATGTAATATTGGACTTCTAGCCAACGCAATCACATTCAACGCCTTTTAGTTTTTGCATAGGTCCACTATTAGTGCCAGAAAATAAGATCCACGCTGCCCCAAACGGCTCCTAAAGGATAAATGGGCTTGGACTTGGATTTAAAATAATTTGCTTTGCTTGTACCAGCTTTCAGTATGTATTTTTACCCTCGATCTTCCTGCATTTTGAAATAAGGACGTTGAAATGATTTTTCCACTAGCTTTAAAAAAATAAAATTGATCTTTCATATCAGCAATCCTAGCTTTTCCAGATGAAATTGCCCAAATTTTAGCATGCTTGGGTAAAATTAGAACAGTTTTACCTTGGCAAACTAAATCTTTAAAGGAAGAGGACAGAATAGCGTTGTTGAAAAGATAATGATGTAAGTTGATTCGACTACAGAAAATCTTTTTTTAAATACTTATTACACATCAAATTATTATATTATACATTATTTACAACTGTTATTAGAGCAAACATTACACTGATATTTATAATCAGATATATAACTTAATATTTATACTATTACATTAATTTTATGAAGTACATGCCCAAACATACAACCCTCACAGATGAGGGATGTCTCTGTTCCACTCACATTTCGCAAGGAAGAAAAAACTTACAAATTAACTCCATATAATTTTTTATTTAATTGAGGGAGATTGAGTTTATGAAGAGTCGAACCACTTTTTCAGGTGAAATAGTCTTTCTTAATTTTGAGAGTAATGGTTCACCACTGTGCTAAAGCCCAAGTGGCCACAAAAAGTCTATTAAAGTGATACAAGAAGCAATCTTGCAATTGAATCTCGTTAAGAATTGGATTGATTATATAAATCACGTTATTGTTTTCTATTATAAGATTAAAACAGGTTGGCTTATAATTATGTAATTTTTTTTTTAACTTTGAACAATTTCACATGAAAATTAATTATAAATTTTAAATTTAATTTCATAACCATGGTTTTTAATATTCAATTTTTTTTCCCATACTTATTATGTTTATTGCGAGAGTTGAGGCTTTTTGCTTGCTGACATGATGGAGCAGTATTGGTACAGGGCTACTGTCAAACTTGCACCAACCCTAACCCTAATTTTGCTTTTGAGGAGAAATGAGGCTGCTGAAGGTTTGTGGGTTACTGGAAACTAAACGCTTGGTTGATATAAAAAGACAGAGCTGCAATATTTTGCCTCCAGGAGCTGCATCCAAATGCTTACAGTTGGTTGGTGGTGGCAGTCTTTTTGTTGCATGTAACGCTTACTCTTAAGTCTGTGGGGCTGGGTAGCATTTTCAATTTTTCAACTCATTTTGAAAAACTGAAAATTTTCATGTTTGGAATTTTTTTTAAGAAAAAAAGGTTATTATATATTTTGGCTTCAATTTTCTTGTTTAACAATTGTCTAGAAAATTTATGTTTTCTGACTGAAAAATAGTGGATGTAGAAGGTAATGTTGTGATGGATATTATGATTATTGTGGTTGAGATGTCATATAAAATGGAACTGTAATATATTTGATTAGAGAAGATAGATAGATAGTGACTGTTAAGGTATCGAAGATGAAGAAGACGCAAAAGTTGGCGCCAATTTATTTTTCGAAACTATTACTAGATATTGGATATTGATTATTACAAAATTTATTTTCTCAATTTAACAATATAGTTAATAAATTATACAAAATATTCAGATGATATTTCGAACTATTTTAGCTGTGAGACATTATTAAAATACAATTAATTATCAGTACTCATCATATACCATTAAGATTAATTCAATGGTTTAGAACTTGATTAATATGTTGAATCAAATTCATTTTTTTATGTAAGAGAATCTAAGTTGCAAATCTAAATAAAACTTTATTGATTACAACTATTATTGTATGAAGAAATATTATATAACTTTATATATTTGGAAATCTATAATCTAAATCCTCTTCATTTTTGTCAATGAGTTTATCTTACAGACTGGCGTGCCCATTAAAAGAACTAACTATACGGGGCTGAATAAAATCGAAATCCTTGATGATTTAATAAAAAAGGAACAAAACACATCAACAAATTAAATCCAATCGACATATTGTTTATAAAAGTGGTGAAATAATTTGATCATCATCTAGTTTACTTCAATTGTATTCAATTTTTGTTGGGGGGGTGAGGGGGAACCTTGTCGGACATAATTTAAAATAGCGAAGATTTTGTTTGGAATTGTGGAAAAAAATTTATAATTATAAAATAAAAATTAATAAATAATTTGATAAAATTATTAAAAATATAATAAATTTTTTATTATATAAATAAAAAATTATATTAATATATCTTTCAAAATATAATAATTACTATTTATTAAATACTTTAATATTATAATTTTTAAAATATAATTATCTAATTTTAATATCAAAGGCACCTTTTTTTTTAAACTTACCTCACATTTATTTGCAATTTACTAATTTTTCATAAAATCGAGTTGCTTCCATTTTTCTTTAGTTGCAAATTAATTCAAGTGTGGGTCCCACGTCAACTTTACAATTAAATCGTGTGGGTCCCACATTGAAAAGAAGATGAAACGGAATTTTCATGTGGGTCCCATAAGAGAAAGAAAATTAAAAATGAAATTGGCCACACTGCTGATCGATCGAAAGGAACAAGTGAAAAATTTCTGTAACACAAAATCTGGGCTTTCAGGCCTGGATGAGAAAACCTGGACTGGGCCCAGAGTTTCACATAACCATTTCACTCCTTAATCCTTTTATTAAGCATCGGTTTATGGTGAGTAAAGACTTCGTAGTGTAAAGAAAATGACCCGTTAACTAAAATTACAAATAGCGCTCCAAGATTTTGAATATCTCAGTAAATCTCCCAAAAAGTAAATGAATAAATAAATAAATAATAGGGTCAGCCGATGGGCTCAATTTCTCACAACCCTTTTTCTCATCAAATAAAATTCCCATGGACACATGAAATCAACTACATAAATATGTTAAACGACACTGACTGACACACACCATCCATTATCATGACCCTGATTGACTTTATTTATTCCTCGTGAAAATTAACGTCACTCCCTGCGCAATTAAGAAACCCTAATATCACCATTGACTAACTCCATCCTCCAAGTTGACAATTTGCTTCATCATCATTTTCTGTTCTTTTGTCTTCTTTCAATTTTATCAAACTGCCCTTTAAGCGTTTTCAGTTCAGTGCTTGACTTTGCTTCGAAATTAACCCAACGTTTGTCCGACCTCTTTGTCCGATGCCACCAACTTTTCTTTTTTTTTTTGGTTTTTGGTTTCTTTAATTTCTTTTAAAAGATCGTCCTATTTTTAAATGCCAAAAGTCGTCTTTGAAATTTCTTCCCTTCGTGAAAAATGTTCGTGACAAAGATGTTTTTGTTGACGCGCATCCGCCTGTCTGTTGAGAAATTGCGAAAAAAGGTAGATTTTGTATTTATAATACATTTCCATGTTGATGTATAATTTCAACCATTTGAAGGTGACACCTACTCCCCAAGTGTTTTCCTATTTATTAATTAAAATGAAATCTTCTTACTCCTATTTCCATTAGCGTTAATTTTAGTGAATTTACAGTATATATATATATCCATTTAAGCAATGCATGATTTTGAGTGTTTGTAGTCAGTCAACTGTTTCTAGAATCAAAGGCCATATGCAAGTTTAAATATGTAATTGTTCTTGGCATCGATATGTTAGTGGTTAATGATTCATGAATCGGATAATACTGGAGCTTAATTAATTATATTAAAAGAACGAAGACAAATTGAAGGTAGAGAGAATGTTAAATAATTTTCCGTGGGTTTAGTTAATCAACTAAAAAGGGGTCCTTCATGGTCGGCGAACGAATCCATGTGAGGACATCGATCAATAGTCACCCACCAATGTTTAGCATATATATCGTTATCATATCATAACTTTTAATTTATTATTATATGCTTAATCTAGCTAGAGTATGTATGTCTCATTTGAATCTGTTAAATTTGAACACACTTGTTATCACAAATTGAACTTATTATAATGGGATTATTTTGTTGTTATTAGTTATATTCCTTGGGTTAATTAATGGGGCCAAACTCCATATATATATATATATATATAAAGTATCATTTCTAATGCTCTTCTTTAATTTTTTTCAGTTTCAACAAGGACAATATATAATTATGGGAAAAGGATAGTCACAACTCAAGATTTGGAAAAATAATCATACAAATTCATAACTTTTCAACAAGAAAAAATATTTTTTTTTTACTATAATATCCTTTGAATATATTAGCTAAAAAAATTAATTTTAAGACTTTTTAATAAATACAATATAATACATGTAATTTAATTTGTCTAGTAGATTAATAATATAAAAATATTTTTTTAAATATGAAATAATTTAAAAACTGTACAGTATTATATTTATTTTAATAATATATATTTATTTATTAAAATATTTAAATAAATATTTTGGTTAATTAAAATAGATTTTACAAGTAATTTAATATATCTCACATATTGATAATATTAAAATTATTTTATAAGATTTTCAAAATAATTTAAATTTTATAATTTATTTTAAATATTATCTTTCTATTTATTATAAAATCTAGTTTAAAATAATAAGAATATATCTAGTAGATTGTAACTGATTTAAAATATTTTTTAAATGTCAAAATTATTTTTAAAATGTACATGTTATTGCATTAATTTTAGCATTACATTTCTATTTATTATAAAATATTAGAATCATTTTGTTGGATTAATATAGTTAATCCATATATTATGATAGGAAAATGAGACTTAATGTACTTTATTGAAAGATTAAATATATACATAATTATTTTGTCAAACTTTGGAGGTATGGGTAACTTAATATCCTTTCCCTAAACATATTTACGAAACGTCGTACTTCTTTTTGGCAGCAGCTTCAATATTTTGTTTGTAGATTAATTCTAAGTAGAAAATATACAAAGAAATATTGTAAAATCTTTGAAATCATGTAATAAGCAAGTGGGGTCACAAATAATTCCACTTTATCTACTTTTTCATTACAACAGTCAACAGCCAATAAAACAAAAGAGAATGACAGCACTTAATTGTGTGGTTTAAAGTTGCAATAAAAAGGGATTCAGAATAAACGGTCTTTTTAACATTATAAATGCAGGATCGATAGTTGCGGAGCACAATTCTTTCTTTTTTTTTTTCCCTGAATCACGATTTGGTTGAGTCTTAATTATTAGAGATACTGTTAAGTTCGTATTATAACTCAAATTAATTTTTATTTGTATTGAATCGGCCAACTCCAATATGATGTTCTGTTCACATACAATATCACCATTTTTGTCATTCCGATATTAATATAGTGTTCAAATATCATTTTTTTTCTTTTTATCAAATCGAATCTGTAAAATGGAGATCCATCATTCTATTTTCCATGTTTTGCTGCAACTTTTAACAAATCAATAAAAAATAAATATAAAGAAGTATATATACTTATGTAAAGTATAAACAGACAACAATGCCTTCCTCCACCTATATATGATACAGACACAAACTCTTATATAAATTTAATTTGGACAAATGGATGTGGTATTAATTCATTAGTTAAATGAAAATATAAAATAATATAAATAAATCATGTGGGCCAAGAAATATTTAATTCAATTAATTTTATTATGCCACATTAGTTTGTACAAGATAAATTTATACAAGAATCTATGACTATATCATTATTTTTATTAAATTTAGGGTAGAGGAATACTAGTCTGTCTTCGTGGTTTAGGATTTAGGCTCCGTTTGGTACAACTTATTAAATAGAGCTTATTAAATTTAGGGTAGAGGAATACTAGTCTGTCTTCATGGTTTAAGATTTAGGCTCCGTTTGGTACAACTTATTAAATAGAGCTTATAGCAATAGAGTTTTTAGATAAAAAGTCATTGGGTGTTTGATTGTCAATAAAAAAAGTACTTTTGAACCATTAAACTGTGTGGTATTTTTTATATTATATATTTTTAGAAAAGCTCTATAACCTCTACTTCCAAAAGTTTAAATTTTGGATTTTTCCTAGTAGAGGTAAATTAGCTTATTAAAGCTAAAAAAATTCTACTTACAAAATGATCAAACAATATAAAAAATTTTAAAAAATACTTATACAATTAAATAAGCACTTATATCTCTTAAATAAATCATATCAAACATGTACTTAAAGCCTCAAGTCTCTGTTCTCATAGCACTTATTTATTCTAAAATTCTACATCTTAATTAATTTGTCGGTCATCACTTTTAAGTATATTGGGGCTTCTCCCGTACTCAAATGTTATTTACGCTATAGATAGAAGTAAGTAATAAGCATCAGACTTCTCTCATACCTAAAAACATATGGGTACTACAATTATCTCCTTACGAGTCAAGACTCAAGCATCCTCCGGAGCTAATCCCTGAACAGAAAAATTAAGAACATAAATTCGAATTATGTATTTTAAAATTTTCAGTATATTCCATTCTAGATTGTAATAGAACCGAAATAAAGCTGTCAACATTCACAAATTTTCTTATGGAAAATAGTTTGGATGTGATGGCGGCAATAACTTTCCAACGATATTTAGTGTGACAGCCTGCAGATAGCAGACACGAGGCCTCTTTTTCCAACCCAGCCACCTCTCCAGTATTATTATCCGTATGCTCATTTGGGTTAATTATTAATTGGCCAATTAAAAAGTAACATGCCAATAGCCACATCTCATTAGGGGGTCATAATCTCTATTCTCTAAGTTGGCGTTATCGGTAAACGTGCACGCCAATCCTTAGGCTTCACTTTTCTTTTACTTTGACTTTACTTCAAAATGAGAAAAAAGAAAAAAAAAGTTGGATTAATTAGGTAGATTTTGACTACCTTAAAAGACTCAGACTAGTCTGCAATTGCAATGGCGGATTAGATGGGATCAGACTACTAAATCCAATGTTAGAATTCACAGGAAAAATTCTTTGAATTGAATGAAACTTACACGTAGGTCGCATATTCATATGTACAGTTCGAAACAACACATCTATAAATCAATCTCTTCATCCCTTGGCCCGCATATTACCCACTTACTTCAATTTTGATCCTAAGAAATATAAATCAATGCCGAAACCACCAATAATCATCATAAGCTTAAAAAAAGAAAATAACAATAATCATTGGCTGCTTCAGCCATTCACATATCTACTTCAAAGAAAAGACAAGATAATTTGGTTACAAATCGTTTTCGTCATCATCTTCAATCCCGTCAAAGAACGGATCCTTAAGCAGCTCCGCCGCCGACGGCCGCGCCCTAGGCTGAGCAAGACACCTCTCAATGAACTCCTTCACCTCTGGATCCTTAATCTTGTTCAATGCATCAGGCCTCTGCCCAGACGACACCTTCTTGTAAATCTTGGCCACATTGTCGCATTCGCTGTAAGGTATCTCCAATGTCACCATCTCTAGCACGCACATCCCAAACGAGTATATGTCCACAAGCTCGGTGTAATCCTCATCGTACAGCTCCGGCGCCATGAACTCCGGCGTCCCCAGCATCGAATGTGCCGAATGGCTCTTCCCCACTATCGCCGCCACCCCCAGATCACCGATCTTAACCTATACACAGACACACGATTTGTGTATACATGTCAGCTTAATTTTGTGATGGCACAGAAACCAGGCCAGGTCAAAAAGCAAATTAATTATATGTACGTACCTGGCCAGTGTTTCCGTTGACGAAAACGTTGCTACAATTGAGATCCCTATGGATGACACAAGGCTCGTGCGTGTGCAAATAATTCAAGCCCTTCAAGATTTGCTTTGACCATTTCTTGAGCGCCTTCACGGAAACATGCCGGTGCTTTTTCCGGTACTCTCTCAAGTTACCGGAAGTGCAGACTTCGGTGATGAAATTCAATGTGTTGCGATCCTCGTCGCGCCACACGTAGTGCAAGGAGATTATATTCTTGTTGGCTAGGGTTTTTAGCAAACGGACTTCCGAGAAGAGCCTTTCGATCATCGCCGGATCGTCGCAGAAGGTTCTTAGCTTCACTTGATTCCATGCAACTTCTATGCCCTCTTCTTGATCAAATGCTCGGTACACTTTCTTCACGGCGCCGGAGCCAAGTAGTTCATTGTATCGGCCGTATCGGCCGGTGGGGTCGGTCTCTATAAACGGCTCGGAGTCTTTGTCGGATGGATCCGAGTTCACAGCCGGCATCTAAACGTCAAAACATTAAAATAATTAGCCAAATTTAGACATAAAACCTAAAAAGAACATTCCTGATACCTGACAAAAAGATTTAAACAAGAACGAGACAACAAAATCAAAACATAATAAAAACAAAGAAACTGATTCTTAAAGAAAAGAAAACAAACAAATAAAAAGTAATGAGATTAATACGAAGAACTCACCATGAAAAAGCAAATAAAGAATGGAGAAGCGGAATCTTTATTTGCGAAAACGCAGTTCACAGGATCACGAGGTATGGGAAAAGCTGAATGGATTTGGGAGTTCGGTATTTATTAGGGGAAGGAATTACTGGGGTTAACTAACTAGGGTTAAGTCTAAGTGTTTCTTTTCTTCTTAAATGGTAATTTAATTCGGATTAGGAAGTTCAAAACCTTCTCAATTAAGGGTTTGATTTCAATTTAATTCGGATTAGAACTTTTTTATTTTCTGTAACTGAATGTTAAAAGGAAAAAGAAATAGAGCAATAAATTTCTATGTTGATTTTTGAGTTTTAGTAGTTATAGCCTGCTATTTGAATTTGTATTCTTTTTTTTCTTTTTTTGTGCATAATAATAACATGTTACTGCGTGTTTTTAGGTCATTGTAACGTTTAATATTTCTATATAGGTTGGAAAGTCAACTTTGGCAACATTGGGAGTTTAATCTTAGCCGTCAACGTCAGCATCTGGGCCACTTTTGTTGTGGGGTGATGATCGATGGACGGCCCGGATACAACTCGAGGATTCCACTAATTTGGGAGAAGTCTGGGGCTTTATGATACCCTATTCGCTTTGGTCAATCCGACTCAATCAACAACAGCTAATCAGTCTTTATTTATGTTTGACTTGCAAGGAAATACTGAAATTATGAAATCCATTGCTTTCAAGATTTACTTTTAATTCCCTTCTAATATTATATTTAAATCACACCGATATAAATCGTGGTGCTGCCTAGATCAATTCTTTTATGTAGCATTCCGAATATTTGTGCCTAAGCCACTTGAGCTGCTGCCTTCCAATCCTCACAAACGCATCGTTGGGATATTTTCTTATTTAGTTATAATATATAATTGAGTAAAAATATTTTTTTTTATTATTTAATCTCATATAATATAAACTGTAGTTTGAATAATAGTTTCATGCCTGTACATCTACTTCAAAATATTAAAAAGAAATTAAAATAAATTCAGACCTACTAATTATTCAAAATATTAAGAAAAAATTAAATCAAACTCAAACGAACTAACTAAACCATTGAGAAAGCAGAATATTAAATTTCTAAGGAGGTTGGGACCCTTAGCTAATTCTATACTGGCAAGGCTGGCATTTTCTTGTGATATATCATAGGGCTCTGCAAAAGGGAAAAAGATAATGAATGATCGATGAAGAAACATGTGATTATTTCAAGTTGGAAGAAAGAGCTCGCCCCTCTTTGCAAACTATATATGTTGAAGCATGTGAAAACATCTAATTGGGCTATAATTTTATTCTTTTCAAATTTCTTAATTGGTTGATCTTTTAAGTTTGAAGTTTATTGATCAAGTTTATTCTATAAAATAGGAAGGTAGCATTTTTTTTGGGTATTTCCTTAATAATTCTTGAATTATAAATTTTTTAATTACAAATAATAAAAATGCCTATTTTTTAGATTTTTTAAATTAATAATCATCCCACAATTAATTTTCTTTTATAAATTCTATAATTGATAACCTTAATATTAAACAGCTATAGCTGGATAATATTTCCTAAAGGTTAATTCATTCGTTATTGGTATTTTCAATAAAAAAAATTAACATCTTTATCTTTATAGATTTTTCATAAAATCTTAATTAACGTCTTTATCTTTATAGATTTTTTTTATAAAATCTTAATTAACACAAAAAAAATTATTGTGTTTCTCTATGAAGAGAATTATTATATTTATTGATTCACTTTTAAAGTAAAAAGAAAATGGTTTCTTGAAACAATGATTTTTAAAGGAAGAAAAAAGATACCTTCTTAACTAATTTTATTTTTTCAAAAGTTTCTTAGGATCTTTTTTATTTAATTAATGATATAATTAAATATTAATTAAATTAGGCGCTATTTTATATTTATTTAAGTTCAACTTGTTGATTTAAAACAAAAAAATAATAATAATAAGTTGCTAAATGCAAAAAAACCTCATAAAAGGTTTGGCCCAAGGCCCTTAATACTTAGAGCCGATCCCGTTAATTACGGTAGTTGAGATGACATGCCATTGAAGAGTTGAATTTCAACATCTCAAAACAGCATGCGATAGAAATGGCCAACTTGTTGTAAAAGATTAACCAGCTCATGGCTTAGCAACTAAGTAAGCGATCAGGACATTAATCATATCAATTTCTTTCTTAATTTTCTGAGTAAATAATCTTTTCTTTAAGAGAATCAAATAATCAAACTGAAGAGAGTATTTTTCGTGTTATTTGATTAGTCATCTAATAATTAAGTGGTGAGTGTTCGTTAATTTATAATTTGATTGGAAATCGAAAAACTTATTTTCCAAAGATGGAATGAATTTTGAAGTGATTTAAATGTTTTGTGTAAAAATATTATTAATAACCCAAGTAAAAAGGTTCTTACATAAGCAATCCCAACAGTTTTGACTTGAAATATTGAGCCAATTGCTTGTTTTCATATGCTTCCATTTATTTATACTAGTTGTGACTTTTGAGAAACTCTTGCAGACCAAGTTTTATTTGCATAATCAAAATCAAATTGTTTTAAGATATACTGTTAAAGAAGTAAAATTTGACGGGGTCTTTAGTCAAAGACTCAAAGCTGAAAACATGCATCCTTTTGTTTTTCATAATGGTCTCTACGGGGCTCTCATGATGAGAGGAAGGAACCGACCAAAAGCTAGTCAAGAAAACAAAATTACCCACTTGCGATCTGAAAATCGTGATCATATTTGGCCCTTGAACCATTTTCAGATTCAAAAATAACTCTTGACGATCTTGAAATGATTTCTAGGTGCCATACTTTTGCCTGATCTTTTTTCGATACCAACTACACTATGCCCTGTGCAGGAATAATGAGACCCCGTAACGTGAGTCATCGTCAATGTGCAATGATACCTCACTACCCCACCATGTTATTTTAGTTTTATGTATCTGTTGATTAACAATACAAAAATATATCTGTTTTTTTTTTTCTGGAATGGGAAGTCATGCATCAATGTCAAAGCTAGCATTTGATAAAGAGGAAGACTAGCTGGTCACCCACTATTAAGCTAGCATCATGTGCACATACCTCTTTGCCCTTTATTTTTGAAAGATTATATTGTGGAGGATAATTGAGGAATATGAGGCCACCATCGTCATATTCCCGCTAGCGAGAGTCTTTAAAAACTCTTGATTGATGTCCATCGTTTTTTTATCGCCATACAAAGTTGAGATATAAAATTTGTATCATAAATAATAATAATAAGACATTATGAGTTTATATATTTGTGACGTAAAATTATCTTATTATATAATTTATTAATGATGTAAAATTATATTAATAAAGACTGTCTAAAATAATTATGATATTATTTAACACAGAACAGTAATTGATTAACAACACATTATACAAAAATACGAAATTTATTTATATTGCTGTTTCGTCTAAAAACAACATAAAGAGTCCCCGATTAATTAGAAGTAAAAAAAAAATTAAGCGTGGCTCATGGGCCAACTGACTTAGTCTTGATAAATGTAAGAAAAGTGATTGGGCTTTTTAATCTCAAATCTCCTGGGCTTCAACAATGGCAAAACCGCAAAAATCCTTTGCTCATGGAGGAAAAGTAGTGTATCCACAAGGCAAACGGCGTCGTTTGATATTGATTAATATTTTACAACAATTATTAAGAGTCGCCTGCCACACCAACGAATCAAACGGAAACTTAGAAGACAGTCGAAAGAAGGAGAGGAAGAAAAAAAAAAGAAATCAAGTGACAATGGCGACACTGGAGGCAATAGCAGCGGCAATAAAAGAAATAGACAGCAAAAAACTCAACCTCAAGAAAGCGTTCGATGACCTGCAATCCCACTCCTCGCTTCTCTCTTCCTTCCCTCTCAATTGGTCCGATTTGGACGCCCACTACACCCACGTCCAGAACAACCTCACTCACCGCTTCCGCATCCTCGAATCGCTCGCCTCCACTCAGTCCCAATCTCCTCCCGGCCGAGGCGACTTAGTACATGACCCTCCTCCGAGTCAGGACCGAAATGACTCGGCACCGACTCTTCCGGAGTCGCAATTACCGACCCTGTCAAAACCTCAGGCGGACCCGTTGGTTTCTGTCCCTGTCGTCTCAGTTGTGGCTCGGCCGGAGTTGAAAGCGCTGTGTGAGAATATGGACGGTAATGGGTTGAGAAAATACATTAACGACAACCCAAAAGAGCGAGAATTGATTCGGCTTGAGCTCCCAGATGCTATCCGGGTCGCCCCTGATCCGGGTTTGATGGTCTTGGAGGCTGTGGAAGGGTTCTATGGGGTTAATAGTCACTTGAAAGGCAATAAAAACCCGGAGTTGTGCGGGTTTAGGAGGGCTTGCGTGTTGTTATTGGAGGTTTTGATGGGAATTAATGTGGATATTGGGAGCGAAGTGAGGGATAAAGCAAAAAAGGTGGCCTTTGAGTGGAAACAGAAGGTGAAGTTGGATGAGGAGAGTAGTTTTGAGGCACTGGGGTTGTTGCATTTGGTGGCGGCGTACGGGTTGGGATGTGAGTTTGAAAAGAATGATCTTGTTGAGTACTTTGTCATTGTTGCAAAGTACCGGCAGAGTACCTTGTTGTGCAAGGTAATTGGGTTGGGAGATAAGGTTCAAGGTATGATGATTGAGAGCTTTAAAGTTAAATGCAACTCTTCTCTTCATGGCAATTTTATGCTCATGCTTGTTTTCTTGTTTTGTTGAGTGGTATTGCTGAATATGATTTATGAATTTAAAAACTTAGGTTAGGAGACAAGTTTTTTCATGGAGGAGTTTTTGTGATCATATTGTTTACAAACTTGTAGGAAAATCATTGTTTACTCAATTCATCATTTGGTCAAAGAGAAAGAGATGAATATAGGAAGGAAATTTCAGATAATATTCTAGAGATCTCAAGACTATTAGGGAATATCTGTAAATAGTCCTGACTCATTGAATGAATAAAGAAATGCCACAAATGGGAGCATTTATGTTGGATAATTAGGCGGGAAATGTAACTGATTTCCCCTTCTGGAAATCGTCTTTACTGATTTTGTTTTTAGTGATCACGTGCTCGTCGAGCTTGTGCACATAATCTTTTTCTTTACTGTTTTTTAAGTGTTCTGGTTCTCCTCAAGCTTGCGCAAATGATCTTCCAGTCATGCATTTATCTTTCTTCTCCTGCTAGATACTGGAAAAAGGGGTTTAGTATCATCTTATAGATTAAGGACAAAAGCCAGTAGGTGGATGGCTTGTTAGAAAGGCGTCACGTACAAGCCCAATCAGTGAAATTTAGGTTACAGAAACTAAACCCCATTCCCTAAACTCATGAAGTAGCCTAGAATTTTTATAAGATTTTCTATGTGACTAGTAAGCTTTTAATGATGACATTACTGATATAAATTTGTATATCCTGGTCCCTTTCTTTCTTTCATTTTTTTTTTAAGCTGATAAATGTGAAATGATGAGGAGATTTAGAAAAGTTAAGATGTAATTTGAAGTTGGAGACAGGAAATGTGTGGGATAACCTCTTAAAGTTTCATTTCAACCGTATGCACACACATAGTGTATGCTGGTTGCGTATTGTGTGCATAAAGTTGCATTTGTGCTACCCATTTTTGGCCAGAGTCCGACTACCATCTTCATAATTTCTTATTTCAAAGCTCCAGCTAGACGTCACAATTTTTGAGCTGGGTATTTGATGTCTGAATCTTGTGTTCTTTTAATTGGATATATAATGCATATTTTCATTTTTATGATATCCCTGAGTTTCCTTAATGGAAGTGTCTGATGGAAACTGTTATATTTATCCTTGGTATTGTAGATCTCGTCCAAAAACTTATAGATAATGGAAAACACCTTCTGGCAGTCAAATACGTTTTTGAGTTGCAGCTGACTAGTAAATACCCACCAGTTCCCATCCTGGAAACCTACGTGAAGGAATCCAATAAGATCGCTATGAAGATTTGTGAGGATGGAAAAAACTCTCTTAAATCACAGGTAATTTTGCTTACTTTTTGTGTTATTTTCAGGATCCTTTTCACAGCTTAACTTAAAACCATTGGTTGTAAATATATTCATCAATCATTCTATGTAGAATGAGGCCACAGCCAAGGAAATTGGTGCATTGAAAGCAGTGATTAAAGTAATTGAAGAGCAAAAACTTGAATCTGAGTACCCAAAGGGGACACTTGAGAAGCGTATCGAGCAGTTAGAGAAGCAGAAAGCTAATAGGAAACGCCCTGCTCCTGCTCCTGCTGCCAAGCCTCAGCAGCAACAAAGGAACCCACAGCAGGGTGGAAAAAAGCGTTCTCGTCCTGCTGCTTCTGTTGGCCATCCACCATCTAGTCTTTCTTGTGTCAATTCAACTGTTCCCCTAGTCCAACAACCTCATATACAGCCAGCAGGTTTGATGCCTGATAATTCTGCTGCGTATTTGAACACAGCACCTGGGCCATACAGCTTGGTAGGCTCTTCTCCTGCTGTTGCCCCTTACGCGGGCTCATCAGCTGGTCTGTATGGTTTGACAGGAGGCCCTATGGGTTTCCCTGGCAATTCAAATCATGCTACGTCACATTTTTATAATCCAGAACAACACATGCCATCGGGCCATTATGACAGATCAACTGCCTATGGTGGATATGGTGTGCCACCTCAGTACCAGTCGTCTTACTATCCTCAGTAGCTATGGAACTACTGTTGTATTTCTGACTGACTTTGCAGTGATGGTTGTCAGAAAGTCTAATTTGCTTCCGGTCTCCATCATCATAGTGCTTCAATTAGATTTAATGATTAATACTTGTTGATATGCTTACTTGTTGATATGTTTATGTCACTGTGCACGGTGTGCTGTGTGACAGTATTTAGTAAACAACTTCAATATGTCTTGAAGATTTTATAGGTCAATTTATGAACTTTTGGGTTTCAATGAATTTCATTTTGTGACAGTATTTGAGTTTTTATTTATTTATTTTTTTTTTTTTTTGTAGATCTTTGAAAATGAATACATCGATTTGAAAGTACCTTATAGTTCTCTCGGTTTTTACATTTTGTTCTTTTTAATGGGCCACTTAAGATTGCAGTTTTGGGCCACACTTCAAGGGACCTACCTAATATTCCTGCATTTGCTAATTTTAGTTGAGTGACTGGAATGGAAGTATTAGTGAGGTTATTCTCACCTCCTTTCGGGTAAAGAAACTGTCGCCACAACAGTGTCTTTCATCAGCGTTGTTCATTTATCTCGCAGTTGTTACTGGTTCCACCACCATCATCTTCATCCTTCATCTCTACACTTTTTCAGATCAGAGATCTGATCTCTTTATTTGATTAGTTTTACATTTTCCTTGTTTTTGAGTTGAATGATTCCAGAACCTGGGTCAGATTTCTGGCGCAAGTGCGTGGCATTTTTATCTTTATTCAAACTTCTCCTGCATCTCATGCGAGTTTGATCATTTATAATTTTGTTCTGTTTCATTCTATGTACTTCTGAGTACTGTTGCTGATCTATTCTTGTGTTTTATTTAGAGGACTCTCCAAGGCTAAGTCTATGACTACCGTACTAGTTTAGCTTTGGGAATTAGTGATTCCATTCCACACCAGGTATGGATAAAAGGCCACTGTCCCTCATCTCAACTTTCTTTCAACATTACCGAGTTGTGTTGTGATCAACACAATGAATGAAGCAAAGGGAACAACGAGCAGTTACAAGATTTGTCCCCATTAATGGCTGAATGTTATGCTGAAACAAAATGCAATGGAGGGACTGAAGCTGCATAGCAGGCAGCGTGAATTTATGAAGATTTGCAAGATGCAAGTTGACGTTGTATTTCAGGTCTATATCTATTTTATTTAGGCTTCACATGGTCTTCACATTTTTACCTTGAACAAAAAGTATCTGTGTGTCCTCGTTTCAGCTTCGCTTGTGTAGAGTAGGTTATTTTATTTTATTTATATATTTTTTGACCCTTTTCAATCTTTGATGTTTGCCTATGGCACAATGTGCAAATTTATGTCTATTCATTTTGTAAAATGTATCGTTATGTGGATTTTGGGGGACAGAAATTGTATTATTATTTATTTTTAATAACATGTAACGCTTTACTCGAACAATATGATATTTTGTTATTTGAACAAAACAACGCCACACTTTCGATGTAATTCTCAAGGGATTCTGTGGCAAACGGCCTATAATTCATGCATTGAATAATAAATTTTCGTAATATAAGAAATTTTTTATTTAATTATCGGTAAGCTTTTAGTAAATTTATATTTACCAGATTTAGTTATAAATTTTTTATTTCAATTTTTGTTAGACTCCTAAAAGTTGAATTTCCATTGATGCCATGCAACACTCGTTGACCCCAATGGCCCAATACTTCTTCGAAGCAACGTTAATTTTTAATATAAATTTTGAATTCACACTCTAGCTATTTTTTCATAATTTTTTTTAAATGAAATCATCTCATCCATGATTAAAAAAAATTAATTAAAAGCCTTTATTTTTTTTTTCCCCCAGGGATATGGAATCTTTCGAGAAAAGAAAAGAAAAATTAAAAATTTGTAACTTGACTTAAAAACTAGAAAAAATAAAAAATAAAAAGAAAGAAAGAAAGAGAAAAGAAAAAACATATAAAATTAGACAAAACAAAAAAGAACGGGAAGGCATTTGTTGTGACTTGCGGTCTCAGCTCAGATGCAATGTAACAAGTCAACTAAAACATACATCGTTTTATCTCTCTCTCTCTCTCTGACAATCTTCACTCTCACACTCACAAACTCAACAAATTCCAAAAACGGATTTATAAAAAATAGAATTAAAAAACCGAAAAAATTAACCGGATTGAATTACCAAATTACCCCCCTACATCTCTCCCTCAAACACTACACTAGCAACTCCTCTCTTAATCTCCCTTTGTTTTCTCTACTTACTCAAAATTACGTTCACTTGAATGGAGGACACTGAGGTTCGAGTGGGTGACGTGGCGGATCGGACACGGGGCGCCGATGTGGCATCCGCTAGTGGCGCCGGCGGAGGAGGAGCCAGGTACAAGTTGATGTCTCCGGCGAAGTTGCCGATCTCGCGCTCCCCCTGCATCATGATCCCTCCCGGTCTTTCTCCGTCGTCGTTTTTGGAGTCTCCGGTTCTTCTCTCTAACGTGAAGGTTGGTTATGTTTTTCGGGAGATCGTTACCTGTTTCTGAGTTCCGTTTGGCTGCTGAGAAAATGCAGGAGTTTTTTTTTTTTTTTTTCTGTTTGTTTACTGTGAAAGCGTAGGAAAGCGAAAGAAACTGGAAGAAAGTGTAGGAAAATGGAAATTTTTTTAAGCTTAGATGCTGTTTTCTCTGTTGCTACTTTTTCTGCTTTTTTTTTTCCCTTCTAAATTTAAGATCTATTTTATTGTTAAAAATAAAGTTCATTAAAGGGAGCATGGCTTTTTTTTGGGGGGGGGTGGTTAGTGAAAAAGAAACATTTTGGCAAATGTGTTATTCGAATTTTCTATTTAGAATTTTATGTATAACATAACTGTCGCTGAGATTTGATTGTTGCCGAAAAAGAACGGTCTAATGTGTAGATTAGTGGAGAATTTTGTAGGCTTGAATGATGCAAGTTGGACTTAATTGTTAGCTAAAGTGATACTCTTTGTTTCACTAGAAATTTGAAGTTCTTGATATTGTATTTTTTGTTGTGTGTCTCATGTGTAATCCATTAGATATCATATTTGGGTGTGCTAACGTTGACACCTTAATAAGATTCTGATGCTTGTTATTACAATAGTCTTGTATTGGTCATTGACATCCAGGTGGACTGTTCTGTGGAATATGGCTTTTGTTTAAAATTCTTGCATTTTTTTTTTAATTGCTCAGTTGTGTTTTTTCACATTATAATGAATCTTCTCTTTTGTTGGTGGAGCGTGTTGGTCTTTTTTTGTTTATTTTATGTATAACAGCGTGAATGGGTGCATGGAGAATCTTTCCATTTTGTGTTCAGAATATGGAATAAATGCTTGTGTGAAGAGGAGTGGGTTATGCTTTGTAACTATGATGTGATGGCATTAGGAATGATAGGCTAGGCTGGGAAGGATGAGGTTCAAGATTAAGCGGAGATATGTGATTGTGATTGCGTAAGATATAGGGAGTTACGACCTCGGAAGATTGATGTGGCAATCAATATTTTTGTAGTCAAGCATCAACAGTATAAGTCTTATGTTCAGAGAGCACATGATTTTCCAGATCGAAGCATGCTGGGGTAATTGGAATAATAGGGTTAATAAGCCCATGAACTGTTCTTCTCTTAAATAGTCAGGTTTCTTTTAGATTCTCTGTTATCCAGGAGTTGAAGTCCTTTGGTACCATTTACACTATTTGGAGTTTGTTTGTTTATCATAGTTGAATAAATGAGTTTTGTCGTTGTCTATCATATTGATGTCTCTGGATGTCTGCTAGCAGCGGTTTCCTCTTAGTGGATGGATGCAGCATATTTTTATGTGATCATATCTGAATTGCTGGCTAGTGCCATGTCTCAGCCTTTCGGCAGGGATTATCTACTCCCATTTTGTTCCTCTCTATACCAGTCAATATCATGAATTGTTCATTTTGTGCTGCTTGCTCGCTTTTAATGAAAAGGTTTTTCAAAGCTTGATTCATTTTCCTTTCTTATATTGCAGGCAGAACCTTCCCCAACTACTGGTTCCTTTTTTAAGCCTCAGGCCGTGCATGCGTCTGTTGGCCCCAGGACATATTCAATGACTACAGTTTGCTCCAATACCTTGAATGAGGGAGAAGCTAGCTGCTTTGAATTTAGACCCCATTCTAGATCTAATATGGTAATGATCAAGATGAGTATTCTGTTGTTCAAATTGTTTGTAACATTTCAACAGTCTGAGTTTGGGCCTAGATATTGAATTAGTGACTGGTATGTAGGAGTTCATGCCTTCCTGCAAATGCAATCTGCCTTTAAATTTGCTATAGATCTCTGAGATTAGGTACATCAGTTGATCCAATAAGTTACAATACCTTCCTGGAGTTCAAACTTAACTGCTAATATCTTATGACCCATAATATTTTATTAGAAATGCTTCTTGCTTATTATTTTGTCTAGGAGCAGATTAGATAATGATTTGTGAGTTTGATTTTTGTGTATGAACTACCCGGTGTATGCATATATCGCTTGTAACATTAGCCAAAGTATGTAATAGGAAGGAGATAGATGATGCAAATTTCTGAACTGAACTGCCTTTCTCTTCTCTATCCAAAACAAAATTATTGAACATTAACATGCTCATGCCATTCCCATGTGCAATCTACTGGTAGCAAGTTGCTTAAAGTCTTTCATTTATTTCAAGGTCCCTGCAGACCTGAACCCCCAAAGAAGCGAACAATATGTGCAAACCCAAGGTCAGTTTCAGACTCAGTCATTTGCTTCATCACCTACAATTAAAGGTGAGATGACTGTCTCCTCAAATGAGCTGAGTCTATCGGGACCCATTCAGATGGCGACTACAGGGACAATCGTGCCTGCTGAAGTTGATTCTGATGAACCAAAGCAGATGGGGCAACCAAGTGCTGGGATCCAAGCTTCACATTCTGATCATAAAGGAGCTGGGCCTTCAATGCCATCTGATGATGGTTATAATTGGCGAAAATATGGTCAGAAACATGTTAAAGGGAGTGAATTCCCTCGCAGCTATTACAAATGTACTCATCCTAACTGTGAAGTGAAAAAGCTATTTGAACGTTCCCATGATGGACAAATTACAGAGATAATCTACAAGGGTACTCATGATCATCCTAAACCTCAACTCAGCCGTCGCTATTCTGCTGGCACTATGATGTCCATACAAGAAGAAAAACCGGACAAGGTCTCATCCCTAACTTGTCGAGATGGTGAGAGAAAACGTGCCAAAATGATCTCTACTTATTGGTATATATTTGACGGTCCACTGATTTGCCTTTTTCTTCAGGCAGCATGTATGGTCAGATGTCTCATGCCATGGAGACAAATGGTACCCCTGACCTGTCTCCCGTAGCAAATGACGATAGTGTTGAAGGTGCGGATGTTGATGATGATGATCAATATTCGAAGCGGAGGTATTGTAATTTAATTAAATTTCCATATTTATTGCCAATTATATTATCTATCTGCTAACCTGGACTTTTCAAATTCTGTGAAACAGAAAGATGGACGCCCTTGTAGCTGATGTCACTCCAGTGGTCAAGCCTATTCGGGAACCACGTGTTGTTGTTCAAACTCTTAGTGAGGTTGATATACTTGATGATGGATACCGTTGGCGCAAGTATGGACAGAAAGTGGTGAGAGGTAATCCTAATCCAAGGTATGTGTCAAATTTGATGATTTAATTTTTGTTCTTTTATGTCTTCATCATGAATGTTTTGATAAGTAACTTCTATCCTTATAAGAAGAGTCCATGAAATATGTCAGGCTTTCTTTTCACCCTGAATTGATAACTAGTATTTGTGAAAGTGACCAGATCTGGCTTTGATGGTATTTCTTGTGACTCAGGTGTTAGGACCTCCATTAGCTTTCCATCTGTAATGATCTTGCAACATTTTTCTTGATAGGAATCTTAATCTAGAAGTTATAACTAGGGACTTCCATTAAGTTTGCATCTATAATGTAAATTGATATGCAGGTTCTGTAGCATTTTGATAATCATATTGATTGTGCTCTTATTATAACGTGGATGGTTAATCTTCTGGCTCTTGTATGTATTCACTGCATTATGCATGAATTGGGAAGCAGGAGTTATTACAAGTGCACAAATGCTGGATGTCCTGTTAGAAAACACGTGGAGAGAGCATCACATGATCCAAAAGCAGTTATAACCACATATGAGGGCAAGCACAACCATGATGTACCTACCGCAAGGACTAGTAGCCATGATGCAGCTGGACCATCAGCTGGGAATGGACCATGCAGGATTATATCAGAAGAAGGCGAGGCAATTAGCCTGGATCTTGGCGTAGGAATAAGTTCTGCCACTGAAAATAGATCAAATGAGCAGCCACAGGCACTGCATTCTGAACTTGCCCATAGCCATCCCCATGCTAGCAGTTCCAGTTATAAAATCATTCAAGCAAACGCAGTCACAGCTTATTCTGGTGTTGTAAATGGTGGCATGAATCAGTATGGATCTAGAGGGAATCCAACTGAAGGACGTGGCGTTGACTTTCCACCGTTAAATCATTCTTCTTACCCGTATCCTCAAAATATTGGAAGAATACTAACAGGTCCATGAATTTGATTATACAGAGCCGAAATAAAATCTCCATGGTTTATTTTGCTTTCTTCTTTTTGGTTGGTAAGGAAAGAGAGGCTGTAATCCATATCCGAAAATTGTTCTATATATGATAGTTCCCTGACACTAGTAGTGGTGTTGTTATGTGTTGCCACCACACACCAATTGCCTTATTCTAACTGCCGTTTGTATTAATTTCTTATAGTTGAATGCTTTGTACAAATGTGAAACTGGTGCGAGTCATATTTTCTTAAAAGAAAACAATATTGTGTAAACCAAGTTCTTGAAATGGCATTTGTAAGAAATTGTATTGCATTTGGTCATCTTGCTTGACATCTGCATCTACTGTGGCTGTTGCTTTAGGCTCGCATAATATGCATGAAAGATAGCAGGTCACTGGACAATTGATGTATCAATCTCCGAACATATGATACATTCGCAATGGAAGGCAATGGAAGTATCAATCTATCCCTTCGGTTGATTGGTGATTATGACAAATTGCAATGATCACATATCTTATCGGATCCTTTTGTTTCTTCTCGTATATGTGAAGCAACTTGTTGATCAAATGCTTGGACACCTTTGTTCATAATATTCACTTGATAGTATCTTTTTACTTCTTTTAGCCAATTGCAAATTATTAAGTGTAATCTTTGTAAAGAGAAACAAAAACAGAAAAATCCAATAAAAGTCACGTTCTTGAAGATTGGATCTTGTGTTTCTTGCCTCTCCCTCGTCGTGTAATAAAATAAAGCAAAAACCTGTAGTTTCTTGATGCTCCATTAGGGGGTGGGCTAACGTATATTAAATGCACTGCAGGTAGAATACAAAAAAGCACTTCAATTCACCATTTTGTCTTTGCTTCAGCATGGACTGTACAAGCATGCAGCCACGTTGTGGCTCAGTCTCCACCCACAGGCAAGCTAAGCTCTTCGAGCAGTAGCTCACCTGCCCTTCATTAAAGAATGTGCTATTTTTGTTCATTTCTAATGAAAGATTAAAAGACCTAATGCCGGATTCAAATCATAATACTATCAAGTATTCCCTTCACAGATTAAATTACACAAGGAAAAAAGAAAAAAAGAATTGACATTGACATTGACCATTGATACTTAATATTCTAGCGGTGCACCTCTTTTATTCTTAATTCTTAAATTTATCTCTTTTCAACAGTTTCAAAGAAATATGCAGGCAATGTGGGTATATTTGACGGAGAATACCAACTGTAGAAGTAAGCTAACTGCTGTGGCAGGCCGGCCACGCAAATATAGCAAGGAAAGAAGCTTCAATTCCGGAAAAGAGAACTTGGAAGTTGAGCTTCATCAAGCGGGGAATCCGGTAAAGAAAGTGCTTCTCAGGCCAAACCATCCAAAAGGAAGTGAAGTTGAGCTTCAGCAAAAAGGGAATCCTGTATGCCAAGTGCTTTTCAGGCCAAACTTTCCAATAACAAGGCTTTACAGTAAGTGTCTGCATGCTCTTAATTTGCTTCCCTGCTGCTTTAACATGTCAAATTTTTAGTTGGGCGGGATTGTACTAATCCCAAACCTTCAAGATTTACTCATATGCACTAGTTTCATTGAAGACAGACATTTCTTAGACATTGAAGAAGATTTAATGATTATCTTAGTATTGCTCCCTCGGTCCACAGATGCGCATATGTATAGCAGCTGCAGAGCAGCTGCATTATTTTTTCAGAATATAAGAAATTAATTCAGGTTAGAGAATCCTATTTACTGGTATGCTCTATAGCCGTGCAGCAGTTATTGCAATTATAAATTAGCTGAATCATCATGTGTCTAAGCATAACAAATTAGTAACTAATTGACTTTAATTTCATACTAGAAGACCATTATAGATAATAGGCAAACCGATAGTTTTATTTTCTTTGAAAATAGAGACGGGTATGAATTGAATGCTAGTAATTTAAAGTTTGCACAATGGTCCCTCCGTCAACTTGTTTGGTTGTATGATGATCACTATTCCGATTTCTAGGCCGTTAGCTCAGTTTATTTTCTTAAATAATTATCTAGTGTTAACCATCACAATTTGCTGTCCTTATCCAGGGATCAGGATGGGGGATCCGTCGAGAAAAATCATTGAGACTATCTTTCAAAGGGCATTAAAAGATCCTTCAAAGCCTTCCCGTAAGATCAAAAGGGTGTTCAAGGTGAAAAACTCGGTAGAAACGCTTGAAAGCTTTGAAAAATACAGAGAGAAGGTGAAGAAGAAAGCCTATGATGAGTCTGAGGAACGCGGGAGACATCCAAGAAGCACGGTGGATGGGAACGAGTTGCTGCGATTCTATGGCACAGTGATGACATGCGGCAAAAGGCCAGCACAAGTGTCCGAGCTGTGCAGAGATCCCTTCTGTCGAGTCTGCAGAACAATTCAATCAAATTTTGACACGCAACACCTGAAGAAGAATGGGATCCGATTGTGTGCCAATAGCGAGGAACTGTGTGACACCATGGCTGCCTGGAGTAACAAGGTGAAAAGGGCTGTGATAGTTTGCAGGACAATTGCGGGTAGAGTTGGTAATGTGGTTGATGGTGGAGCATACGAAGAGTGTGATTCATTTACGAGTGGACTGCATTCCAACATAGGAGATTTGATTGTTAAAACTCCATCTGCTGTGCTTCCCTGCTTTGTCATAGTTTTTACTTGACTCTGTGTGTGTGTAGATATGTATAAATCTCAACCACCAGCAGTGATCAATTAAATTATTCTTTAAAAAGAAAAAAAGCTACAATCAGCGTGATGTGTTCAAGATTCTACCTCAGGTTGCAAGAAGAAGACCAGTAAATATGCATGGCTTATATTTGTTTATAGCTTGATTGTTCCAGCCATGACAAAGAACTCACTCGATCACCTTCTTACACCGTATACTTGTCATTGTAGTTTCTCAGATACTTGCATTAAAAGAAGGACATAGCATAGCAGATAAGGTTTCTTGATGACGAAGTCACAACACTGGCTTCACCAGGTCGAACTCCATGGCTTTTAAGTTAAACTTCAGAGTAGCAGCTTGAAACTCGAAAAGGTAGCTTTCTTTGCAATCCTCGACTGTTCTTTGACCCACAATTTCAAGCATCGGCTGATACGTCAGCATTTATTCCGCAAAAGCCCTGTTTAATATATTGCAAACTGATATATTCTGCAGGGATGGTATCGGGAAGTATCAAGCATTGCGAAGTTGACAGAAAAAGAAAGTGCCAGTCAAAGTAACGTGCGTGATTAATATTAATTAATAAACACCAAGAAAATCAAGACAAACAATTTCGTTCCAAAATACACAAAAGCCACCGCCTACGATCCAACGGACCCAAACCCAAATCAATTTTAGGCAGTTCGGTTAGGTTTAATCCATTTTAATTTGGTGGGTTGGGCCCAACCCATCTCAAAAGCTAATTTAGGAATAACATTTCATAGAATAATATATCAAAAGTATCATAGATAAAAGTATGCAGTTCCAAAAGTATCATTGCAACAAATTTGTTCAAATTAAGAATTTTATAAAATTTGAAAAAAGCAACGGCCGATAATAGTTCCGTTCGCCGTCGTCTTCGAAGACGAAGAGATAGTCTTATTATTGGTAAATTGGATTCCAATTTTTTTGATCTCTTCAAATGTGGTACTAATACTATTATCGAAAAACGAGACGTTGTGGTAGTACTGTAAAATCACCACCGCAAGAGATGACGCCGTGACTTGATCATCTAATGGAGCTTTCGTGACGGTGACTGCCAGTTGCCACCCTATCCAAACGAAACGAAACGTAATCGGCCCACATGGAATCATGTGGCAATTCGCGTAAATGAGTCGTCGTTTAAAGGCGACTCTTTACAATGCAGCCAAACCATCACTTGTTTTGGTGGTTTTTGCTCCACCTATATGCCATCGAATAAAATTCCAATGTGGACATCAATAAAATCCGATTATTTGGCACCTCGTGACACTTGTCTAGTGCTGGTGCTATCGTGCAATAATTGTTGATGCAGAATTCTGGTCGTGCTCTTCTGAGACCAGGTTTTATGCTCGTTCAACTTTATCTCGACCAGAACTTCTCCTCGCCCAGTTGCTTTTATTGGTTTCCAGCGTTCACAGAACAAGTCAGAGTGCGCCGGGTGTTTTCCCGGCGTAAACCCTCCGACACTCAAGTCAAATAAGAAGGTTTTTTTGGGAAAAGATCGGTCGTAAATCTCTTGGCCTTAGGTTTTTTATCGGTTACGAATTATTTGCCTTTTTAGCCCCTTAGAGTCATAAAAAGTCCAACCCTTTTACCTTCGTGAGCTGCCTTTTTATAGGCCTCCTGAGGATCCTTCCTCTTTCTCCGTGACAGGCGATTGTGTGTGTTTTCATCACTGCTGTGGCAAGTGGTTGCGTGTACCTCGACTGCTGCGGTAGTAGGTGATTATGTATATCTCCATGACTGCGATAGTGGGTGGTTGCGTGTATCCTCCTGACTGCGGTAGTAGGTGATTGTGTGTATCTCCTGACTGCTCCAGCCACATGCTATGGGCTCCATTTCCCTCTGTTCGTCTTTGTCCAAGCAAGCCCTACTTCCCGCTGCCTGCTCGTCTGGTCCTGCTCGTTCTTTCGGGTCTCGGTGGAATACCCCCAAACACAGGTCCCCCAGTTTCTGGTGTTGGCTAACGAAGTGAACCGACAGTAGAAACTCAACAATCTCGGCTTACGTTGGGTGAGAAAGCGGCCAAGAGTCGTGTCGCATTTAATTGCGGGTGAAGCGACGTGGCGGAAATCAAGCCTTCCGTTTGAATTTCAAACCAAGAGTCGCAAGCCCTCAGGATTTGGGCCCATTTAAAGACTGGCAGCCCAGACGTTTTCCCTCATTTGGAAATTTCAAAACACTTTGTTACCCAGCGCGTTCACTGTTTTCTCTATTTTCCGGCGGACGATTTTCGGCAAATACACCTCCACCCTTGATTCCCTCCAGTCAAAACACTCATTCCGACTAGGACTTCCTCCTCGACGGCCGGTTCTTCAGGTACCGCTTCTATTTCCTCATTCTTCAATAGTTGTAGACACCTCTCTTTCTTTTTTTATTGTCTGGGTATTAGTTGGTGGTGGTGCTAGGGTGGTGGGTTGAGAAATGTCGAAGGGTAAGGAGAAAGTCATCGAGATAGACGACAACGACGAGTTAGACTTCTTACCTAGTCTGCTCGCCGACGCCGCCTTTGACCCTAGGATCCCTTTAGAGCCTAGTAACCTTGATGTCGCAACTAGGGCTAGAAGGATGTCCCCAGAAACGACCTCCTCGAGCCAAAACAGCGAAGAAGTGGGAATATCGGGCTCGTCAAGCACCTTAAGTGACGAGCGGAAGGGTGATTCGGGGGGGGGGGGGGGGGAGCCTTTACCAGAGTCGTCTTAACCAGAAACTAGGAGCATGGTCGGGGGTAGGGCACAGTCGTATCATTACTCGATTGATCTGATCACTTGCACGACCACAGTAGACGAGCTTGAGGCTCTTCGGGATCAATACGGGATCCCCGATGCAATACCTTTTAGGGTCCCCGGGAAAAAGGAAGCCCCTAGTCGGCCTTCTAAGGGTTATGTTACGTTGTTTTTGGAGAGCTTTAAACATGGGTTGAGGTGCCCCTTGCATCCATACTTTGCCCGGATATTTAGCGAGTTGCATCTATCCCCTGGTCAGTTGAACCCCAACGGGTGGAGGGTGCTTTCTTGTCTGTTCGTCTTGTGGTATAGGTGTTGTAAACGCGAGCCCACCATTGACGATCTGCGTCACTTATATCAGTTAAAGAGCAGCCCCAAAGATCCCAGTTGGTACTATTTTCAATCTATCTCTAAAAGCAGGAAACCCGTGACCGGGCTTCCGATGGGGAGTGGTAAGTCTTGGAAGAGCAAGTTCTTTTTTGCTGGGGGTCCTTGGGGTCAAGTTGCACGGGTTGACGGGAAGGACTACCGCGTCCCATCTCGATTGATGGTCCCAGGTTGCTTGCTCGCTTCAGACGTCTTTATTTCCTAATAGTTCTCACTTTTGTCGTTTTGATCTCAACCAATTGTCTGCTTGTTTTGCAGTTTCTTGGGGTGTTCACTTCCCTCTTGAGCCTGGGCCTCTGAAGCTAGTGGAGTCTGTGTTGGCCAAGTCCTGCTCCTACCGCGAGCTGTTAAGCCTCGAGAATCTGATCGCATCTGGTTTGACAGTCACCGAGCCTCCGATGGAAGATGCCGTAATTGCCGCTTTAACCAGGAAGCGTACCCGCTCTCAGACTTCCAAGAAGGGTGAAGACAAGGAGGTTCCCGCCGCGAAGCGAGCCCTCGCAGCAGAGCAGACCTCTCCACTGAAAACCCTGCCACCTCCTCCTGCGGTTGCTGTGGAGAGTAGCCGAGCAGCCATCGGGCCAAGTTCCTCCTCGGCTTCGAAGAAGCCCACTCCCCGCATTCCAAATCACCTGGTCTCATTCATGAACGACCGTTCCGTGCATGTGAGCAAGAAGGATGTGGAGGAGTTTTCCAGATTGGCCCTGCCTGACCTGATGGGTGCCATGCAGTTCAGTGCTCTCCATCTCAGCTGCATGCTCGCCTACTACCAGGCCAAGTCTAACCGGCAGGAGAAAAAGATGAAGGAGGAGAATAATGCGGCGGTCACCAGAGCCGACAAGGTCGAGAAGAGAGCTGGAGACTTGAACCTCAAAAACCTAAAGTTGCAGGAGAAGGAGGCTCTTGCTAAAGCTAAAGCCGCTACTCTTGACGATGAGCTGACCAGGGTGCAGGAAGAACTGCGAAGGCAGAAGGCCACGTACGAGGCTCAGTTTGAATCTCTTCGCGAATCTCACCGGATCCAGCTCGAGGACCTAGAGAACGAAGCGGAACTTCGATACAACCAGGGGCTTCGACATTTTTACCGCAGCATCATGGCCGTCCTTAAGAAGTAGCATCCAGCTCTCAACATGGATGGTTTTGCCGAAGCTGTTTCACAACATATGGATGAAGAGGAAGCAAAGGAGGACGCCGAGGAGGCGGAACCGATTGCGGTCGAGGAGGGTCCCTCTCCCTATGTTGACCCCGCAGCGGCTGGTGAGACCAGCATTCCTCATCGTGCTGATCCTGCTGCACCTGGTGAGGCGAGTACTCCTCCAGGCGCTACTGGTGATGCCCCTGTTGCTCCTGACGTAGCTCAACCTGCTGACGGGACTGCTCAGCCTATCGACCCGCCTTCTTAAATTTTGATCTCTGTTGTAGTAGCCATTCCTTTCTTATGTAATAACTTTGTAGCTTGTCCCTATCCTAATAAGATATATTATTACTTATTTCTCTGCATTAGGATTGTGGTTGTGGAAATGTCTTGTCTTAAGAAATTTTTGTTGAACCTCGGATAGTGTACTCTGTCTTTTCGCTTATTTGATGCGAACCTAGTTATGTTTGACTTCCTATCTCACCCCCAACAAGGGCTTTGAGATTCTTGAGCCTTTTTATGACTTAGCTAAATTTTTGAATGCTTACGCTTCTGCTTGCCTCTGTGTGGTCGGGCTGGTCTTGGTATGTTCGGCCCTTGCCTTGCCATAACACAGGCTTCGAGATGTGGGCCCTTACACGCCTTAACGAATTTTTTCCAAATATCGGATTCTGCTCGCCGTCGCTTGGTCGAGCAAATCCTGGCATGCTTGGCTTCGGCCTCGCCATGAAACAGGCTTTCAGACGTGAGCCTTTACACGTTTTAGCGAGTTTTTGCTAAGTTTCGGATTTTGCTCACCTTCGCTTGGCCGAGCAGATCCTGGCATGCTTGGCTTCGGCCTCGCCATAAAACAGGCTTTAAGACGTGAGCCTTTACACGCCTTAACGAATTTTTGCTGAGTTTCGGATTCTGCTCGCCTTCGCTTGGTCGAGCAGATCCTGGCATGCTTGGCTTCGGCCTCGCCATAAAACAGGCTTTGAGACGTGAGCCTTTACACGCCTTATTAAATTCTTGCGGCATAGGATTTTGCTCGCCTTCGCTTGGTCGAGCAGATCCTGGCATGCTTGGCTTCGGCCTCGCCATAAAACAGGCTTTGAGACGTGAGCCTTTACACGCCTTATTAAATTCTTGCGGCATAGGATTTTGCTCGCCTTCGCTTGGTCGAGCAGATCCTGGCATGCTTGGCTTCGGCCTCGCCATAAAACAGGCTTTGAGACGTGAGCCTTTACACGCCTTAACGAATTTTTGCTGAGTTTCAGATTCTGCTCGCCTTCGCTTGGCCGAGCAGATCCTGGCATGCTTGGCTTCGGCCTCGCCATAAAACAGGCTTTGAGACGTGAGCCTTTACACGCCTTATTAAATTCTTGAGGCATAGGATTTTGCTCGTCTTCGCTTGGTCGAGCAGATCCTGGCATGCTTGGCTTCGGCCTCGCCATAAAACAGGCTTTGAGACGTGAGCCTTTACACGCCTTATTAAATTCTTGAGGCATAGGATTTTGCTCGTCTTCGCTTGGTCGAGCAGATCCTGGCATGCTTGGCTTCGGCCTCGCCATAAAACAAGCTTTGAGACGTGAGCCTTTACACGCCTTAACGATTTTTTGCTGAGTTTCGGATTCTGTTCGCCTTCGCCTGGCCGAGCAGATCCTGGCATGCTTGGCTTCGGCCTCGCCATAAAACAGGCTTTGAGACGTGAGCCTTTACACGCCTTATTAAATTTTGTGAGCAGCACGACAGGCCAAATTTCCTCTTTCATTACATTCAGCTTACCGGGTATTGCTTGATGTAAAATAAATAAAGCATAAAACATGAAGCAACAATCACGAATGGAAATATGTGTTTGGGCTTACAAATCTTATTGAAAGTACTTCCTAAGGTGTACCGTGTTCCATGGTCGCTTCACCTCGTGGCCGTCCGCTCGAACCAGCTTGTAGGCTCCAGGTCCAACCAGCTGCTTGACTCTGTACGGCCCCTCCCAGTTTGGACCAAGTACCCCTTGAGTCGGATCTTTGGTATTTTGGTTCACTTTCCTCAATACCCAATCTCTAATTTTGAATTGCCGCAAATTAACCTTCTGGTTGTAATACCGAGCAACCCTTTGCTGGTAAATGACTAACCGCTTCGATGCTTGTTCCCTCTTCTCGTCTAGCAGATCCAGATTTAAGCACATTTAGTCGTCGTTTTCTTGCTCGTTGAAATATTCTGTTCGATGCGTGGCCGTTCCTATCTCGGCTGGCACCACTGCCTCGTGCCCGAAGGCTAAGGCAAACGGAGTTTCCCCGGTTGCTGTCTTATGGGTTGTTCTGTATGCCCATAATACACCTGACAGCTCATCAACCCAAGCTCTCTTTTTTGCTCCCAGTCTGGTTTTGATGAGCTTCTTGATCGTCTTATTGGCTGCTTTTACTTGCCCATTGGACTGTGGATGAGCCGGTGAACAATACTTCAACTCTATGCCGAGGTCCTGGCAAAAATTCCTGAAGCTATGGTTGTCAAATTGTCTACCATTGTCCGTTATCAAGGCATGAGGGATTCCATATCGACAGATTAGATTCCTCCACACAAAATCGGTTGTCTTTTTCTCCGTAATGCTGTTGAGGGCCTCTACTTCTATCCACTTTGTGAAGTAATCAATCGCAACTATTGCATGTGTCGCTGTTCCTCGCCCCTTCGGCATTGGGCCAATTAGATCTATTCCCCACTGGGCAAATGGCCAAGGGGATGCCATTGAAGTAAGCTTCTCTGATGGCTGGTTGGAGAAGCTTGCAAATTTTTGGCAACTTGTGTAGCTCTTGGTCTTCTCTTGCGCATCCCTATGCATCGTTGGCCAAAAATACCCCTGCCTTAAAACTTTGTAGGCCAGGGATCTCCCACTAGAATGGTTCCCGCAAATCCCTTCGTGTACTTCTCTCATTACATAATCCGCATCATCCTCATTCAAGCACCGAAGGAAAGGGAGAGTATATCCTCGTCGGTATAACACCCCATCAATCAATGTGTACCTCGAGGCCTGGACCCTGATCTTCCGAGCTTGCAGCTTGTCTGGTGGTAAAATCCCATCTCTGAGATATGCGATCAGGGGGTCCATCCACGAGTTATCCTGCTCTAGTCTCAACACCTCCAGTTTCGGCTCAATGCTCGGACTGGACTTCACCTCCAGGGGGATCGACTTGGGCATCTTTGGGTCTGTTACTGCTGCCATCCGAGCCAGGATGTCTGCTCCGCTGTTTTGCTCTCTGGGAATCTGTACCACCTCTACTAAAGATGGCCAATGGGCCAGGTAGCACGGGGCACGGCACGACACGACACGAGCACGTTTCGGTGAGGCACGAGGCACGGCACGGCACGCACGTGGGCCGTGCCGGGCTTAGAATTTTAGGCACGTGGGCCTTAAAGCACGGCACGATTAGAGATGGGCCAAAGCACGGCACGCGAAAAAGCACGTAATAAGCACGGTTCATTAGTGGGCTAGCACGTGGCCTGTGAGCCATTAATAGTACGTGGGCAAAAATATATTTAAGTAAATTTTTTTAACAAAAGGTAAATATAAAATGTTATTAAATTAAAGTACAATATCTTGAAATTAAATGTTTTAATATATTTTTTAGCATAGACTTTTAAAAATTAATTTAAATAATTAAATCTTAGTTTAAATAAATATTCTAATATTTTATGTTTATAATTTATTAAATGAATAAGTAAATATCATGATTTTAATAAATAAAATTATAAATATCATAATTTTATTTATGATACTTATTAAATGAATAATGTTATTTATGATATTTAATTTTATTTATGATATTTATTTAATTATTTATTTATGTTTATAATTTGTTAAATGAATAAGTAAATAACTAAATATCATGATTTTAATAAATAAGATTATAAATATCATACATTTATAAATTATAAATAAAAAATATTTTTTTTACAAAATTAATAATAAAATATTTTTCATATTAATATTAAATCATAACTTAGTTAATATTTAATAGAGATACGTTTCATTTGTGAATGAAATATTTTTCATTTTATACACATGACAAATTATGATAAATTAAAAATTATATTTTTATTAAATGAAGTTAAAGTACAATTATAATATTAGTAATTCAAATAAAATTAGGCGTAATTTGCATCACTACAGTTAACAGTACATCCCAACTAGGTTGGCACCTACTGAACCATCTATCATTTGCAAATTTACAACATTCTCACTAATAAAAATTGTTTGAAAAAGTTACAAGAAAAAAAAATTCTCTAGTCTTTGGAAGTGGCTTCAATGTTCAATACTTTGCATAATCTGGATCCACTTCATCTTGATCAACATTCAAACTCTCAATTTGTTTAATTAAAGCATTTTGCCAATCCTGTTGCACTCGGCGTTCAGCATCTTCCCAATCTTTCAAACACAACAAAGAGTCTAATGTCTCTGATGACAATCTTGACCGATGTTCATCTAGAATTCTGCCACCTGTACTAAAAGCTAATTGTGATGCTACAGTTGAAGCTGGAGGGGTTAGTAGATCACGGGCCATAATGGATAATATAGGGAAAAAAGATGTCTTACCCATCCAAAAATCTAAAATATCAAAATTTTGCAATTGTGAAGGAGTTGCTAAATCTTCAAGATTGGCAGAACAATATCTTTGCAATTCATTACGATTAGTATCAATACTAGAGGCAACACCCTTACCTTTGAGTAACAAAAGGTGAGCTGGATTTTTATAAGAAGTCGATGCTTGTTGAACATTAGAACATGTATTGCTTGATCCGAATTTATTTCGATAAAAATTAAAAAGTTCATGCATAGAGGACATAATTGTATCAAAATTTGTATCAAGTCCGGTTTGTAAATTTTCACTAATACCCTCAACTAAAAGTTTTGCACCAACTTCCTTGATTGTAGGATCCAACACTGTTGCAAAAACAAATAAGTGGGGAATATCTTTGCAATATTTTTGGAATTTTTCCTCTATGGTATCACAAATATTTTTAAACATAATATCCTCTCTAAAAGCCTTAAAAGTATAACTTATATTATACAAGTGCATTAACACTCTACATGAAGTAGGCTCATAAACAGTAGAACATGCAAGAGTAGCATCATAAAATACCTTTAAAAAATCCATAAATTTAAATGCAACATTCCAATCATAATCAGTGATATGATAATCTTCATCATTCATTCTCTCATTGTAAAAACTGGAAATTGCTTCAGAATCATTTTGACAAGAAAGCAACATTAAATACGTAGAATTCCAATGAACTTTCATGTCAAGGTTGAATTTTCTCCTTTTCAATCCAAAAATTTTCAATGTCTCCAAAAATTGTTGACGTCTTGAAGGTGCTCTAATATATAAAATGAATGCTCTAATTTTTTCTAAATAATGATTTATATGAGTCATACCAGCTTGAACAATTAAATTAATAATATGACACACACATCTCACATGAAAAAATTTTGAACCACGTGCAGGCATGAGAGTAGAAATATTCCGTAAAAACATATCAATTGCCGCTGTATTGGCAGATGCATTATCAAATGATATGCTAAACAATTTATCAGTAATTTCATATTCTCTTAAAACAGACATTAGAGCTGCATAAATTACTGAACCAGTGTGAGGATATTCTAATTCACGAAATGCAAGCAATTTTTTTTCCAACCTCCATTTACCATTAATCTCATGTATAGAGTGCGAAGTCACACAAAAATAACCAACCATATTAATACCAGTCCAACAATCAGAAGAAATTGAAATAACACCATTAAAATTGATAAAAGTATTAATCAAAAGTTTTTTCATATCATGGAAAATTTTAGTTAAATCACGTTTTAATGTATTTCTAGGTACTTTCTTAAGTTGAGGTTGAACATACCTTTGCAAAAAATTTATTAGACGTTCATCTTCTGAAAATGTTAAAGGTTGTTCTGCTGCAGCAATATACCGAGCCAATCCTTCTCGCATGTTCTGTTGTGAATATCTGAATGATGTTATACCGGAAGATCCAGAACCATATTGTGAGAGTTGGGTTTGTGTTGGGTCTTGTGGCGCGTGTTTTGTCTGACAAGTTTCCATATGTCGTCTAAGATGTCCAGTTCCACCATTGCTTTTGGCACTTAAAGTAGATTGACAATATTTGCACACTGCTTGATCCACCATTTCACCTTTTTTGTTTTGGCGCTTTTCCGAAGTAAAACATGACCAAACAATCGATGTTCTTTGTCGTTTGGAGGTAGTAGTAGGACCAGCAGTTGAAGAAGTAGAACCACTTTGACTTGCTTGAGAAATAGGAGGCGATCGTTCAGGTGGGACAATAAATATATTACTTGGATCAAATTCTGGTGCAGCAATTTCTTCATTTGCAACTTCCTCTCCCCCTTGAACAAAATTAAAATTCTCATCTAACTCGAAATGAGAGTAAGACATTTTATATAATTAGTGTTTTGGTAAATAAAGGCGCTGGAATTGTAGCAAAGAAGATTGGGAAGCAGAGACTAAAGATGATTGAGAGATAACGAGGAGATAAAGAATTAGAAATTGAGAAGTGAGAATGTGAGATGAATTGAAAATAATTTAATCGTTTAAATAGAATAAAAAAGTAAACATATTAACGGTTAGAAACGGGCAAATAAAGCAATATTCATTCATTTTAACGGTCAAAAACGGGCAAATAAAGAAAGAAAATATTTTAACGGTCAAAAACGGGCAAACGGGCAAACACACTGCAAATCTACAAGTCTACAACTGTAAAGCTTCCTGCAAGTCTGCAACTCTGCAAATTAAACACTCCACATCCAACGGCTGATGCTGCAGTCTGTAGCTTACAAATTCTGTAAGCTAGTCATTACTCAAGTCTAATTGTTGAGTCATGACTCATGAATGCCCGAAAGTGAAATTGACTAGACTATCAACTTTTTTGTTTTTTTTGGAAAGGCATATACACTTTATTGTACATTCAAATAATTCAATTAATGCATAATTTTTTAATTCAATTTATTCAGTTTTTTTTGTCCGTTGGGTGGGTGAGTAATGAAAATATGAAATTGATTTAAAATTTTTTTGTCATTAAAAATCAGAAAACATTAATTGATAGTCAGAGCCTGACTGTTTATACTGTAAAATTGAGTAGTCATATCAATTTTACTGTTAATTCAAAAAAATAATTTGTCCGTTGGATGAGTAATTCAATTAATTCAGAATTTTTTTAATTCAATTAATTTTAAAAAAATTTATCCTTTGGTGAGTAATAAAATTAATTTATAATTTTTTATTATTTAATAATTACAAAAAAATTATTTTCTAAGTGCACCGTTGTTATTTATTTTTTAAAATAATTTTTGTAATTAATTTTTTTTCAAAACAACATATTAAATTAAAAAAAATTATGATTCATTGTTCTAAAATATCACGTAACTATCACAATATTAATAAATCCTATCACAAATGTGTTGATGAGATAGTATTATAATAGTAAAGTAGTAGAACGGGAGGAGCTTGCATTCATTATGGAGAGTACTTTATTTCTTTGAATTTAAATTCTCACTCCACATCCAACGGCTGATGCTACAGTCTGTAGCTTACAAATTCTGTAAGCTAGTCAAGTACTAAGTCTAATTGTTGAGTCATGACTCATGAATGCCCGCAAGTGAAATTGACTAGACTATCAACTTTTTTGTTTTTTTTTTGGAAAGGCATATACACTTTATTGTACATTCAAATAATTCAATTAATGCATAATTTTTTAATTCAATTAATTCAGTTTTTTTTTTGTCCGTTGGGTGGGTGAGTATTAATTTATTCAATTTATTAAAAAAATTTTATCCGTTGGTGATTTTTTTCCCACATGCCAAGTTGCCAACCAAGCACTTGCCTCACGGCTATATTTATATTTCACTAAATATTTTTTTACTTACTCTTTTTACTCCCACCAATAAAGTAAATAACATTAAATTTTGTCTTTTTATTACTATCTAATATTATATATACATGCCATTATGCTATTATGCTTCACAATTCTTATTCTTCTTCTTTTTCCTCAAACTTTCCAATATTCTAAAAGCCAAAATCATTATGAATCCGCAGCAATATAATATGAATGCAGAAGAACCTCAACACCCTCAAGAATACGATGTTGATGTAGTTGGACCTCAACAAAACGCTAGGCTAAATCAGCCCAGAAGTCGTTTTTTAAATGAGCTTTTTCAAAATTTTACTACAATAAAGGAGGAAATAATAGATAATACTTGACATCGTCCTTACAAGCGGATGATCTTGAGGTGCAACTATTGCCATCGAGAAGTTATTTATTCAAACAACCATGGCACCATGGGTTTACGTCGGCACGCGTCAAATTGTTTAGCTCGCCACCAGCCAAGATAGAATTAACCTTGCTCGTTTCCCGTATCCATGGTTGTGATTAATAATTTTTTTTTTGTGTTTGTTATTCGTCAATTGATTGTAGTTCGTGTTTTATAGTTGTAACTTGTAAGTTGTGACCTACGATTTATTATTTTAATATTTCGTAGTTATGACTTATTGTAATGATTATTCGAGGATTGTATTTTTAATTTTAATTAATTATTATGATCTATGGAATTAAATTTAATTAAATTTATGTGTTATGAATTATGATTGATTATTGTGAAATAAAATATATAATTGTGAAATTGTGATAAACTAATAATAAAATGATGATAATGATGATGGGCTTAAAAAAACACGTTAGGCACGTGGGCTTGAATAAAGCACGCTAGGCACGTGGGCTTTTTTAAGCACGCCAAAAAAAAAATTAGTGGGCTTTTTTTGGGCACGGCACGAGCACGGCATGAGCGGGCTCGTGCCGTGGGCCGTGCTGGGCTCAATTAAAGAAAAAAAAGGGCACGGCATGGCACGGCCCACTAAATTGGTGGGCCATGCCGTGCCGGCCCACGAGCCCTTGTGGGCCGATGGTTGGTGGGCCGTGCCGGCACGGCACGGCCCATTGGCCATAGTTAACCTCTACTGCCTCAAATCCTCCCATCATCTGCTTCATTATTCGGAGGTACTGCTCCATCTTCTCCTCCCTCGGTTGGAATTTTTCACTGACGTGATTCGTGACCAATCGCGAGTCAGTTCTAATCCTCACTCTTTTCGCTTTCATGGCCTTAGCTAGCTCCAAACCTGCTATCAGAGCTTCATACTCAGCTTGATTGTTTGTCGCTGCGAAGTCTAGCTTCACAACATAAGAGACCTCTTCCCCTTCAGGTCCTTCCAGAACAACTCCGGCCCCTGATCCCTGCTCCCCCGACGAACCGTCAACAAACACCTGCTAGATTCGGGTTTCACCATTGTCCGATGCTTCATCAAACTGCTCCGACCAGGCCTCCGGCTTTACAAACTCTGCTATGACATCAGCCATTGCCTGTGCCTTAATTGCTGCTCGTGGCTTATAGTCAATGTCGAACTCACTCAGCTCCATGGCCCACTTCACGAGCCTATCAGAGGAATTCGGTTTATGTAGAGTTTGACGTAATGGTTGGTTTGTGATTACTGAGATAGGGAAAGCTTGGAAGTACGGTCTCAGCTTGCGAGCAGCGACCACAAGGGCGAGGACCCACTTTTCCAACTGCTGGTATCTGGTCTCGGCGTCAAGCAGGGCCCTGCTAGTATAATATATCGGGTACTGAACCCCATCTTCCTCCCTCACAAGGACGGAGCTCGTGGCATGGTTAGACACCGCCAAATACAATGACAACTTATCCCCCTCTCTTTGTGTCGATAGCAGAGGTGATCGCTGCAAATACAGCTTTAAGTTTTGAAAGGCCTCCTCGCATTCTGGGGTCCACTCTGTTCTCTTTCCTTTATTTATTACTTGGAAGAATGGCTGACATTTATCCGTGGCTTTGGAGATGAACCGGTTTAAGGCTGCAATCTTTCCCGTTAGGCTCTGCACTTCCTTAAGGTTGCGAGGAGACTTCATCTGAATGACCGCTTGGATTTTCTCGGGATTCGCCTCGATTCCCCTGTGGCTGACCATGAACCCGAGGAATTTCACAGACTCTACCCCAAAGGCACACTTCTCCGGGTTGAGCTTCATCTTGTACTTCCTCAGGAGTAAGAATGTCTCCTCGAGGTGCTTGACGTGTTCTTCTGGGAATTTCGACTTGGTGATCATGTCGTCTACATATACCTCCATTGTTTTCCCGATTAGCGGCTTAAAAATCTTGTTCACTAGCCTCTGGTACGTGGCACCCGCATTTTTCAATCCGAACGGCATCACTTTGTAGCAGAACAGCCCCTGGTTGGTGATGAATGCCGTGCTCTCCTCGTCCTGCCCAAACATCGGAATTTGATTATATCCGGAGAACGCATCCATGAAACTGAGCAGACCATGTCCGGCTGTTGAGTCTACAAGCTGGTCGATCTTTGGCAAAGGGAAGCTATCTTTCGGGCAAGCCTTATTCAGGTCCGTAAAATCCACACACATCCTCCATTTACCATTCGCCTTTTTTACCAACACTACGTTGGATATCCATTCGGAGTAATTGACTTCCCGGATGAAACCTGCCTTTAAGAGCTTTTCAACTTCGCCATTTATAGCGTCATATCTCTCCTGGTTGAAGTATCTCCTCTTCTGCCTTACTGCCTTCGCCCCTTTCTTTATTGCCAGTTTGTGGCACGCAATCTTTGGGTCAATCCCTAGCATGTCTTCATGCGTCCATGCAAAGACATCTGCATATGCCTGTAAAAACTGCACCAACTCCCTCCTTTGTTCCTCCTGTAGCCTTGACCCGATCTTGATCGTTCTATCCGAGTTCTCTGTTCCCAACTTTACCGTCGTCAACTCCTCGACCGGCTCTTGTCTGCCTTTCCTGCTTTCCACTCGGTTACCGAGGGACGTTATTTGCATGGTTTCCTTTGCTGCCGAGGAGTAACAACTCCGCGCAGTTCTCTGGTCTCCTCGCACTACTCCTACGAGCCCGTTTACTCGATACTTCAGGGTCAGGTAATGGTTGGACAGTACCGCCTTGGTCATCCTCAGAAATGGTCGGCTCAGGATCATCTGGTAAGGGCCTTCCTCGTCCACCACCACGAAGTCCAGCATCATTGTCAGCACTGTAGGAGCGTTCCCAATTGTGACCGGTAGTTCAACCGTGCCCAGAGGGACCAGCTTCCCTCCTCCAAACCCCTTTAGGGATGTGTTGGTATAGTCCAACTTCAGGTCTGTTAACCCCATTTCCTCCAGATCGATTTAAACAACACATCTACCGAACTCCCTATATCTACCAATATCTTATCGAACCCCTTGCTCGCGACGGTGGCTTTGATGACCAGGGCATCCTCGTGAGGGTATAAAACCCCTTCTTCGTCCTTATCGGTCCACATGATCGGAACCTGCCTGACTTTCTCCCGTTTCGCCGCTGGGGTATTGAAGAACATCTCTTTGCTAGTCATGGCGTATCTCGCATAGTTCTTCCTTGCTCTGTTAGAATCTCCGGCCAATGTTGGCCCCCCAGCTATCACCATTACGTGAGGCTGCTCTCGCCTCAAGCTTCTGCTACCCGGCTCTTCCTCATACGTCGAGGCCTCGCTGGGGAAATCCCCATCTATAAATTCATCCAGGTAGCGATTTCTCACCAAATCCTCGACCTGGGTCCTGAGATCCCTGCATCCCACGGTGGTATGCCCGTGAGTCTCATGAAACTTACAATAACGTCCCCTATCTCTTCTGCTGGCTAACTTAGTTATGGGAATAGGGGGATGCAGCAACCCTCGATCCCTTATGGCCTCGTACACTTCGTCCCGGGGGACCTTCAGAGTGGTGTAGCGACCATAGTCCTAATTCCGGTCTATCTTATGCACGGCCATTTCCTCATATGCACCACTCCGAGTCGGCGGTGGTGGCAGCGCTTCTGCTCTGCTCTCTCTTGTATTGTGGGGCTGGCGATGACGATTGTCATATACTGCATCATGTCGTCTCCAAGGTTCCCTCACTGATGACCGAGGAGGTGGTGCTCCACTGCGCTGGTGCTGTGGTGGTCTCTGATGAGGTTGGTAAGCGGCAGCTCAGCCTGCTGCGTTACGACCAGGTATCGGGTGATCCTTCCTTCTCATCGGCCCACTTCCTGGTGACGCCCTCTTCTCTTTCCCCAATCCTTCCAGCTGGTCTATTCTGATCCGTGCAGCCTTCTCCTCTTCGATCTCCATATCTCGTTTGGCCTGCTCTACGCGGCCCCGTAAGTCTTAATTAGCGGGCTCCTCAAGTTATACCACAACCTTCCTATCCTCACCCTCTCTCTTAATCCTCTTAACGCCTGAGGATGGTTGAAGGCACCCAAATCCAGGACAGCTCGGTGATACCTTTTGATGAAGTCTCGCAGGGCCTCGTGCTCCCCTTACCTCACGCCCTTTAACTCCATCATATCGTCTTCCGGTGCCATTGCCCCTCGGAATTGCTCCGCAAACTCCTGGCACATCTGCTCAAAAGTTCTGATACTCCCGCGAGGAAGCCTCCTATTCCACTCGCGTGCACGTCCCTCCAAAGACAACGGGAACACCCTGCACCTCTGGGCTGGCGACAGCCCCTGTATCCCCGTCATGTCGTTGAAACACTTGACGTGCACCAACGGATCAGTTCGCCCTGAGTATCTAAGGTTGGGGAGACGAAAGTCTTTCGGGATGATTGCCCTCATGATCTCCACCACGAGAGGCGATTCTCCGTCCAACATGATTCTCCAACCAGGAGCTCTGCTCTTCCCCTGCATGTCATCAACCACCTGCACTAGCCTGCACACTTCTTCTTCTAGTTGCATTTCCCGACCAGGAACTCGGGCTGCAACCTCTTCCCGCCGCTGATCAACATCGTGCATTGGTTTTCCGAGTTCGGTCTCCTCTGAATTCGCCATTCCGGCGTCCTCATTGAAATTTGGTCTTCCTAGGGATTGGCCTTTCCTTCTATGAACATCTTCCCGCATAGAGCAGCAACCTCCCTCGCCACCAAGTCTCCTAGTAGCGTCGTCCCTTCTCGTAGCATCGTAGCCTGGTGCTGGTCTACCAGCTCTCACCCTCTCTTCCCGATTCTCCCTCCGTTCATTACGTAACTCATCGAGAATGGATGCTAGGGCCTCCATCTGCCTTTCAATTCTCTCCATCCGGCCAGACATGGGATCACTCAGCGGTGCGTCTCCCCCTGGCGCATTACTTCCCCCAATCTCCATGGTGTTCTCCTCTTACTTTATCCCTGTCCCTGTTGCCGAGTAAGGCTTTTTGATCGATCCCCACAGACGGCGCCAAAATGTTGATGCAGAATTCTGGTCGTGCTCTTCTGAGACCAGGTTTTCTGTTCGTTCAACTTTATCTCGACCAGAACTTCTCCTCGCCCAGTTGCTTTTATTAGTTTCCTGCGTTCACAGAACAAGTCAAAGTGCGCCGGGTGTTTTCCCGGCGTAAACCCTCCGACTCTCAAGTCAGATAAGAAGGTTTTTTTGGGAAAAGATCGGCCGTAAATCTCTTGGCCTTAGGTTTTTTATCGGTTATGAATTATTTGCCTTTTTAGCCCCTTAGAGTCATAAAAAGTCCAACCCTTTTACCTTCGCGAGCTGCCTTTTTATAGGCCTCCTGAAGATCTTTCCTCCTTCTCCGTGACAGGCGGTTGCGTGTGTTTTCATCACTGCTGTGGCAGGTGGTTGCGTGTACCTCGACTGCTGCGGTAGTAGGTTATTGTGTGTATCTACATGACTGCGATAGTGGGTGGTTGCGTGTATCCTCCTGACTGCGGTAGTAGGTGATTTTGTGTATCTCCTGACTGCTCCAGCCACATGCTACGGGCTCCATTTCGCTCTGCTCGTCTCTGTCCAAGCAAGCCCTACTTTCCGCTGCCTGCTCGTCTGGTCCTGCTCGTTCTTTCGGGTCTCGGTGGAATATCCCCAAACAATAATGACACTCGTATTATAAATGAATTGAAATTAAAACATTTATTTATTATTAGTTTATTTTTAGAAGGATAAATTGATCTATATTTTTAATGAATGTTAATTCAAATTCAAAGTCTTCATTATAATTAAAACTAAAGATTTTATTTTCGCTTGTAAAAATGCAATTTTTTTAATTATTATGATTATTCTTTTAATAAAAGTATAGATTTTATCAACCAAAACTATAGATTTTTGTGATTATTATTTTTTTTTTCAAATAGACCTTAAATCAACTCAAACTGAAACTAAATTAAAATTATTTAAGTTGGATTGCATTATAACAATTTTGAGTTGGTTTGAGTTGAAACCATAACTAATTTGAACTGGTTTGGATTGAATTCTCTCCCTCCAAAAAATAAAATAAAAATAAGACTTTAATTAAACCCAACTAAACTAACTATGCCCACCCACTTGAGATGGTCAGTTTGCTGTCACAAAAACAAACTTTTTGTGACGAAACAAAAATTAATTGCAACAAGCAAAAAGGAAAATTAATCATAAACAAGTTAACTCGACGAAGTTTAAATCTCTTATAAAAATATTATTGATGTGCCAAAGAATAGAAAAATTCTCATGGTTACTGCACTACGAACTTTACTTCAACGTCACGAACCTGAGTGCCCAACAATAACAAGTATAAAATATATTCTCCATCATGCTACATGAGACGATATGACTCCACAATATGGGGATCATTCACTTGAATTTTTTTATTAACTAAAATTCAATTGTACTTAAAAATAAATACTAGTAACAACGTTTAAAAAATTAATGTGCAAAGATTGTATAATTTACCTTACCATCAATTAAATTTTTATTAGAATAAATTTTTGTTTAATCATGTTATTTTCACTTGAGTGTTCGTTTAGTCTTTATATTTTAAAACGTACATCAAAACACCTCTATGATTAAATATATTATATTGTTACCCTTATTTTTTCTTTTCGTTTGCAATAATACTCTTTCAATTTATTTATTTATAAGAAAGTTAAAATTAACAAATTAACCAATAATTATTTATTAGCAAATTAACAGATAAAAATAAATATGAAAGAACTAATACTTTTTGCACCTATGTGACAATCTTAATAATATTATAAAAAATAATTTAACAATTTAATCCTAATTATAAATTAATAATATAAATTTTGCGTAAAATTTTTTTATTCCTTTTAATATTAATTTGATAAATTGTTATTTTTCCCTTTATTGATATTCCCAATATATTTTTGCAAGGCCAACATTAGAAAAGGAAAAAAAAAAAAGAAAGAAAAAGAAAGAGTAGGAGTGTAATATAATTCAACAAGGACGTATTGATGTATGTTTTTAAATATATGAACTAAATAAATATTTAACTCAAAATATAGGGATTACATTAGTATTTACCCTTTCTATTATATTTCTCCCTGTTTTTATCACACGTCTCGAGTATTACCTAACATATCTATTGTGAACAAGTCAATAATATACTTCAAAATCAAACCCAAATTTTGAGAAGTTCAAAAAAAAAAAAAAAGGCTTCATATCTTTAACAAAAATTTGATAACGGTAAGTAAACAACCCCTGTATTCCAACTGTATCCTAGATATTGAAGGTTAATTTATTCAGATTATATTTTCATTTTTTCTTACAAAGAGTTAAAGGATATAGAGAAATAACAACAATTTTTATTCTAGATTCTAAAATATTTGAATTTTAGAGGGCCAAATGAAGCACCTTGGATAGCAGATAGCGATAACTAGCATAGGATGGTTTCATTGGGACCTTAAATTCTTTGGAAGTGGAAAATTTGCTGAATTTTATTATTTTTTTCTTTCTTAGTTTTGTTAGAAAATATATCTCATTTTAAATAAAGATTTGTATCTTAATTGTTAAGAGATTTCTTAAGATATTTTTTTAATTTGAGAGGACTCCTATTTTAAGAAATAAGCAATTTGTTTTTAAAATTTCACTTGTTTAAGGAGGAATATAATTTCTACAAGAAAAAGAATTCTACTTTTATAAGAAATTATCAGTGTAAATAAGGATGTTGAGTTTACTTATTATTCACTTAAATTTCTCTACAATTAAACAATTTTTAGTGAGAGAAAAATGGTAGGTCTATTGAGACATTGAGTGTTATTGAGATTTTAAGTAAAAGAAAAATAATAGAGTGATTATAATTATTCTTCACATGGTAAATTTTTCTTTCATCGTTTTTGAAAGTCATGGTTTTTCTTGGTATATGAGTTTTTCACGTAAAATTTGTTTGTGTCATTGTTCTTATTCTTTATCTTTTTTTAGTATTTTTTTAATATTTTACTTACAAGATCTTAGGTAGGATTAAAATTTCCTAACAATAATACATGAATTTCTTGTAAAAGTTGCACTCTTTAATTCTATTATATTTTTAGATCAATACTAAATATATCAATATTTAAGTTTCAATTTGAGTCCTAATTATGTAACATTTATTCATTGGATAGTGATTAAGTATTTTACAAAATAAGAAATTTATCATCCGATAAAATAGTGAAATTTAAAGTTTGGATCACTAACATTATTGATATTTTTATGATTTGTCCATTGGTGACATTATAGAATTAATAGAGTTTCGGTTGTTACTAACAATTTTGATCAAAATTGTTAGCATGCTTCAAAATCATATCAAGATGCACTCCACGGCTTGAGTGAGTCTTATAAATCATTTATTTCACGGAAATTAGAATGTGTTAAAATCAAAATAGAGTGAAATCAAAATGAGTAATAGGAATTATGATAAACTATTTACTTGAGCTGTAATAATTGAAATTGAAATTGAAATTGAAGTGGAAATGAATTTTATTCTAATTAATATATTTACTTCGTCTTGGAATCATAAATGATTGAGATAGATTGTTTCAAGTTATAAAAGTACCCTTAGTTAAAATTATGTATCTGTTCACAAACAAAATAATAAGTAAATATTTTAAAATAAAATATACACATCTTTGTTATAATATTCAGCTTAATATTATGAATTTTGGAATAAAAAATTTATATCAATATTATTTTAATTATGTTAATTTTTATTTATTAAAAAAACTAAACACATGAACACTAAACTAATGAGTAGGAGTGACTTTAAAGTTGCCTAAAGCTCTATACATGGCCAAGCCTATGTTACAATCAACGTACCATACAATCAAAGTTGTAAAATATCTATAAGCACCCCCAACTTGATGGAAACTTCAATTTCATTAATAGAATTAAAAGAATTACTTTTAAACCTCAAAGAGGAAATAAAAGAGATAAAATTGGAAATAGGAAAAATAAAAATAGAATTAGCTATAATGCAAAAGAGTCGAAAGAAACATAAAAAATTAGAAAGATTTGAAATAGTAAAAACAAGATTTTTAGGAACAAGTTCAGGTAAACCTACAAGTAAACCACAACCAGGAAGTTATGATGACTGGTTCATGAAAACACAATACCCTAAATATTAAAAGAAGCAGAAGAATTAACATCAGAAATAAAGAAAAAAGAAAAAGAAAAAGAAAAAATAGAAATAAAAGAGTCAGTATTAAGTGAATCAAATTCAGAATAATGGAAGATTTAGAAAATTTAACTGAAAAATTTAGTGATATAAATTTAAGTGACTTAGAAACATTTGAGAAAGAATACCATATAAAAATGAATACATCTGGAGGACCAGAGATGAAACCTAATGTACCAGAACCTAGCCATAGGTATATGGATAGAAGAAAGAAGAAAAATAAACTTTTTTATGAATAGATACCTCAAACCAAAAATACACCTTGGAAAAAAGAATATCAACCTAATCAAGAATCATTAACTCCTATAAATAATGGTGGAACATTATTAGATTTAGATTGTAAAATAAACCCTCGAAAAACATTAGCCGAATGGGGAATACAAATGAAATTATTCTTTACATATAGTGAGACAAATGATGACTAGAATGTTACAACAAAAGAAGAAAAAATAAATATATTTACTGAAATCCTTATATCTAGTTTTATAGGCAATGTATTTAATTGGTGGAGAGGACTAAGTGATGATACTCAGAGAATTATAACATATTCTGTAAAAATAGCTTTCAGAAGAAATAAAGCATTAGGTATAGAATGGATGATAGAATATATAGCAAATGAATTTTTAGGAGAAGATTGGTCAGAAAATTCACAAGTAGAAGCAAACAAAGAAAAATTAAATGCTAGACTAAAATTAATGAATTTAACAATTCGTAATATGTGTTATATTAAAGAATACACATGTGAATTCACTAGATATTATTATGAACAATATGTAAGTTTAGAATATCAAGAAGTATATAAAACCTTGTATTATTCTAAATTACCATATCCATGGAATCATTATTTCATTAACGAATATGAACAAAGTTCAAAAAGAGAAAATCTCCCAGACACTTTAGGGGCTAGAATAAGATTCTTAAATATAAGATTAAGAGAAATATGTATGCAAAGAAACCTAATAAAAAAGAGTAGAAATATGTTGTGAGAAAACAGAAATGCCAACACAATGGGGTTGTTATGTACCACATAAAAGAAAGAGGAAATGGCATAAAAAAGAACGAAGATATAAAAAAATTTAATTATTTTAAGAAAAAATATAAGAAAGCAGGAAGAAAATATTATAAAAGAAAGTATAGGAAACAAATGAAACAATTAGATAAATTAAAATGTAAATGTTCGAATTGTGGAGAAATAGGACATATAAGCACAAATTGCACAAAAAAGAAAGTTAGAATATTACAAAAGGAATTTGAAGCCATAGAAACTAATTTAGAACAAATAAGTAATGTATCAGACTATGAAGGAGAATAAATATATATAATGGATCAAAATAATAGTGGAAATGAGTCAGAATAATAATTTAGTAGAAAAAAAGAAGAAATAGAAGAAATGGAAAGAGGAAAAATAAATGTGGATATAGTTTAGTATCTATATTTAATAAAGAAAAATATAATAAACTTTTAAAATTAAACGTTACAAGACGTGAATATAGTGTATTACAAAAATTAAGAGATTTGTTTAAAAGAAAGAAGATAATTTTACATGAATATTATGAACAATAAAAGGCGGTAACTATAACACAAGTTGAAGGTAATATAAGATTTAGCCTAATAAATAAAAGAACAATAGATTTAGCATTAAGAAAAATAAAAAACGAATCTACAAGAGAAAGATACAATATGTATATCTTGCTGAAATACAAATCTTGGTAAAATCTCTATTCAAAGAAGGAATAGATAGCCCGATAGTAATGTCAATACATGATCAAAGATTCCATGATCCTAATATAGGACACTTAGGAACAATAGAAGAAAATTTATGCTATACTAAATTATTATTTACATGTCACTCGAGATATTGTGTACACATAAAAGATAAAAATATAGATGAAACATTAAGTCTGCATTTTAAACTATTAAAAAAGAATTTAATGAAAGAAGGAAATAGATTAATGGCTACACATTATTCTGCATTATATAGTTTTTGTAATTCAAATTATGGAGAAATTTATGAAAACAAACCATATATAGAAATAAATAAAGAATCTGAAGATATAGCAACATTTATAGAACCAATCACACAAGATTATAGAATCCCAACGACTTATGAGTTAAATATAAATGATAATAAACGGTTTTTAAACAATAACAATGAAAATTCTATAATTCCTATAAGTTTTGCAAGAAAAACTTTATTAAGAGGGAGTTCATCTAGAAGATTAAGTACAAATAGACAACTAATAAATATAGATAAACAATTAACTGGACCTATAGCTACTAGTAATGTAGTGAAAATATTAGGACAATATTTTAATGGCATAGAGTATACACCTAAAATACCTATATTAATTGATACAGGAACGAGTCATAATTATATGAATCATACAAAAAATCAGGGACTTTTAGTCAAAGAAAAAGAGATTCCATATGAATATACAGATTTTAATGGAAACAAACATACATGTAGACAAGAGGTAAAAGTATCATTAATAATAAAAGAAACAAGAATAATTGTATATTGTTATATTGATTCCTTTATGACAACAGATTCAGAAAAGCATATAGTATTAGGAAATAATTTCCTTAATAGTCTAGAATATTATAAAATTGAGAGAAATCAAATAACCTTACAAATAGAAGGACAACAGATAATTTGTGAGACATGTTAAAACAGGCTTATATAAAATATCCTATGTCAGTTTATATCCAAATAAATATTCCAGAAAAAGATATAGATACTTGTGCCTTAACAGATACAAGAAGTGAAATTACAATTATGAAGACTTTTATTTCTAATCAGTGGAAACCTAATGGAAGCTTAAAAATAATAGGAATCAATAAAGGAATCACATGAGATAAACAACAAGTAAATTTATCCTCACAAAATTATGAAATACTTATAGGAAGTAAACTCATCCGTATTAATCAAATATACCAATATAACCAGATGGATTGTGATATCCTCTTAGGTAATGACTTTATACAACAGTTTCAATATTACCAACAAACTTTATATCTTATTACCCTTAAAACCACTTATAATTATATTCTCCGGTTACCTCGTGAATTTAGACCCTACAGAGTTCAGCCAACCCAGTATGGTGATACTATTACATATGAAAAACATTATTTAATATCACAAGGACAGAGTTACAATATAGAAATAAAAACTATAAAATCACAACTCGAACAAGTATATAGAGAAAATCCCTTAGCACTATAGAGACCAGATCACCCTAGAGCTAAAATAGAATTAATAGAAAATAAGATTATAAGATTAAGACCTACGCTATATACAGAAGAAGATAGAGATGAATTTAAAATCCAACTAAAAGAATTATTGGACCTTAAATTAATAAGACATAGTAATAGTCAGCATAATAGTCCAGCCTTTATGGTTAGAAAAAGAGCAGAACAAGTTAGAGGAAAAGCTAGAATGGTAATAAATTATAAAGAATTGAATAAATACACAAAATTTGATGGATATTTCCTTCCAAATAAAGAAGTATTAATAAACATTGTCAAAAATGAATCCTATTATTCAAAATTTGATTGTAAATCAGGATTTTGGCAGATAAAAATAGAGGAAAATAGTATACCTTACACAACTTTTAGTACCCCTCAAGGACATTATGAGTGGTTAGTAATGCCTTTTGGATTAAAAAATACTCTACAAATATTTCAGAGCAGAATGGATAAAATATCTAAAAATTATGGATATATTATAGTATATGCAGATGACATATTAATAGCCTTAAGCACATTAGAAAATCATAGAAAACATTTAAAAGAATTTGTTAATATATGTGTAAAAGAGGGAATAGTTTTATAAAAAAGAAAAGCAGTAATAGAGCATAAAAGAGTAGAATTTTTAGGAATGATACTTGATAAAAATGGAATTAAACTTCAAAGTCATATAGGAAAAAAGATTGTTGAATTTCTAGATAAGTTAGAAAATAAACAACAAATAAAAAAGTTCTTAGGATGTTTAGATTATACAGAAGGTTTCATAAAAGATCTAGCAAAAAAGAGAAATATCTTTCAAAAGCTGCTTAGAAAAAATAATATTAGAGGATGAAGTATAGAACATACAGAGACAGTAAAAAGTCTAAAAGAAGAATGTAAAAATCTCCCTACATTAAGATTACCAGAAGAAAATGATAGATTAGTCATACAGATTGATGCTTCAGATTTACATTGGGGAGCTATACTTAAAACAGACATAAATGAAATATGTAGATATACAAGTGGGACATTTAACCAAGCTCAAGTAAATTACCCTGTACATGAGAAAGAATTACTTGCGATATATAAAGGAATTAAAAAATTTTCCTTATTTTTATTACAAAAACAGTTTACAGTAGAAACAAATAATACACAAATAAATTCTTTCATCAATAGAACATTACCAAATGAGCCTCAATATAGGAGGTTACATAGATGGCAAGCTTATTTATCATATTATAATTTTAAAATTGTACATATAAAAGGAATTAATAACTTCTTTGCAGATTTCTTGAGCAGGAACATAGAATTTGGGGATGAATCCTGAATTGGATAAAATCATCGGTGCAATAAAAACCAAGATAGCCCGGCTCAAAACAGAAGCATCTGATATGATAGATGCAACACATTTCTTAAAAGAGGCCTCTGAAGCCTATGAAAAGGGAATACATTTGTTAAAGTAATACATAAAGGACCTAACAAATAGGCTTACAATAAACACTAGCTCAATAAACACTGATATCGGAAGCAGTAGTGGACCCATAAGAGAAAATAAACCAATCTCTTATCCATCTCCTAGCCAAATTATAACCATAGAAGTTGAACCTCATAAAACAACAGAGTCTCCAAAAAAGTACATCTAAATAAACAGCCCTCAAGTAGAACAAGAGGAATTGCCTCTAAACCTAAAAGAAGAAGAATATAAATAGTTTTCTACATGGGTTTATCTACATGTTCCCACCGAAATACAATCTTTAAAGCACAAGGAAAAAACATGTATCCTCGAATGATAGCCACAAGAGGAGTATATCCACTCCTCATAGGAAAAATTGTAAAGTATGGATTTTTAGACCTCATATATCCCGATACAGATCTTAGGGAAATAGCCAGTTTTGATGAATTATTGGTAAAAGAAATTTCTAGATTTGCACAAAAAAAGGCCCATATATCTCAAATTCTATACTATAAGTCCAAAATATCATCAAAATGTAGAATACCAGGCCTTTTATATGATTTCTATAGGCCATATTACAAAAAACTTCAAAGTTGAAATTGGAACAGAATACACCAGTGTTCCTCATATAAACAAGTCTTGGATAAGAACCAGAAGGGCACGAGGAATAAAAGCCGTATGGAGCATAGCTAAGGACCTATACAAAAGGAACTTCAGAACTATTATAAATTTTGAAAACTACATCCTTGTTACCTCAGAAGACAGCCACTCATTATCAACCATACTGTTAGATTTCATCAACGAGATAAGCACAATGAGATTTCCTAACAACTGTGATACAAGCCAACTAGCCCAACAGTTCATGGAAGATGAAGACAAGATAAATCAAGCTCGTGATAAAGCAAAGTAAAAAGAAGATATTAGCATGGCAGACAGAATAAATTAGCAAAAGCAAAAGGAGATGCCCGACAACATAAAACTCGTGGTAGACAAAAGCAAAAGGAGATGCCCGACAGCATAAAACTCGTGGCAGACAAAAGCCTAAAAGCAGATGCTCGTGATAATGAGAAAGAATGATGCACAATAATGTAGAAGATCAATAATGTAATGTTACTGTTTCAGCCCAATAATACAGGGGCAAAAATGTAATCTTAATCCCAATAGTAGAAGGGCAATAATATAAAGATTATTGGATATAAATAAAACGAAGGAGGAAAAAGCTCCCAGAGCTTACCATTCCCATAATTCTTATTGCAATCATCTTCTCAAATTCTCTGAAAAATTCATGAAGATCTCTATAAATTCAACTTGAATAAAATACATATATAAGAATAATCAATAATAAAAAATAGAAATTCAAAAGATGAAGAGCTAAACTTCTTTTTAGCTCTAAATCCCAAACAAAATCATCAATTCACTCAAAGACAATATCACGACAGAAAGGAAAAAGAAACCTGAATTATTTGGAGATTTCAAGCTTGAAGATCAAGTTCCATACATTAAAGCCGTTTGAGTCCGCTTTTTCCTGTTTAGGCAAGGAGGCCGCTGAGGGAGTCAGGACATTTAAGGCTGCAGGTCACTGGAAAAGGATCTGAAGGAGAGAAATTAAAGAATAAATTAGGTAATAATTCTTTATCCTTATCTGTTGGTGGAGATTGTTGTTGATGATGATTGATGAAGGAGTTTGTGGAAGAAGAGCTAATTTTTGGAAGTGTTAAATCATGAATAACTATATGTTGTTAGGAAACTCTAAAGAATATATGGTAAATCCGAGTACCAGAATAACATATAACGATAATATGATGATAATAGACTTTAATTTAAGATCATTTAAGCAAGGTTCTTACTTATTCAGTAAAGAAGAATTAATAAGTAAAGAAGAATTGCTAGCTGTATATTCACTTGAACTACCTTAAGAAATAAAACACAAGATAATAAAACATGTAGAAATAGAAAATCTAAGACATAATATAATCATGTTAACTGTAGAACAAGGTATTGATATAGCTATGGCATACATGGAACAAGGAAATAGAGAAGTTGGACCCTCATACATAAACGAAATAAACTCAGATAATAAAGAACTTGATATATAGAGTACATGAAAAGTATATCGACTGGAAACCATTGGATGCGGCCTAAATATTTAGCAGTTATAAGTCTGAAATGGGGCCAAAGGATGATATTAATTGTCATTCCTAGGTAAAACAACGCCATGTACTTTTCTAATAATCATAATAACAATTAGAAGATAATGATATTCATTTTCAATCTAATGCCTGATTTTATAATAGAAACATAAAAGAATTATTATGACTTTTATGAGATAGAGATACCTAGTGAAATTCCTGTTTATATGATAAATTAAGAAGGAAAATTGGAACCAATTATAGCATTATATATAAGAAATCCAGATGGATCTTATAGTAAATACACTAATTAAGACTGTAATCATATTTTGTAAAAATTTATTTTAATCAATATAAAAACTCTTGCTATATATTACTTTAGTCTTCTGTTATTTTTATCTTTATTTTTATTTTTATTTATTTATATTTTTACCCCATAAAATGGTATATATTACTTTCATCTTTTTGTTTTTATCTTTATTTTTATCATTTTGTGTTTTTCTTTTTATTTGTTATTTTTGAAACTCAAAAAATGGTATCAGAGCCATAGACCATAGAACCTAATGGACCCTATAGAAGCCATAGTAAATAATCTTTATTCTTTAAGAGTATACAGTAAGGAAGAAATAAAAAATTTAATAAAATCTATAAAAGCAGAGAAAAATAATATACGAAATATAGACCTTGAACTAACACATGAACTAGTGGAAAGATCTATAGATCCCATAGGTGGTGAAATTAACATAGAAAAGAAAATGAAATTTATTGACGAATTTATAAAATTTTTAGTATACTGGTATAAAATAGAAGCATTATGAATCAGCACGCATTCAACACAATACGCTTATTATCAGAAAATATAGACCGTATGAATCTTGGATGGGAAAACATAGTAAATATTTACATAAATCTAAAAGACCAGAAAATAGATTTATTAGAAATTGAACGTAATGAAATAATAAGTTTAGGTCTAGAAATTTACTCCGAATTCACGGATTTATATGCTTTTGATAATCATATACTAATATTTAAAGAAATAAAGAAGACCTTAGAAAAAATAAAAAAATAGATGTATAAGGGATGGAAGAAGACAAATCCACCCACAACTATAAAACACTTTAAATAACAAAAACCATGAGGACTTAAATGATAATTGCCAAGAAGAAAAATACAACGAACGTAACACACATTTAACGTAACTTAGGTAGACCCCTCTATACATAGAAAGTTATTTTTTGAGTATTTTCTTAATAATTTTATAATTATTATATTCAAGCGCGTGAAGACAGAACATCAGGATTGTCATAGGAACCCGTCCATCAGTAATACTAATACGAGGGCCAGCTTGACAAAAAAATCAAAATTGCTTGCTATCGTAAGCTCACGAACGACACCGTTTTAACCTGCGCCTTCTTTGATCGAATTGACTTACCGTTAACCCAAATTTCCCCCCATTTCTCTCGACCCTTATTACCTCGCAGAAGCAATCGAAAAAAAAGGGCGAAACCCGAAAATACACAACAAGCAACCGTCTCAGATCATCCATGGCCGCCAATAGCTCCGCCTCCGACTCTTGCCACCAGCTCCCTGTCGCGCCGCCCCTTCAGATCTCCAAAGGTTCCTCGCCTTTTAATTTTAACAAGCCCCAATCTTGTCACTTCACTTATCTTTTTCGGCTTATCTGAGTTCCATTCTCTTTCAAAACCTTAGCTATATCTTTTTAGTGGTTTTGACTCCAATACGGTGATTATAGTGGATTTTGCCGGACCGAGAGTGTGGTTTTTAATAATTTTACTAGCTAGGGTTTTTGTCACTTTTTAAATTTAAAAATTTATGCGGTCCGTGGCTGAATCATTTTAATTAGCTTGCAATTCAAATTTATATACTTTTAAAATTGTTTTGATTTCCGTCTTGAAAATTGTAATGTGACTGTTCTTACTTTGATGTAATTTTTTCTGCTATTTATCATTCTTCCGTCCTGTGAGTTTTACACGATCAATGCATGGGTTTGGCGTTTGTGACCAATTGGTCTTTAAGTTATTGGAGTGGCTAGGGATAAGTGCGAACTAACAGCTGAATTTTCCGAGTTAGGGTTTTGTTAATGCTTAACATTGTTTATCCTGTCACTGGTCAATGGTAAACTTTCTTTCAGGGAAGTCATGTGAAATTTCTAGTTATGCTTGAACGTTGAAACAAATGAATTATGCAAGTCTAGCCAAACTCTGCAAATTTTCCTTGTAGATCGCTCTTTTGCAAAACCCAATTCGACACCAATCACTAAGGCTTGTTTTCAAAATGGCCCAAGTAGGGCAGCAAAATGGCAGCCTAGAAGTCAAAGAGCCTTCTGCAAAGATCCCAAAACTCCACCGGAATGGCGTTGAACATGACAACACAAGCTCGCTCTTGAGAGTTAAAAAGCTCTCCGAAAAGGCTGTTTTGCCCAAAAGAGGCTCCCCCCTTGCTGCTGGCTATGATCTCTCCAGGTAAATTCAGGAACTCTCTTGTTGCTTAAAAAATGTTATGGTTTCTTTTTTCTTTTTCACTGTTATTTATTATCATTGTATTTTGTGTAGTTCCACGGAGACTAAGGTGCCAGCAAGGGGAAAAGCTCTTGTTCCAACCGATCTGAGCATCGCAATACCCGAAGGAACATATGCACATATTGGTATTTTTTTTTTTGCTTTAATGGGTTATCATTTTTATTGCAAAAATAATCATAATAGTGTAATTGGGATTGGTTTGTATTCTAGCACCGAGATCAGGACTGGCGTGGAAGCACTCAATGGACGTGGGAGCCGGGGTGATTGATGCAGATTACAGGGGTCCTGTTGGGGTGATTTTGTTTAATCATTCTGATGTTGATTTTGAGGTGAAAAGGGTTGATAGAATTGCTCAATTAATAATTGAGAAAATCGTGACTCCTGATGTGTTGGAGGTTCAGAACTTGGACTCAACTGTCAGAGGAGAAGGTGGTTTTGGCTCTACTGGGGTTTGAATTTCTTTGTTGAAGGCTATGCATTGTTGCTTTTGTTTTGTTTTTATGGTAATGTTAGTTCAGGTCTCTGGGTAGTTTTTTCGGGCAGCTGGTGTGCAGGCTATTGGCTTGTTTTGCTGTCTTGATTTGTAAACAACTTGGAAAGTAGTATTGGCATGGAATAAATGGCATTCCATGCCAATAGTAGAAATTCTATTGGGTTTGTTTTTGCTGTAAATTTGCTGATGCTAGGCTTAATAGTAGAAATTCTACAACTCGTACTATTTACTGAATTCCAACTAGAGGTGGGCAAATCGGATTTCGATTCGGGTTGTTCAGGTTTCGGTTTGGGTTTCAACCCATTTGGGTTAGAGAATTTAACCTAATCGGGTTAAAAACGTCAACCCGAACCAAACCGAACCGAATTTAATTCGGTTCAGATCGGTTTGGGTTGGCAATTCGGATCGGATTGGGTTGATAATTAATTCGGTTCGGTTTGGTTCGGGTTGGCAATTCGGATCGGATTGGGTTGATAATTTGGGTTAATTTGGATTAGTTCGGGTTAGAATAATTCGGATTAGAATGGATTGGAACAATTTAATCTAAAAATTCTAACAACAACCACTTAAAATTTAAAAATTTAAATTCCAAACATTCTTAACAATAAATATCAACTACAAATCATTCTTAATAATATTTAAACAATTTAAAAATCTCAATTCCAAACATTTCAAACATCCCCTTAGGGAACGATTTAATCAAAAAATTATAACAATCACTTAAAATCTAAAAATCTCAATTCCAAACATCCTTAATAACAAATATCAACTACAAATCATCTTTAACAACATTTCAATAATTTAAAACTCTTAATTCTAAATATTCCAAACATCCTTAAGGAACAATTTAATTAAAAAATTAATGTATATATATATATTTTTAATTTAAAAACTGAATTTAAAAAAAAAAGCTTCAACTCGAACCGAAATTTAACTCAAACGAGTTGAAGTTTTTAACCCATTTGGGTTTCACCGGTTAATCCAAATCGAACGCCCGCCCCTAATTCCAACCCAATTATGGGCCCAGCAGCCAGTACTGTTCATGTAAGCATAAGCAAGTTTCTGAATTCCTACGCAATGAATTTGACACCGTTCGTTCTTTCATTCTTGTCGAATGCAAAACTGTAAAACCAAAATATCATTTCATTTATGGTTGAATGAGGCTCAAACAACCATCAATGGTATATTTGCAAATGAAAATAGGGGTTTGTGTCACTCAAGAGTTGAATTGTCGCGCAAGGCAATGATTAATTGATGAACTATTGATTCAATGACATTGATGGGATATGCAGAGGAAAAAGAAAAAAAATTAAAAATAGAGGAATTACGATAAAGAATTTATATTATGGACATGCCTAGGATAAAGAATTTATATTATGGACATGCCTAGGAATGTAGGGTGTAATGATTTGCGGTATTAACGTTCAATTTGTACCGATGAGTGTCTGGTGGAATCCAACTAGCATCCTTCTTGGTTGGAGGGACCAGTGACTCTTGAATTTGGAGAGCCCTGAGCAGCAGTGTACGAATTTATATTAGGTATTTGGATGGATTTGTAGAGTGAAATATAAATTTTTATGGAGGAATTAGGTAGATTTAAATAGCCTCTACCCTTTACAAGTCATGTGAAATTACTAGTTATGCTTGAAAGTTGAAACAAATGAGTTATGCAAGTCTAGCAAAACTCTGCAAAATGTCGTGGAGTGTTTTTTTTTTCTATTAAACCATTGCCGACTACAAATTCAGATAATATTCCTCTTGCAATTTCTTGGTTTGATACTTTGCTTTTACAAACTTCAGTTTTAACTGATTGTTGCAAGATTTGTTAATGTCTATTAGTGGCTTGTTGTTCATCATCACATTATTTAATTTCTAGTGTTAATTTACATATTTTTGTCAGTTTATCCGAGCAGCATACTTATTAGAGAACGCGATTATGATTTTTTTCCAAAATTTATTTTTGTTCTTTTATAATGAATTGGCAATTAACATCTATGTCATCATATGTGTTCGAGCAGACTGCCTGGTTTTCAATTTTGCTTTACAACAACAAAGTAGATATTAATTAGCTGTTTTGGGCAGATAATTTGCTGCTAGATTTGTGTTATTGGACTTTATGACTCATGACACATGGCTTGTAAACTAGTGCCGACACTCATTCGTCGCTAATAATGTGTAGCATATATATTACACACGCCCTCACCTCACAATTGTTTGATATATGTTAGTGACGATCGTGTGCCTTACTAGCTTGGCACTACTAGCTTTCTAGTTTTTATGGTTCTCTATTTCTCTCTAAAATTTAGTGGTTGTTACATTTGAGTTTCCTTGTCATTATTTGCTGTGCCGGTGGTTCTTATGACATGGTCAGGTTCAGCAAAGGGAGAAATAGAGAATATTTGAGTGAGCCCATCAGCTGGACTCACTTATTAACACATTCACGAGTCAGTTCCCCTAAGAGATTGGCTTTTAATTCGAAAACCGTATTGTCGAAGAGCTCAGCACAATATATCTAAAGACAGTAGAACCGGTAATATATAAAATTTATTAATTAAAAGATATTAAATAATTGATAAATTAATAATTTATTAATTTACAGAGTTATTTACAATTTAATTAATATATATTTAATAACTAAATATTTATTGTGTTTTATCAATATTTAATATGGATTAAACTATACATTCAATGAGAAAAATAAGAGGTGAGATCTAACTTAATTTAAATTTAAGAAAAAATTACGTAATGATAGAGTCATATTTTATGTAAATAACTAACAATAGAGTTATATTTTATGTAATTAAGATATCACAGTCAACTACATATGTAATTTCAACAAATTATTAATTTATAGTTTGAATGAAACCACAAAATTATATAAGATTTTTCTAGAAAAGTGTTATCTTATTATTTTATCAAAATAATTAATTTAGTCCATTGGTCCAAGTCGGACCGTAAAAATTTATTATATAATAGAGATTATTAATTTATCGAGTATTAATTTATAGAGGTTCTACTACATGCTTAATTAGTTATGATGAAGTTATAAGTAGATTTATAAGGAAATACTTCAAAAAAATTAGTGATATGTGTATAAAAATAACATGTCATTAATAAAGAAAAAAAATTTAATTATAGGATAAAAAAGTTACTACAAGACAAAAAATTTATTTTATCTTTAATAGGCTCTTTACTAGATTTCTTATTATTTTTAATACATATAACATGATTTTATGGACAATAATGATAGAAAATCAATATCTTCATATTACATCAATTTGAACATATTTATTTGTACAAAATAATTGTGGCTCTATCCTTACTCTTCTTAAAGATAAATAAATAATATGTCTAAAAATGGTAAATCTTATTTATGGCATGCAAGCTGGCTATAACGATTAGCGGATTGAATCTTCAAAGAGACAGAGAAACTGACTAGAGATAGATGAAGGGGCACGGCATTTGGTTAAACTCGAAGGAGAATATCACTTGTGCAAGAAGTAAGTTGACAGATGCTGGTAGCAAGCTGAGGAGCTACGCAAACGCTTGTAGAACTCAAGATGATCATGATGATCATGATCCATGAGCCACCGCAAGCAGAAATTTCTTTGCATGAAGTGCTTTTCAGGGGCAACCATAAGCATCCGAGGACACAAATATTGAAGCTGCAGGAAATACGGTATCTACAGTGCTTTTCGGACCAGTCTGTCGGCGAACAAATGAAGTGCTTTTCAGGCCGCACCATCCAAGAACTGAAAGGTTTTATGGCAAGTTTAACATAATGAGTTTAAATTAAAAGTTAATTCATCAACTTAATTACTCAATAAAATAGGAGGGCCAAATAAGCATAATTATTTGTAATATTATATATTTTAAATTTTGAAATCAACTTATCAAGTAAAATTTGGTACTGGAGATCAAGTGATGTATTCATTCAACCATTCATTCTGATTCTTGAAGTATGCTTTCAAAAATCATTTATGGTCTATTGGTATTAACGAAATCAGTCCCACAAAAGAAAGGACAATTCATTCTCTAGTGGGTGCATGAATAGAGACTACTGCTACAGAATAGATAGAACTTCGGGATCAACTGTTGATGCTGAAATCCGCTCGCCTTACGCCTGACCAGATTTTCCCACCAACGCTTACATAACCAGTAAACTGAATACTAAATTCTTCTTGCTCCGACGATTGTTCTAATCTCGGGAGTAGGAATTACCCTTCCTTCTTCCTCAAAACCTGCGCGCACAAAAATGGATTAGAGACGCCGGTGGTTTTGCCGGTATAAACCCTCCAATGCCTAAGTTAACTTAAAGTGTTTACGGGAAAACAATGAACTTAGATTGGATAACTCAATTAAAATTGGCTCACAATATTTTCTAATAAACAGTCTGGTTATATTTTGGCAAAGTTTTCCCTTTACTCTCAATTTTTCTGTCCCATTCTTCATTGATTTCTTCTTCTTTTATAGCTGTTGTCCCATGTTTCCATTTACCCTTCATTTCCCCTTATTTTGGGTAGTGGCCACTCCTCATGGGACTCTAACCGCCATATTGCGCGTAACCATAAGACACCGTGTCTCTCTCAACGGTTCTAGGCATGACGCAACTATTGCGATTTCGTGAGATCATGTTCCCAAACTTTGAGGAGTGGGTGTCTACTCGACACATGTTTCTGGTAGGTACATTCTTCTAGCTGATACTCACCCCTGGTTGGCCTTTGTTCCGATGCTCTGCTCGTACTATTTGACCGAGGTGAATCATGCCGGGATAAGAAAGATGGCATGGCCGAACTAGTGCTCTCATTGACTTAACACCAGTCCCCCAGTTTCTAGTCGTGTGAGTGAAACAAGTTGAGAGTAGAAACTTGATAGTTAGATCTCACTAATCCAGGGAACTTCTCATTTTTCGTCTAGGGAGATTTTGACTTAAGCATGGGCCTTTGTAAACAGGTCCATTGCACATCTGAGCTTGCGCTTCGTCTGGCCTCTTAGATCAGTTATTGACGTGGCGATTCCAGACTCTTCGTATTTGAAATTTGAAACGACGGGATATCCATCCTCGAAAAACGGTGAATGAGCTTGCACTCCCACTACTTCAAACATTTTTGTTTCCCCCTTTTCACTTCAAATCCCTAAGTTAAAGTCATTTTTGCTTTACTTTTTTGCTCTTCCTTGGTAAGATAACTTCTTCGTATTTTGCTCACATTTTTTGCGTTTGAGATCTCCATCCTACTGGATCTTTTCTTTATTGCTGCAACATCATTAGTACCAGTCTATTTCAGGTATAGCCTTCAGCCCTTTCTCTGGTTGTTAATTGGATTTTATGTTGTGGATTCTGTGTTTGCCTTTATGTCCATACTCTCGGATTTTTTTAGTCCCCCCTTTTTTAAACTTCGATATGTCGAACTGGAGGGGAAAAAGGATTGTAGTTGAGAGTGATGAAGAGGTAGAGGATTCATATCCCCACATGCTTGGACCCAGTGACCCTCTACACTCCTCTTACAATGTAGGTCTCTCCAATCATATGGATACCCCTGACAGCCCTCGTCCCATAGCCACTTCACCTTCCCTCGAATTAGAACTTGTAGGAAACAGGGGTGGCCCCGCATCGGGCTCAGGTGAGAATCAAAGCTTTAGTGAGGCTGAGACCACTGAAGAAATAGATGATGATGAGGGGAGTAGTTCCGAGCTGAGCCGAGCCGACCCCTCAGAAGAGAAATCTTGGCCATAGGGTAGAGGCGGATTCTTACCCTATTGACTCCCTAGCCTGTGCCACCACCCAAAATGATTTGTTCAGGCTCAGGACTCTCTACGACATTCCTAATGATGTTCTTCTTATGGTTCCTGAGAAAGGCGATGTTCCTAGTCGGCCTCCGAAGGGGTATATAACAATGCACCTGAAGAGCTTCAAACTAGGAGCTCAGCTACCCTTCCAGCGTTATTTTGCTAAAATACTGGGTGGTATGCACCTGACCCCAGGTCAGCTACATCCAAACAGGTGGAAGGTCTTCTCGGCTATGTTCGTGCTATAGGAGAGGTGTGGATTGGAGGAACCCTCTCTTGTTGAGGTAAAACACTTGTACTAACTGAAGAGTAGCCCGAAGGAGGCAGGCTGCTACTACTTCATGTCGAGCTCCGCACAAAGGAAAGCACTCACCGGCTTCCATTCCTTCTGTAAAAATTGGAAGAACAAATTCTTCTTTGCTGGGGGAAACTAGTGTACAGCAACTCGTTCGCTTGGTAGTGATATTTACATCCCCACGTAATTTGTCACCCCAAGTCGCTCAGTTTTTGCTTATATTCTTTCTCAAATTGCTATTTATTGGGTTCTTTAACCTTTTTTGGTTTTTCAGAGTCGTGGGGTTTGATCAAGAATCTTGAAGAATGGCCTCTGCTCCAGGTGGAAACTGCTTTGGTGAACGCGTCTACCTGCCAAGACCTTCTGTCATCAATAAACTTGGTCGGTTCTGGGTTAGTGGACGTAGTTGCTGGAATGAATAACAAAATCCTTAACACGATGACTAGAAAGCGTAACCGTCCTTCAACCAGCTCTAGCAATCCTCCTCCTTCTCTGAAGAAAGTTGGTATTGGTCCTTCCAAAACTCTAGTTCCTGCTCTGCCCCTCCTCCACCTCGCAAGAGCGGTGAGGATAGAACTGCTGACAAGAGTTCTGAGGTCAATATTCGTTCGAGGGACCGATCCTCTCCTCTTCCGTCTCGTGATTAGGGTGACTACCTGACCCTGTACCAGAGAGATTTTGGGAAGTCAGTGGGACCAAAAATGGTCCAAGATATAGAGAGTATGAGTCTTTCTGAACTGGCTGATTCTGTCCAGAGGGTCTCCTTCAAGCTAGCCACTATAGTATCTTATTATAATAACAAGGTCACGCGCCACGAGAGGAAGCTTCAAGCGGACAACCAGGATTTAAAGAAAAGAGTTGAGTCTGCTGACCGTTCGAATGAGAAGTTGCTTGATCTGCAGAGACAGGTTGGGGACTTGGAAGAAAATATGGCCATGGCTGAATCTAACTTTACCAAGCTTGAGAGTGAGTTGGGTGATCTGAGGTCTGATCTTCAGGCCACTCAGAGTGAGCGGGACACCTTAAAGACGGCCCTCGAGGGAGAGATCAAATCCCTGAATGAGCAGTTGGTCGAGGTGAAAGACAAATATGTTGACGTTAACGATCGGTTGGATGCAGAGTACAACTCTGGGTTGACTTTCTGCTATAAGTGCATTATGTATGTGCTCAAGGAGGAATATCCCGAGCTCGAGATGGACAAGCTAGAGGCTGGAGTGCAAAGATATATGGCCGAGGGCGACCAGGCCAACAAGGAGCAGGGTGTCCAGGACTAAGTGGAAGCTCTTTCAGAGGGGGTGCAGGAGGGGGAAGCCGAGGACCGGGCTCCCGAAGTTGGCCGAGGGTCAGTGCCTACCCCTCCTGAGGTTGTTGATCCTCTTCCTCCTCCCAAAGTTGTTGATCTTCCTCTTTCGGAGATTGTTGGTCCTTCTACTGCCGAAGCTGCTAAACTTCATGGGACATAGATTAATTTTTGTATAGGTCTTGTTTATAATTTTTAAACATTTATAAAACTTTAAACGCTTTCTGTTGTCTTTTTATCTGATTTTTACTTATGAATTACTTTTGTAAATAATTTAGCTGCTGGTTCTACGATGGACCGAGCAAAAATAAGCATTAATTGGCCTTAATAGGATTTTGTAAAATGACCTGATAGTCCTTTCGGCGACGAAGCAGGAATAGGCACTTACTTGCCTTAGTAAAATTTTGTAGTGTTATCTGCTGGTCTTTTTGTTGACCGAGCTGAAACTGGCGCTTACTTGCCTTAGTGAAATTTTCATGAAACCTTCTGCTGGTCTTTCGTTGACCGAGTAGGAATAGACATTTACTTGCCTTAATAGAAATTTTGTGAAACCTTCTGTTGGTCTTCCGTTGACCGAGCAATAATAGGCACTTACTTGCCTTAATAGAAATTTCGTGAAACATTCTGCTGGTCTTTCATTGACCAAGCAGGAATAGACACTTACTTGCCTTAGTAGAAATTTCATGAAACTCTCTGCTGGTTTTTCGTTGACCAAGCAGGATCATGCACTTGTTTGCTTTAGTAAAATTCTCGTAAAATCATTGGCTGGTCTTTCGCTGACCGAGCGGGATCATGCATTTGTTTGCCTTAGTAATAAAAAAAATCTAACGAGCTTGCTAGCAAGGGAATCTTTTTCTGAATTCGTCTTTATTGGAATTTGAATGTATTACAGAAATGCAAGACATATGTATGTACAACAAGTCATCATGCATTAAGCAGAAATAACTTATGAAAGAAAGATAAAAACTTAACAGAGTCTTTTGCTTATTGAAAATATTTTTTCAAGTGCTCGGCATTCCACGATCTCTTCACATCTCGTCCGTCTAGGTACGCGAGTTTGTAAGCTCCTGGTACAGTCGCCCGTATCACTCTGTACGGGCCTTCCCATTTTGGGCTGAGCGCGCCATGGTTAGGATCTCTTGTGTTTTGATTCACCTTCCTTAGTACCCAATCCCCTGCTCGGAACTGTCTCACGCGGACGTTCTTATTGTAGTAACGCATGACCCTTTGCTGACATTGGGTCACTTTCTGTGAGGTCCCTTCCCTTTTCTCCTCCAATAGGTGCTCGTCATTTTACTCCTCATTAAAGTATTCTGTCCGATACGTTCCCACTCTAATTTCTGCCGGGATAACTGCCTCATGACCAAAAACAAAGGGTCATGTGTTTTGATTCACCTTCCTTAGTACCCAATCCCCTGCTCGGAACTGTCTCACGCGGATGTTCTTATTGTAGTAACGCATGACCCTTTGCTGACATTGGGTCACTTTCTGTGAGGTCCCTTCCCTTTTCTCCTCCAATAGGTGCTCGTCATTTTGCTCCTCATTGAAGTATTCCGTCCGATACGTTCCCACTCTAATTTCTGCCGGGATAATTGCCTCATGACCAAAAACTAAGGTAAATGGGGTCTCCCCTGTGGCAGTTTTGTGAGTTGTCCGGTAAGCCCACAATACTCCTAGCAGCTCGTCAACCCAGACTCTCTTTTTCTCCCCCAACCTGGTCTTCAGTAACTTCTTTATCACCTTGTTGACTGCTTCTACTTGCCCGTTCACCTGAAGGTGTACAAGGGTATAGAACTTCAGGTCCATCCCTAAGTTTTGGCAAAAATTTCTAAAATTGCTGTTGTCAAACTGTCTTCCATTATTCGTAATGATAGCATACGGGATCCCATATTTTCAGATAATATTCTTCCAAATAAAATCCGTCGTCTTTCTCCGTGATTTAGCTAAGGACCCCACTTATACCACTTGGTAAAGTAGTTTATCGTCACAATTGCATGTGTTGCCGCTCCACGATCCTTAGGTAACGGACCAATTAGGTCGATTCCCCATTAAGCGAAAGGCCACGGGGATGTCATTGCGGTCAGCTTTTCTGGAGGTTGTGCAGGAACCTCTGAGAAGCATTGGCAGATTCTGCAGTTCTATGCCATCCTTCTCTCGTCCTAGTGCATGGTCAGCCAGAAGTGTCCTTGCTGGAATGCCTTGAAGGTTAGGGTTCTCGCCCCCTGAGTGATTGCCACATATTCCTTCGTGAATCTCCCTTAGTACATAATTTGTCTCCTCATCATCCAGACACTTTAAGAGGAGTAAGGTGAACCCTCGTGAAGGACAACATTTGTCCATGAGGTTCCTAATAACGCAACTATTGTGCAGTAAAATTAAAACAGATGGCGGAAACTCTAGAAACCTCGGATCGACTTCATTCAAAAATGAAAATCAAGAGGAAAGATTAAAGTTTAATTACCTCACTTGTAGTTTCAGAAATGACTTCGTGAAGTAGGAGAAAACGACTGAAAACAGCAAGCTCCGAACACTGTCCAGAAAAATAGCTCTGCACGAACAGCTTCTGTTTTGCCACGATCTGAGATCTTTTAAGCACCCCAATTGTGATGCCTCTAATCAGTCCACACTTAGAAATGTTCTAGGAGTTCAGAGGATTTGGAATCTCGAAATTTCATTAAGAAATGAGAGAGATAATGAAGGAACATGAATGCTAGCTCATGTTGATTCCTTCCACCAAATAAAGCCACCATTATTTCTAATAATGGCACCAAACATTATCATGTGCTAGACCCACCCACTTAGCTATTATTTATTGAAATTGATCTCATCACTTCAATAAACTATTTAATCAAATAAATAAATAGCTAATATTAATTAATTTCAGAATTAATTATTTAACCCTATTTTGATCACATCAAATGGTTAAATGTGGGCTTCTCTTGTGACATGTTCTAATGCTTTCTCTTAATCCATATTGGATCCAATAAAAGCCCATAATTTTAAACCCAAAATTGGTCTAGAAGTCCATAACCATATATGAACCCGAACATGTCCAAAATGGTCATTTTACGTGCTCAACATTCCATAATGTTTAATTGAGGATTTATGAAATTTATTTTGTTCCTTAAACTATTTATGGAACATCTAAATTTCTATCTTAAATCATATTTATGATATATTTATATTTATATTTATTCTCAATGAATTATAATATAAATATTGATTTTACTAAAATTAAGAAATCTAACTTCTCATTTTCTAGTAACTCCTTTTTCATTTCTATATTGTGTGTGGCCTTTTAGGTTCTTAGTTATAAGGTAGTAAAACTATTTTAATGATAACTCTTTGTTCATTAAATGATGCTAAACTCTTTAGTCATCAATTAGAACCTTTCTAATGACCTTAAGATGCATTGGTAATACGCTTTACCAATATTGATCATAAGGTTTCTACAAGTCATGAGTGACACCTAGCAGTATATCACGACTATCCAAATAACAATAATTGTTGGATCTATAGAACTTATTCCATTGTATCTCTATGTCTTGATCTCTTCATCATCCATGTCCAGAGAAAAGCACAGCTTATGGTTTATTATGTTAAGCAGTTGTGCTTTATCTCAAAATAAATATAAATGAACTTGGCATGATAATATAATTTGAACTCCTTCAAATATATTTTACCTTGGCCAATGATTCTCATGCCAATTCATATTATCTCATAAGGACATCCTTTTTGTATATTACAAAGTGATGAATTCCATATTGGCCATCAACTTGTCTTCATACATAGCCAACCATGACAGCTATTGCTAGATCTCTTCCGTGATTATGCATTCACATATCAGAGATGTCTATGTATAAGACATCTGTTATGCCTCAGGTCTAAAGACCATTACTAAACATAGTGTCTGTTACAATGTATAATAAGCCATTAACACTCACGACCATATGGCTTACTATATTCGGTCAAGTTCAGTAAACTCATTCTCTTAATAAGTACCTATATGTTTGACTTGACATCTCATGTCAATGATATGAAACTCACCATCCATATTAGTATCACATACCATAAGGAGTCATAACACATACTAGTGTTTATAGGAATTTATAATGTCCAATTATAAATCCACTACTAGGAACTATTTTAGAAGTATAGTACAAAGGATACATGTTTCATATTCTCGACATACTCGAGAATGTGTTCCTTAACTATTTTACTTCTTGGACTATATTCATTAAATTAATATATGAATATTGATAACTTTGCCATTTTATAAATATCAAAATGCTATTCAAATACAATCATTCCCTAAACAATCAAATCATCATTCAGTTGGCCTTTAGGGCATATTACTAACACCTCGGTGGTAGAGCACCCCCATCGAGTAGCGTGTATCTTGTTGCTCGATATTTTAACTTCCTTACTTGCCTCTTATCCTCTGGTAGAACGCCATCACGGATGTAAGAGAGAATCAAATCCATCCAAGATTCCTCGGTGCTTATTCGTATTACCTCCACTTCCTCCCGTATGCTCGACGGGGTCCTTACCTCCAGTGGAACTGATTTAGGTAATTTCGGGTCGGCCACTGCAGCCGTTTTGGCCAACATATCAGCTCGGTAATTTTCATTCCAAGGTATCTGTTTTACCTCCACCTCTTTGAAAAGCCTAATTAATTGTTTTGCCTTCCTCAGATACAACCTCATTTTCTCTTTCCTTGTTTGGAACTGATCACTGAGCTGATTGCAGAAAAACTTGGAATCTACTCGGATTTCTAACTTTTCTGCCCTTAGTGCATGTGCAAGTCCGAGCCCCGTGATAAAAGCTTCATACTCAGCTTGATTATTTGTGAGCTGGAATTCAAACTTCACAGCGTATGTTAGTTCAGTACTTTATGGGCTTCGTATTACGATTCCTGCCCTGGACCCTTGTTCACTACACGACCTGTCAACCATTACCAGCCACATTCCCTCTGTTTTCTCATGCTCTATTAGTTTTTCCTCCTGAACCTCTTCCCCTGACTCAGTACAGTCTACCATAAAATCGGCCAGAGCTTAGGTCTTGATTGCTTCTCGGGTCCTGTAGGATATATCAAATTCACTTAGTTCCACAAACCATTTTACTAACTGACCAGAGGCGTCCGGTTTTTGCAGTATTTGCCGAAAGGGCTGGTCAGTCATCACAACTATTGAGTGAGCCTGGAAATATGGTCGGAGTTTGCGTGCCGCCGTTACCAAAGCCAACACCCATTTCTCCACTAAGAGATACCTAGTTTCTATATCTACTAGGGCCTTGTTTGTGTAATACACCGGGTGCTGCTTTCCTTCTTCCTCCTGAACTAAAACCGAGCTAGTTGTCTATTTGGATAATGCTAAGTACAAAAATAATTGGTCACCCTTTCTCGGAGTTGATAGTAACGGGGCGCGGGCCAAGTATTCCTTCAGTTGTCTAAACGCATCCTCGCATTCCGATGTCTACTCCATCTTTCTCACTTTCTTTATGGTTTGAAAAAAATGGTGGCACTTATCCGTGGCCCGCGAGATGAATCTGTTCAAGGCTGCCAATTTCTTCGTAAGACTCTGCACCTCTTTAACTGTTCGTGGGGACTTCATTTCTATTACCGCTCGTATTTTTTCTGGGTTGGCCTCGATCCCTCGGTGGCTTACTAGGAATCCCAAGAACTTGCCTGAACTGACCCCGAACACACATTTGTCTGGGTTCAGCATCATCTCGTACTACCTTAGTAATTCGAAAGTTTCCTCCAAGTGCTTCACATGATCCCCCGGTTCTTTGGACTTGGTGATCATATCATCCACATACACCTCCATAGTATGACCGATCAGGGATTTGAAGATCTTGTTCACCAACTTTTAATAGGTAGCCCCTGCATTTTTTAGGCCGAAAGGATCACCCTGTAGCAAAACAAACCTATGTTAGTTATAAAGGCAGTATTCTCCTCGTCCTGCTCGTCCATCGGTATCTGGTTGTATCCGGAGAATGCATCTATGAAGCTGAGCAGATCGTGACTCGCTGTAAAGTTTACCAAATGATCTATCTTTGGTAGGGGAAAAATGTCCTTCGGGCATGTCTTATTGAGGTCTGTGAAATCCGCACATATCCTTCATTTTCTGTTAGCCTTCTTCACCAATACTACATTGGAAATCCACTCCGGGTACTTGGCTTCCCTTATGAACCCTACTTTCAATAGCTTTTCCACCTCGGCATTTATGACTTCGTACCTCTCCTGCTTGAAACACATCATTTTTTACTTTACTGGCCTAACTCCTTTCCTCATTGCCAATTTGTGGCAGGCTACTCTGTGATCAATTCCCGATATATCCTCATGAGACCAGGCAAATATGTCCGCATGGGATCGTAGGCACTGCACCAGCTCACCCTTCAATGCCTCGCCTAACCTTGACCCGATCTTGATTATTCTGCTCGGGTCGTTCTTGCTAACGCAGAAGTCCTCAACAGGTTCCTGGCGACCCTTTTTAGAATCACTTCGGTTATCTAACGAGGTAACCTGCAGCGTCTCCTTGGCCGCTGTAGCATAACAGCTTCTTGCCATTTTTTGGTCACCTTTTACAACCCCCACCACTCCGTTTATTCTATATTTCAATGCTAGATAATGCGAGGATATAACGCATTGGCTTATCCTCATGAATGGCCTTCCCAGAATCATCTGGTAAGGACTTCTCTCTTCTGCCACAATAAAGTCCAGCATCATCGTTTTCTCGAATGGTTTTGACCCCATAGTTATTGGGAGTTCAATAACCCCTAGGGGAGTTAATTGTTCCCCTCTGAATCCCTTCAGGGATGTGTTTGTCCGTTTTAACTTCATATTTGATATCCCCATATCATCTAGAGTCGACTTAAACAAAATGTCGACTGAACTTCCTGTATCTACCAGTATCCGCTGTAATTCTGCACTAGGCATTGTCGCCTTGATCACTAGTGCATCATCATGAGGATATAAGACATCTTCTTCGTCATCCTCTATCCACATAATGGGAACTTGCCGTACTTTTGCCCTCTTGGCTGCTGGTAAATTGAAAAGCACCTCTTTATTGGCTATGGCATACCTCTCATAATTCTTCCGTGCTCTGTTCGAATCTCCGGCCAATGTCGGTCCTCTTGCTATCACACGAATTGTCCATGATTCACGCTCCAGATCCCTTTCAATTTCTTCATCCCGCATGCAGTGTGATTCAACGACGGGGAACACTCCATCCACATACTTATCCAAGTATCGATTCCTTACCAAATCCTCTACCTGAACCTTTAGATCACGACATTGACTGATAGTGTGACCGTGAGTATTGTGAAATTTGCAGAACCTGCTCTTATCACGTCGGTGAGCAGATTTTGTTATGGGGGCCGATGGGTATAGCAGGCCTCGTCCTTCTATCTTCTCATACAATTCCTCCATCGAGATTTTTAATAGAGTGTATTGTCTATATGCCGAGCTCTGGTCGACCAATTGAACCTCTCTGCTATTATGAATATCACCCCGAGCTGGTACCATTGGCAGCTGATCTGGTCATCTTGCCCTGGAGTAGATTGTATGTAGCGCTCTAGGATTGTTGTGATAAGGGTGGGCAGCCATCTATCTGTACCCTTGTTGTTATTCCGGGAATGGGGGGGGCGCTAATATTGAACTCGGTCGTGTGGGAACTTTTGTGGCCTCTGAGCTATGGGGTAAGGGCGGGACCGAGTTGGTACTCTGCCTATTGCTGAGGATTCCTCAGCTCGCTTTCCCCTTCCACTTCCATTCGGCCCTCTCTACTCTTTTCGTTTCAGCTATTCTCATTGCTCACTTTTTAACCTGGCCGACTTTTCCTCTTCGATCTTTATGTCTCACCTCGCCTGTTCATACCCCGCCGAGTAATTCTGTACTAGGGGACTTCTCAGGTTGTACCACAGTCAGCTTATCTCACACTTTCCTTTAATCCCCTCAGCGTCTGCGGATGATTAAAAACCCCTAGGTCCAGCATAGCTTGGTGGTTGGCTACAGCTCCTCGGAACTGTTCGGCCAACTCCTGACACATTTGCTCATACCCATTTATGCTCCTTGCGATACCATTCTCGGGCTCGTCCTTCTAACGTCAACGAGAACACTCTGCGCTGATGTCAGCCTCTGCACCCCTGTCATGTCATTGAAGCGTTTGATATGCATCAGCGGATCGTTTCGCCCGGAATACTTGCGGTCAGGGAAGCGGAAATCTCTCGGGATTATACCCATAATCTCGGTTAACAACGGAGATTTATCATCCAGCATTATCCTCCAGCTCGGGGGCTTTTTCTTGCCCTGAATCTCCTCCATTACCTGCGCTAATCTGATCACCTCTCCCTTCAGCTCTAACTTACAGTTAGGATCGCGTGCAGCTATCTGGTCTCGCTCTTGCTCGACATTCTGCAACCGCTGCCTGAGCTCTCCTTCATCAACGCTAGCTCCTCGGCCATCAACTTTAAACACCCGTCCAGAACGGGGTTGGTTCCTCTCTTCGCCTACGCACTCCCATGTACCTTGACCAGTACTTCTATGAGGATGCACCTCACAAGGTTGGTCTGTCGGTGGAGGGATCTCTTCGACTCTATGCCTTTGGAGGCTGGGTTCTACCACGACATCTTCTCTCCACATAGGGATTTTGCGGTTCCTTCTCCGCTTTTTCCCTCAGCTTGCATAATACGGCCGTGAGAGTCTCCATTTGTTTCTCCATCCGCTCCAATTGATCTTGTATCATCCTTTCTCGAGCTTCACTCGCTATCTCCCGGAAAGTGATCGTCTCGATAGTTTCGTTGTCATCCCTCACAGCATCCTTCCTCGACGCATCCATGTCCACCCGTTTATTGCTTCTCCGATCACTTACTAATTTAGTGGTAGCTTTTTATTCAACTCGCCACAGATGGCGCCAAAATATTGATGCTGAAATCTGCTCGCCTTACGCCCAACCAGATTTTCCCACCAACGCTTACATAACCAGTAAACTAAATACTAAATTCTTCTTGCTCCGACGATTGTTCTAATCTCGGGAGTAGGAATTACCCTTCCTTCTTCCTCAAAACCTGCGCCTCACAAAAATGGATCAGAGACGCCGATGGTTTTGCCGGCGTAAACTCTCTGATGCCTAAGTTAGCTCAAAGTGTTTACGGGAAAATAATGAACTTAGATTGGATGACTCAATTAAAATTGGCTCACAATATTTTCTAATAAGCAGTCTGGTTATATTTTGGCAAAGTTTTTCCTTTACTCTCAATTTTTTTGTCCCCTTCTTCATTGATTTCTTCTTCTTTTATAGCTGTTGTCCCATGTTTTCATTTTCCTTTCATCTCCCCTTATTTCGGGAAGTGGCCACTCCTCATGGGACTCTAACCGCTATATTGCGTGTAAACATGGGACACCGTGTCTCTTTCAACGATTCTAGACGTAACGCAACTATCGCGATTTCATGAGATCATGTTCCCGAACTTTGGGGAGTGGGTGTCTGATCGACACATGTCTCTGGTAGGTACATTCTTCTGGCTGACACTCACCCCTGGTCGGCCTTTGTTCCAATGCTCTACCCGTACTATTTGATCGAGGTGAATCATGTCGGGGTGAAAAAGATGGCATGGCTAAGCTGGTGCTCTCATTGACTTAACATCAATCTCAATAAATTATGGGGTAACCACCATTTGTACAAATTAGACCGTGCCGATATCATTGCTCTTTCTAAATTGCATCAACGAAGCTTTAATGATTACCTTGCTAGAAGCGCTAGATGTTATCATTGTTTTCTCATTATATTAGGCGTGGATTTGTGTGCTTGAACTTTAAGGGTTTGCACAATTGTCTCTATAATGCAAACTTGAATATCCTTTTAAGGAATAAATCTTGCTGATCACCAGCTTGCCGTTTTATACAGAGATTAACGTCGGACATCCATCTAGGAAAACTTATTGAAACAATCTTCCAAAAGGGATAGTTGGATGCTTCAGAGCATTCAAGGAAGATCAAAAGGGTATTAATACTAGAACGGCTGGAGAAACGCCAGGAGAAGGTGAAGAAGAAGGCCCATGATGAGTATGAGCAACGCAACAGACATCCAAGAAGCACAAGTGTCCGAGCTTTGCAGAGATCCCTTCTGTCGAGCCTGCATAACAATTCGATCAAATTTTGACACGCAAGTACCAATAGCGAGGAACTGTGGGACCCCATGGTTGCCTTGACTAATAGGGTGAAAAGGGCTGCGTTTCAACATAGGAGACTTGGATTGTTAAAACTCCATCTGCTGTGCTGCCCTGCTTTGTCGCAGTCTTTACTTGACTATGTTTATATGTGCATGTATATGTCAACCACCAGCAGCGATCAATTAAATTATTCTGAAAAGAAATACAAATAAAGCTGCAATCGGCATGATTTGTTTGAAAGATTATTGCATAATCTGCTATTATTATTGAGTTTTGATCATCAAATTTGTTCATTCATTACTAAACACATAAATTTCTTACCATTTTTAATTCTAAATAAATATGAAATTAAATAAATTTCGTTTATAATAATAACCGAGTTACCATTTTGGTTAGGCAACGAATTAAATATTAATATTTAGTTTATTAAACATGTAATACACATTACTTAAAAAGTAATTCTCATATAATCTTGATTTTTCCAACCACTTTTACCAGATTATTTACAAAGTTGATTATCAAAGAATCTACATAAGAATTGATTATTTGGCAAGTCGACAGCCCCACCAGCTGATTTTAGATTGGAGGAAGTGTAAATTCTTCATCTGTGGAAGAAGAATATTATTCAATCTGTTTGGAAAAGCTTGCTGTTTGCCAACCAGTATATCTGTTGATTCAATGGAGAGACAAAACAAGAGATGTTTGATCTCACTAACAATTAGCATCAACATAACGCTACATGCTTAGGAACTCATACACTTGCCAAGCTACAATTATCATCGACTATTACAGTGAACCAAATGCAATATTGCAAGGGAAGCTAGCTACCAGACACATTATTTTGGATGGGTTTGGGGGGAGAACAGCCAACTTAGTGAAGGATTATCTATAATAGTACAACATTGTAACAGAGTTAAACTCGAAAAAGCATGACACATTCTCAAAGATTCTACCTCATTTTGCCAGCCGCAGAACCATGGATATGCGTTGATTGATATTGGATCTTCACCTCCATGCAGAGGAAACAATTATAGCTTGATTTTTCCAGCCAAGAAAGAGCGCTCCATCCCTCTCTTCAAGTGTGTAGTTGTCATTGTAGTTTTCCAGAAGAGTTTTGATGGTTGCATTCACAAAAGGGCTCAATGGATAGGGTGTAAACCCAGCCATTATAAAACGCGATCTCCACTTGCCAAAAGGCTCATGGCGTTCCACTCTCTCAGCTCCTTCACATGCTATAAGGTTGACAATCTCGCGTGCCAAGCAGTGCTGCTCCACATTGATTCGGTCCTTGCTATCTCTTGGCAGAGCAACATCAATTGAATCAAAGATAGCGCCATAGTGATTCATCGTTTCAAGGAAACGGTGAAAAAATGGGGCAGTATTAGTGTTGGCTTCCTGCTCAACAAGTGTCACCACCTTAGGAGACAAGCCTTTTACCAGCCTCAGTAGTCTGTCTCGATGATTCTGGATGCTCACACTTTCATCCGGCATGTGATGGAGCATCATGGAAAAATTCACGGCAAGGGCTTCACCAGGTCGAACTTCAAGGTTTTCAAGTTGAACCTCAGAACCAGAAATTGCAGCAGCATTGAACTCAAAAGGCACCTTATATAAGTCTGCGAGCTTTGATAGTCTCTGACCCACAATTTCAAGTCCTCCTCCGCGAGCATAAGCTGCTGTAGAATCATCAATGCCTGTAATTCGAATGTGTGGGGGCCCTCCAGGACGAGAAGCGAGAGCCATAATAAGTATGATCCACTGGCTGCCTTGAGCAATTAGAAAATCGATTATGTGGATTTTATTTTCGTCCTTCATGGCTTCAGCAATTGCCCCATTTGCTGACATATATCCAAACTTGAAGTATGGACAGATCTCATACAGTAAATGCATGTAAGATAGGAGCTCAGCACTGGCAGGCTCTTTGCATCTCAGGGCTTTGTAGATAGAACTTCCTGACGAGGCCAACCTTGCAATGAGCCCTTCCAACATGTAGGCTCCTAAACGTTGGATAGGATCACCAGAAACTGACACCAGCTGTCGTGATTCTGCCATCAAACTTTCAGCTGCATACATATCATTATTCTCTATAGCCTTTGCACAAGCGCAAAGCAACTCTTTCAGGTCCCTTCTGGAGATTATCTCTACCAAACACTTCCACCTCTCTGATTCTGATGAGATTTGGTCTTCCTTTGGGCTGGTAGCATTGTACATGGCAGGGTTATCCAAATCAGGTCCCAGCATAACGGTTTCCAATTCTCGCAGTTTGTGCCTCAGAACATTTTCATTTTGTGTTATACAAGACCCACTTACAGGTGAGCCACAGGTATGATCAGGCGACTGATGCAGTTCTGAGGAATATGACTGCTGGTTTGGCCAAGAAACTTGGGTTTTTTCAGGTGAGAAACTGGCAGTGGATGGAGAATTAGGAGCACCGTGACTGCCTGTACCAGAGGATGACTCAAGGGTGCAGTATTGTTCAAAAGTATCTACTGATAGGCGTGCTCGTTCGTTGCTGTCATCAGAGGATGGCTGGTGGTCTATGTTCTGATGGGGAGGCCAATTTTTGGAGGGCAGCTTTCGCACAGGCTGGTCATAGAACTTCTGAGTTCCATCTGACATCTTATGCATCCGCGAAAACTGCATGGGGTAACACTAATTCCTTGATATAGTGCAACAAAATATGAAGTGTGGCTCAATGCAAACCAGGAAAGTTCAAGCAAAATCGTTCTGAAAAGCACAGATAAGACAGCTTTTGAGGATGACAAATCTTGGTTACTCTAATAATGAAACTCCATCATCATCAGACATGCAGGAAATGCCACATGATAAGTTGATAACATGTTGGTTATGACTAACATAAACTGAAATGCGGCCATAGGCTTAAATCGTTCTCTTAGTTTTTTCTTGGTGTTACCATCGATGGATCCGGGCGATTGCATATGATCACACGGTGGATAAACTAACCCAGATGAGAAATTCACTCACTCTTAATTGCAGATGACCAATTCCGTTTCAAATATCACTACAATTATCATAAAAGACTGGCTATTGGATTCAAAAGCTAATCACAAACTAGCAAAGAGAAGATATTAGATACAAATCTTCCATGTGATGAAAGTGTGATTGAGAGACAAAATCATCCTCAACCAGCATCCATCCCATCAAGCAAACCACAGCTATAAAAGTAACGCATCATCAGATAAATGAAAATATCAAAAGCATATGAATAAAGAATCACCTCATGAAAAAAAATTTCAGCTCAAAAATAAATAACTGCTTTCACAGCAAAATATAGTAACTTTCAGCTCAAATAAAACAGAGAGCTAAAAAATCACCACCTCAGATTATCAAAACACACCCACATCATCATCTTCCTGATCATGCAGAAGTTGTATTCAAATAAAAAAAAAACAGAGTAGAAAGAAACATGCAGAAATTAATACTAGTCAGCTAAAAATGAAAAGGAAGAAGGAAGTAAAAGGGAAATCATGAGATATTGAGCTTTGGCATACCTTTAGGCTTTTCCTTGAAAGCAGTTTCAAAGTTGAGAGTTGGGAGTTGAGACCGACAACGACGCAGAAATATGTAATCTTAATCTAAATCTCAGCTCATGTTTTTGTAAGTACCCGGCTGTTAGTCAGTCGTCCCCTGCTTCTGAGAATCTAATTTAATAGCTGCCACAGTTTATACAACTCCCCTATTATTCAAATGCCCTTCATCATTTCCATAATTACATTGCGGATCCACTCTTTTTGTTTTTTGGAAAAAAAATCATACGTCATGTTTTTTGGTAACTTTTATAAAATAGGACGCCATTACAAGTCTATATCTTTTAGGATAATAATAATAATAATAAGGGTTCGATTATTTTAAAACTGTTTTAAAATAAAATATTTATTTATAATTATATAATTAAATTTATAATAATTTTTTTAATATTTATTATTATACGTATGAAGTTGAAATTCGTATTATATTATAAATCAGCTCTAACATATTTATAGCTTAATAATAAAATTTATAAGTGAATGCATAAAAAAAATTTAAAATTTATCTTGACAATATCGAATTAAAGTAAACGAAAGATATTTAATGCTTCAAACTTCAGATATAATTGGATCTTTACAAAAAAAAAAAAACAAAGAGACTCAAACTTTCAATTTCTACAATTAACTAAAAGATAATTGTCAGCTATTCATCTTAATATCCCTCAATTCATTTTTTATATTGAAGAAGAAGCATACGCATGTTTTTATAATATGAAACATCCATTCGTCACCCACTTTAATATATTCAAATCATCTTCTAGATTATTTAACCAACCATATTTAATAAATCCCAGAACCTCTTTCTCTCTCCAACTTCATTTTCTTGGTACCTCGTTGCTCATTCTTGTCCAATAACATATCAAAAAATGAAAATTGTAGTTCAATGGCTCCTTTTCAATTATTTATTGAGAGGGCTAGGAGCTTTGATTTTCTTTATCCCGTTTCGAAGAAAATACGAGATAGATACAATATTCATTTATGGTAAGCAGTTGAATGAACGACATAAAAAACAATATGACAATAACATCCGTCTCTAAGGCTAAGGTATGACTGTTAATTCCTATAGATGCCTAGATAGACTGTGTATAGGATCAACATAAAAAATAGAAATTATATATGGTCAAATGTGTAACACGCCGGTGGTCGGCAGAGCCCCTAGGGCCAAGTCTTTTATTAAGTACTTAACTAAAGTACGGTTGCAATTTAATAAGAATTTAATAACTTAATGAAAATATTTTTAATCTTCTTCATATACGTACCTAATTTGTCAGCCATGCATGTTGAACTTAACATATTCAAAGCTAAACCTTATTTCAAAGAAAGAAATAAAAAAAAGTAAATACATGCAATTAACAAGAAGATTTGGTTGATTATGAATAATCAAAATGTCTTTGTTACGTCATAGCCTCCACAATATTAATTACAAAGCCATATGATATAATCATAAAAGGGAAACAAGAATCAACAAAAGGGTACTGCGGGATTAACGATGCTTTTGTATAAAGATTGAAGATAAGCCCCCCAACGTGTGGGTAAGGACCAACGACTAATCAATAAAAGGACCCACGCGGTGCGTTTATTGCAACAAGCGGCAGCAACGAAAATACTTCCTGAGTCTCAATTTTCATCTTCTGCTTTTCTTTCTTTCTTTCTTTTTTTTTTGAATTTTCTCATTGACTGCTGCATCTGCACCACTTGAATGAAAGTTGATTATCAAGAATAGAAAGTTATAATTATGCGATGAAGACCCGCAAAAGTTAATTGAACGCGTTTTCTTTGTAAACATTTTATGCCAAGATAGAATAATATTAGTAAGTGCTTAATGACTCTTTGAAATGAAGGTTTAACATGAGAGGCCATCAATAGTTACACTTAACAGAAACTGTAGGGGATTAAAAGGTAAAACAAAATCATTGTCAATGGTTCTGTATAAATTTTGAGTTTAGATGAAATTGAATGATTTAATTGTTGGTTCTCTAATCATCAATAAGAATTGTGCTCAACTAAAGTTGATTGATACGAATAGTTCGACGCTCTCACTTGTTAAGAGAAGTCAGGAGTTTAAGTTTTAAGTTTCGTTCTCATATGGAATTACTATTTTGACCAATATTTTATTTTTTACGCTACAGTCACTATTCGGTCATCCTGATTTCGTTTTGATGTTCAAAAATCAGTGATAAA